>CM077222.1:18929529-19402029 GCA_039654775.1 Spinibarbus caldwelli
GGATTATGGAGGCCACTGTGCTATTAGGAACCTTAAGTGCAGCAAGGTTACAACTTTTTTGTAACCTTGGCCAGATCTGTGCCTTGCCACAGTTCTGTCTCTGAGCTCTTCAGGCAGTTCCTTTGACCTCATGATTCTCATTTGCTCTGACATGCACTGTGAGCTGTAAGGTCTTATATAGACAGGTGTGTGGCTTTCCTAATCAAGTCCAATCAGTATAATCAAACACAGCTGGACTCAAATGAAGGTGTAGAACCATCTCAAGGATGATCATAAGAAATGTACAGCACCTGAGTTAAATATATGAGTGTCACAGCAAAGGGTCTGAATACTTAGGACCATGTGATATTTCAGTTTTTTTTTTTTTAAATAAATCTGCATAAATGTCAACAATTCTGTGTTTTTCTGTCAATATGGGGTGCTGTGTGTACATTAATGAGGAAAAAAAATGAACTTAAATGATTTTAGTAAATGGCTGCAATATAACAAAGTGTGAAAAATTTAAGGGGGTCTGAATACTTTCCGTACCCACTGTATATAATATTAGGAATACATATTAACTAAATTATTGTTTTTTTATTTATTGAAATGGGGTGGGGTTCAAAAATGTTAAAATACAACTGTACATACGTATTTCTAATCAAAACAGACACTTTTTAACACTGTTCTCTAATCTGCTGATAAAATGCAAGAAGATAAACTGTTGATATCCACGCGTAAAAAACCTTTTCACAACACAGTATTCAAACGTGATGACATGCACATGAATACACTGCAATTGTTTACATCTTCCCTCCAAATTGTAAATGTGTTTTAATAATTAAGAGCAGTTCTCTAGAGTTCTCTAGAGTATTCACATTTGTCTGCTAATTACCCATGATGCAGTTCTCAAAGTGATGTCTCTTTAAACCTCTTCATTGTCAAAGCTAATGCATGTGCCTTCGAATTATAGAGTTATTTTTTTTCCCTCCAGTTAAACAGACTTGCAAATGTAAGTGGATTTGGAGGAATTGCATGCATGGTGAGGTTTCCTTCTGTTGTCTGTCCATTATTAGCATGGGTATTTTGACTCTGCCAGCTCTGATCACATGACTGCTCTTTCTTGTGATGCAAAACGAAATGTTACACTGTGTTGAAACTTTGTTATGGCAGTTGTCACAAGAAATGTTGATTGGATTGTTCGGCTGATTTGTTTACACCCCAGAAGTGCCAATGGAAATTTTGCATAGTTTTAATTAGCACTAGGAAACGAGTGAAAGAATTGGAAAAGACAGGAAATACGTGGCAGGTCTAAATAATTAGTGGTTATTAATATGCAGACTAGCAGATGCCTGTGTTACGAGTAATGGGTTTAATGTTGTGTCATGATGGTATGGAGCTGCCAAACCACTTGACAAATGCCTGTTAACAGACAATGGTGTTGTTAGCACCAAAGGATGAGTTTTTATCTCCTGTGCTAATGAACTTCTAAGTAATGACCTGCCAGTAAATAAGTTAATTGCAGCTTTGATAAAGGAAACATGTCAACTCTCCTTATGGAGCATTAGTCCTTTTGAAGAGGGCTGAATGTCTGTAGATATTAGTGTGACTTTGGATTGACAGACAGTGTACCTGGCTATTAATTAGGGACCAAGCAATGAACTTAGGCACCTATTATGTTTGCTACTGTTCTTCTCATTCTGCTTCTGACTGGGATTATGTTGCAACCTATATAACCGTGTGATTAAATGTTGAATGTTAGAATTCATAGCACACTGAATGTGAAGGGTCTGAACCATAATCAGGGTGTGGTGCCAGCAACAGTTCAATGTTTGACTTTTTTCTGACTTTTTTGGATTTTTATCCCCTTAAATGGGCCATGGCAAGCTCAAATAACACAAACTAGTATGTTATTAATGTTTTATTAATGTGTAATTTATCTTTTTCTCCTGCAAATTTTGTGCAGTCCTTAGCAAATTTAAACTGATCTTCAGGCCAACCAAAGGAAGTGGCTCACTCTTGTTATTGTGTATCCTGTCCTAAGCTGTCATTCCATCAAAGTATGAGCTTATAATACCCATTTTGCAATGTTTAGCCATATTGAATAAATTAAATTTAGAATTTTATTTCAAAAAAAAAAAAAAAAAAAAAAAAAAAAAAATATATATATATATATATATATATATATATATATATATATATTTGCTTTTCCTATAAAGTTTATGCAATCATAATTAATTTCATGATGAGATATTCTTAAGACCAAACTTTCAAATTATTCACCAGTATTTTACTTTAACTTCAAAAAGATTATGTTCAGTCAAAAGTGGTTGTACTTCATACAGTAAATACACTTTGAAGTATGCTTAGAGAAGAAAATTACAAGCTTCCAAAAATTTTAAATGATTTGTAAAATATATGTGGTAAACATTTTTGAAAATGGGATTTTATCTAAATTGTCGTAAAGGTTTAAATTCTGATTTAGTTAACTCTCCCTTGAGTTGATGTCAGAAAAAGTTTGGTAAGATCCTTTCATAAACTGATTATGGATGCATCTTTTGCCTTATTTTAAACACCCTGAGCACTCTTCAAAATAAGCTGTAATGAGTAACGAAAAACTATTCTGGAAAGATGGTAAAACATATTTTATTGCAATTGCATGTTGAAACAGAATTCTAGTGTCAATAGTGCACATATTTGGCCTTAAATTATATTTTAGTTCTTGCATCAGTCTTTCTGTTGAATATTTTAACAGTTTGCCAGTCACATTTACATAATATAGTTTAATGTAAAGAAATATTAAAGGAGGTGACATTAAATGTATTGCATATAATCTTACTGTAAATGTTACATTGCCAAACCATGCTTATTATATTATTCCAATATAAATGTCATGTTAATACTAATATTCTATAGATTAGATCCACAACACAATCTCATCACTTTTTATTTTTTTTTTTTTTTACATTGCTTTGAAATAATAATAACTACAATAATACAGTAGAATTTGCACAAGAATTTTCCTGGTCTTTTATTTATTATTACTACCAGTTGTTTGGGTATTTTTTATTAAAGGTCGCAGTCCTTTCAGATCATTAGTCATCAAATGCTCAGTAAGCACTGCAGGCCTCATGAAGGTCACAGACATGGAGGTGCAGCTTTAATTTAATCGAGCTGAGTACACGAAGGGCACATATGTTATATATTATTTTTATATTGTTATATTTGTCTTCATTTTCATAAGTTTCACCCATTCAGGCTAATTAGCAGATCTGTAGTTTTACTGTTGAAGAGAGAAGTTGAGCTTAATATATCTTTTCTCTGGGACTTTCAAATGTTGAGCTAATTGATAAGATATTAAAGTGAACAATTTCCAAGCAATCATACACTTTCTTACATGGGCTGAAGAATGTATTTTGAGCAAATGGAAATTACAAGTATTCTTTTATTTAAATCAGGTAAATCAGATGCTGAACATGGCTTTACTTATGTGTGAAAATAACTTATTTTTTGCTTCTTCATATGTATTTCAATGTTATATTAATTATGCTTTGAGACTTAATAGATCACTGAGAATCAGAGAATAATTCATTGTTAATGAACAGCAAGTAATGTGGAGGATAAAGTGAGAGGATATAATATAAAATGCTTTATCTCATATTTCTCTCTCAGCAGATACAATGTGGGAAAATGGCTGAGCTTGCCTTTTTTTTTTTTTTTTTTTTAACCGTGTGTATTTTTCCATTCCTGCTAAAAATGCAGTAAATGATTGATAATGGCAATGGTTGGTCAGTAATAAAAATCATCTACTCATGATTTCAGATGTTAATTTATCAATTTATTTTGTTCCATATCTGGAATATTAATTTACATAAGATCAGTGTTGGTGAAGACCGTTTTAAAATGTAGCTTGTCATAATTTAAAGTAGTGAAAGTACAGTAAAACTGCTCTTTTGAAAAAGTATGTGTTTTGTGAATGTGTTTTTTAAATAATAATGATGTACTTTATAATTTTAGATCAGATCAGAGGTTTCAGATAGAGGTTTATAGAATCAGATAGAAGTTTTTGGCTCAAAAAATAGTTAAAAAAAAAAATCACCATGAAAGTGAGGACCATTTAGGATGAACCGATTCACTAGAAAGAAACAGAATGAATCACCATTTAGGATAAAAAGTTAAGTAGACCAATTAAGACTTTACAGCACTACGAAAGTGAGGACCGTTTAAAAAAGAACCATTTCACTAAAATGAACCAGACTTTACAGTGCTATGAAACTAAGGACTATTTAATGAACTGACTCACAAGAATAAATCAGACTTTTCGACACTAAATAAGAGAGAGAATACCGTGGATGAACTAGTTCACTAAAATGAATCTGACATTACAGCACTATAAAAGTGAGGACCATTTAGGATGAACTGATTCACTATAATGAATCTGACTTTCCAGCAAGTAAGAGTTATGTTACTTAACTACTCTCACAATAAGTTAGTAGTATCACTATGTATAGTTACTCCTGAGAACTGTCGAAGAACCAGTGTACATACACAATTATATAAGAAATTAACAGTATTTTTTTTTTATTCAAATTTTTGACAGCAATTTTCTGTCAGCACCAGCATGTTTCACCTGAGGTGCCTCATGAAAATATATGATCTGTAGGCCCTTTGCACATACAGCTCTTTTTTATGAGACAAATCTCCTGTACGTTTATTCAATAGGGCTTAAAATAGCAGTTGAAAATGCTGATGTGTGTATCCATGTACCTGAGGGAAATGTCAAAAGTTTTCTCTGCCAATGAAGCATTTGTCCTTCAGGAGAAACTAGGACTGCAAATCGTGTCAAACACTGGAAGACGCTGTGGTGTTATGTGCCTGGCGACAGTTTTGGAGATGCACAGTTCAACATTGTTTTGTGCAGTGATGTCTTTATATTTGACACCTGGGATAAGAGCCCAGTCTATGTGACAGTCTCTTCTGTAGCATGTTTATCCGTCCTACTTTTGCTGGAGTTTGCCCTTAGGGTGCTTAAGCTGAGCTAATATTACAACCTTTAAACTAGCCTTAATTCCAGAGCTCTAGCTCAAGACTAACTTAAATTTGATGCCAAATGAACTGATGCCATTATGTTGGCTTATATAGAGAAGTATTAGGAATCTGTATAGTAGAGATGAGTGTCCTAACCCAAGCAAATATTTTACTCCAAGCAGGTTTTTAGTGATAGGAAGAAACAGTATTAGGGCAAAAATGTGTGCCGTACTGTAATGTGTTGAGTATGTGTGATAACTACTAGGCCATGACTCCCTCATGTATTTGTGAATGTTACATTGGCTTGTCTGCAACATGCCATCCATATTTTAAATTCTAACATTTAGGCTATCAGTGGAATAGACAGTAATATCATTGACTTACAGCAATATAATTACCTAAAGAGAGAGTTCACCCAGTTTTTTTTTTTTTTTTTTTATGAAAAAATAGAAATACACTTCAAAACATATACAAAAAATAATAGCGCTAAATACAGAGTTAAGTCTTCTCCTAAACTGTTAAACATGTCTGTGTCAACATTTTATTATGTTGGTTGTTGTACAGTATTGCAGCAGTTTGAAAATAAATGTTCAGCACTCACCGGTTAATCGCATTTTATATTAACGTATCTCCTACACTAAATCCTACTCTGAACTTAACCTTGCTAAGGTAGCTATGGTGTTTTAGCTTCTTTCTTTGAGTGTTCATACCCAAGTAATCTGAATAGCATGTGCAGTGCTGTACCAGGTGAGTAACAGAGCAAGTTTACTACATTAGAAAAGCCATACATATAGAGCTTGTTATGTGATGCAAACATCAAAATAAATTAGTTTGCAAATTATGCACAACGGTAAAAGTGTTTTAGGTCATGACACAAATGTAAGTCTTTATTTATTGATAATTTGCCCCTGTAATCATTATTTGTATGAAAATGAAGAAAGGTTGTTGGCATTTTACTGGCTCTGTTGTATATTTCAGCTGCAAAAAGCAGCGAAATGTATGTAGAGGTACACTTTTGCAGAACACAAATTTCCAATGAGCCTTGGTTGCTACTAACACATTGCAGCAAAAAAGCCTTAATCAAGGTATGAGAAAATATCACAAAATAAACATGATGGTGAATAAATGATGACAGAATTTTCATTTTTCGTCTGCCACTTAAAATTCTCCAGCTTGTTATAGCAGGATGGATTCTGCTATAACAAGCTGGTGTTTGGGTGTCAATGCTTGTATCGTTCATCAGCTGGAAATAAATCGTTCTGAAAGTGATTCAAACAATATCGTTTCTCTGTGCCTTTGTCGTTACAGCTGTGGTGTGGTCTCTGCTGTTATTTTAGAACTATATCTTTATCGTTATCTTTGTAGTTATTGTCCTTGGTGTGAACAAACCTTTATACTGTCAGTTTAAACGTTATTACTAATATTATTGCTAATATTTCATAATAATATTAAACTGACATTTAACAGTCTACAAATAAACCTTGTTCTGATGATATCATAAATAAGCTGAAATTATGTGCAACCCAAGAAACTTGCTTGTTTCTCTATAAACAAACTTTCGAGGGATGAAGGCTATTGCATGCAAAAACTGGATCTAAACAGGACAGACAGAGAAGAGAATGCAACAACAAGAGGACAAGTATATTAGAGTCTCTAGTTTGAGAAACAGACCTCTCACTGGTGCTCAGCTTGAAGCTTTATTGAACAGGTTGTGCTAGACACTTTAGCATCAGTGTAGAGAAGAGTCTGGGATGCTGCTGGTATTTTAGACAGTTTCAAAGGCAAGCATCTGACAGTGACAAACAAGAAAAAAAGAGTAGAATGTTGAAGAGAATGGGTCTGGATAACAGCTTTGCACATGGTTGGTGTCAGGGGCGGATCTACCGGGGTGGCACAGGGTGGCAACTGCCACCCTAAGAAAAAGCTGTGCCACCCCACCTGCCACCCCAGAATTATCACAGAATAAAATATAAATGTAAGCAGTGTTTCATGTGCTACTTTTCAGCTGCGGCGATGACAGCGTAACGGAAAATAATGGGGAAAAAAACAAGTCTTTCACTAAACTGTGCACGATGGTTGCACGCGCACGCAGCGCGCCCAGTGTAGTCCGCTTCATTAACAAATGACTCTTATGAACCGGTTCTTTTTGAGTTAAAACCACAAAGCGCAGCCTGTTCACTAACGAATTGTTTTTACATTTGTTCGTAAATCAGATACTGCTTCTCGGTTTATTCAGAAGTCCTCTGAGAAATCTAATCCTGTCCGGATATGTCTGAGATTCATCCCGTAATTGTTTGGGATCCGATTCTCCGACCGCTCGCTCCACTTTCATCATGGATATAGGCCTTTCTGCCATATCGGACGAAACAATAACATGAAACCAATAAGAAGATGCCGACCACGAAAACTAATAGCAGAGTTAGGTAAGAATCTTGTATTGCAGTTTTCTCGATTGTTAACATAATATAGCTGATTTTAGTTGGCCCATTTCCCCAAACCATTAATTCAGTTCTCAAAACAAAGACACATTTCTCAAAAAGTTTAACAATAAGTAAGTGAAACATTAGGTAGCAAAACTGATTACACCAATCAGAATCTCTGCATCCTAACAACGGAGAGAGGAGAGAGCTGAACAAATAATATACATGGGTTTAATACTTACACATTCAGTATAATTACAGTACAGTAACAGTACATTAGATGATGGAAATTTCACTATTCTATATGTACAGTAAACTGTAGCACATGTTGTACACCTTCAAACGTGAGACTGTCAAATTTTGTTTGTAACAATTTTTTATGTGTACTGCATGTTTGCACAACAGAGAAATGACTGCCTAGAGACATAGCTAGTCTTGTGTCAGGAGACCAGGAAACTGCTATAGTACTGTATGCCGTAATGAAATTTGACCAAATGTGCAGAGGATGCTGAATTTACCGTTTTTTAAATTTGTTATAATTTTATTTTATTTATTTATTTTTTTTACTGTACTATATTGTGGTGCATACAAGTTCATATACAATTCTTTGGTATTTGAACTTTTCTAGTGTTTTTCATCTACTGCAAGATTACTTTACAGTAGTAAAATGAAAAATTATCTGTTCCCAAAAGTTCATTGCGGAATTATTATTATTATCTGTAATTTAATTTATGTTGTATACTGTAATAGACACTAAGCTGCAAAAATAATTCCTGAATTCTAATAAGAGTTTTTTGTTAAGTGTTATAGATCTCATGAGTTTTCACTGGGCAGGAAAGTCGTCTGTGTATTTGAATTGTGTGTAAGCATTTAAGAATACCTGTAATATCTAGATTGAAAAGTTTGAAAGACAAATTTATGCTGGCTTGTCTTAAAGTCTTGTTGGTAGCACTTTAGAATACTGTTCCTTCATTAATGAATAACTACACAGGAACAAGTGACTAATGCACTATTAACACTGTAGTAACTAATATTACCTAACAAGAAACTCTGATTAATGATTTAGTATGTAATAGCGCTCAGTTGAAACTGGTAGTTCACTAGTATCTAATCAATAACTACTATATATATATATATATATATATATATCCTGGAGAACTACTAAGAACTACTGTATACAAGTTCTTTATTAATGTGAATTATGCATAATGTACAATTAATTCTAAAATGAAGATCATGGTAACCCACTAGTAATGACTCAAGAATTACCAAATCCTTCTAAAGGAACTACTAATTACTTGGATCAGTATTCTAAAGTGAAAAGCATCATAACTTCCTAATATTGACTGACGTCCTTGTAAGCTTTTGAGGTATATGTAAGGTTTTGGATAGTAATGACTCAAGTGTTACTTCATCCTTCTGAAGAAACTACTAATTATTTGGATCAGTATTCTAAAGTGAAGATCACGGTAACCCACTAGTAATGATTTAAGTGTTACCAAATCTAGCAAAATGGATTACCAACCAAAACCTTACAAAAACCTCAAAAGTTTACAATGACTTCAGTAATTACTAGGGAGTTATCACGATCTTCACTTTAGAATACTGATCCAAAAAATTAGTAATTCCTTTAGAAGGATGTAATACCACCTGAATACTTACTATCCAAATACTTTACAAAACTCTCAAAAGCTTACAATGATTTCAGTCATTACTAGGGAGTTATCATGATCTTCACTTTAGAATACTGATCCAAAAAATGAGTAATTCCTTCTGAGGAATTTCATAATACTTGAGTCATTACTAGTGGGTTACCATGACCTTTACTTTAGAAGTAATTGTACATTATGTATTATTCATATTAATTACGAACCTGTATACAGTAGTTCTTAGGGAGGTATGAAAAAATAATAGTTACTGATTAGCTAATAGTGAACTACCACATTCGACTAAGCACTATCACTTACTAATTCATTAATCAGAGTTTCTTGTTAGTTACTAGTAGTTACTAGAGTGCTAATATTGCGTTACTCATGTGTTCTTGTGTAGTTATTCATTAATGATGGAACAGTATTCTAAAGTGTTACCGTCTTGTTTAAGAAACATAAATAGTTTGGTCAGTTAGATGTTCTAGATGTTTGCTAAAGTGTTGCTAGTTGGTTGCTAGGATATTCTGGGTGGTTGCTAGGCTCTTGCTATGCAGTTGCTGGGGTGTTGCTAGACTATTGATAGTGTGTTCTGGGTGATTACAGACATTCCCACCACTGGTAATAACAGAAAATGAAACATTGTTTTCAAAACTGATCCAGTTTCAATACTTTGATATTATTGTATTTCTTTCTAATGTAAATTCAAAAGTGTTACTCTTAAACTTGCACTAAAACGTGATTTATACCATCTAAGTAGCCTATGTAATATTAATAGAACCGCATGTCTTCTTTAATGATACAAGCTCAGAAACATTTATAACCTGTTGAAGTTTTTTATATAGTATTGACTTGGTGCCATGATGGATATTGAAATGTTGTTATTTATTTATTTATTTTATTTTTTATCATAACAGTATGGATGATTACTTAATGGTAAGGCAATATTTGTGAACACAACTGTGCATGTCAGACAATAAATCCCCAAAAACTATGCATGGGGGCTTGTTTTGGTGTTGCCACCCCTCGTAGATCCCATGCCACCCCTTTGCCACCCTAAAAATTATTTTCTAGATCCGCCCCTGGTTGGTGTGCAGATGATCAAAGGGTTAGGGCAGTTCTGAGGTGTGGGGCATTTAATGGGAGGACCTCTAGTTAAAAAGCCATGTACCTTCTCTTAGATGAGGGAAGGAGAGCGAAACGAATGCAGTATAACTCCCAATGCCAATGGATGGCTGCTTTGATTGATGAGGCAAAGCAGGACCTTGATGGGTGAGGCAGAGTAAGCTGTAAATCTGTGTGCTATGTTTTCCATTCAGAGAAATACTGCCCTGTTATTTCCATATGTGACCCTCTGTGATCGAGAGGCGTCTACTGAAGCAGTGCACTTTTGTTTGGTCATGTTCATCCTTTGGTGCTCTCTATGAGTTCTTCAGAGGAACAATTACCTAAAATGAAAATTTTGTCATCATTTACGCACCTTCATCTGTATGACATTATTTCTTTCCTGAAATACTAAATGTGATTTCTGAAGGATATCCTGGCCATTTTTGTAAGTATAATTACAGTGAATCACTCTGCTTCTAAGAACTAGATGAAGCGAGTTGTTGAAAAGACCCAATTTAAAAGAACAATTTGTTCACACTGTAGACGTCACTACTTTTCTCATGAATGTGCTAATTTTCTTATAAGGGTAAACTATTCCTATGAAGGGAAAAGAAGTATTATTTTGCCATAATGACTGGTTGGCTTTGCGTTATCATGCTTATTACATGGTTACTTACCAAATACATAACCATGAAATATGACTTGAGTAAACACAGACCAATATTATAAAAAACTATAAACTCTACAACAGTATTACAATATCAGATTCTATATTATAATAACTTAATGTTATTATGTTATAATGTAAAATAATGTCTTTTGTGTCTCCTAACAGTTTCTTTTTTCTTTTCTTTTTTTACATTAACTGGGGTTGGAAAAGTGAACCCATGGCGGCATTTCTGATATTACATTGACTGTTGTGTGTTTTGCGAGTGGCATTACAAGAAATGTTCAGTGAGTGGCATTAAGAGCGTTCAGTTTTATCTTGAAACAGATAAACGTGAATCTGGCAATGTTTAATTCTACTGGTTGTTGTAAGTTTTGAGTGGCGCTAAAAGGTTAATGCTCTATTATGTTAACGCCTACCCTAAACCCAGTGTTAATTTTGACAGCAAATTTTGATTTAGTTTTAGTCATAGTCTTTTGACTAAATGCCATTTAGTTTTAGTCATATTTTAGTCGTCTTAATTGTTTTTAGTTTTAGTCTAGTTTTAGTCGACTAAATATCATAAGATTTTAGTCGACTAAATCTACAGTAAATTTAGTCGGCTAAAATCTAATGGGTTTAGTTACAGTGTAATGCATTTATTAAGCATTTCTCTAAAATTTCCAAACTCGATAGGTTTGATATTAAGGTTTTATCATGATAGACACTGATTTAACTGTGGTGACACACAACATGCCTTTATGTTAAAATTAAATAAAACCACTTCTCATAAAGAACAAAAACATGGTCTTATTTTCAATGAAATACCAATGGTTATATAGGCTAATTATGCATTCTTTATAACAACTTATTTACCATATTCTTCATTCTTTCAAGCAGACATATTTAATTCTATAAATAAATTTAGATTAATCTTTAGGGCTACTAAAGTGATTCAGTCAAGAGCAGTGAGTGATTTTCTGTCTTTTTTTTGTTGCTTAATTAACATCAATGACTTGGACAATAGCAACTAAATTAGGCTGCTATCACTTTAAAACCGAATGCACGGATGCAATGGATGCAATGTACTGATACATGTTCCCCCTACTGTTTATGTTCACTTAAGATGCAATCGACTTTGTTTACATGAATACTCATCAAAATGGACAATTTGACATCATTTTGTGTGTAATTCTCCGTTCATGCGACACGAAAGAGTACTCGCATGCTGTATGAGATGCGCTTTCTGTGTGTGTATGCTTCAGTGTCTGTGCTCAGTAAACCGGACCGAATTGAGTTCTCTCTTGCGTTTTCAAATTTATCCATATGTCTGCTCTTCTCTTACTCCCACATATTGACATTTTTTAACATTTTATGAGACATGATGCAGCAAGTGTATGTTACCTTATGTCCCGCAGTATAGATCAGTAGGTTATGATACAGTTTGAATGTACGCATCTAACCTCTGAACCATGCAGCAGATTCGTTCTGAATAAATCTCTTCCCAAATCGTCCCTCCCTAACATTTTCATCTCATTTTTATTCGTTGACGAAAATGTCAATAGATTTTCATCTTAGTTTTTGTCATTTAAAAAACTTAGTTTGCTATCGTCTCGTTTTCGTTGGTGAAAAAAATGTCATTGACCAACATTATGACGAAAATTATTCGTCAGAGAAATTAACACTGCCTAAACCTAACCGATTGTGTTAACAAAACCAAACATGAGATAAAAACGCATTTGTTGAAACAACTATGCCATTGTGACTTGCTTCTACAAGTTTTTTAGCTCTTTTTTTTTTATTATTGTGATCGTGTTTCACAGGACTCATACAGAGTGCAACCAGGTGAGCTACCGAGCAAGTTTACTATTAGCAAACTAGTTATTCTAACTTGCATTGATATGAAAAGAGTGCAGACTGATACGAGAGACATGAAAGTGGCACCGTCCAACAGACAACGGTGAAAAATACAGTGCAATGGTCAATATCCAAAAATATTTGACTCTCACTCTCAATGGTGCGATTTACTAACCAGCATCAGGTACTGCAGAAAGCCGTATGTTAAAGAGAAATAAACACCTCTGAGACCCTGATAGCTTTATTGAGGTGTTTGAGAGGTGGGGTCTGAAAACAGTCTGCCAACAGCTGGCAATTGCGCTGTCAGGCTGCTTCATGCTCTGTGACATCCTCCAAGCTTTCATTTGGCTCCTTGTCAAAATCGAGTAGTGTCATGGCCTCAGCAGCCAGTCAGGCTCTTGGGGAGAGCTGAATGAAATTTGGCTCAAGTGGGTCTTCTGCATCTTCAGAGGAAATTTCAAATGAGCTTGAGAAATGGATGGATTCTGCTCTTTCTGGCTCATGCTGTCTGTCTGGCTCTATGTGTCTCGCTTATTCACATATAGGCATAAACAAAAGTCTCATCTAGTGGACTGCCCATTGGTAACTAGCACATTTTGACATCAAAATTTGAACGGTCTAAAGAGAATCATTTCTAATACATTCTAATAAGATGGCAGAGGCATAGTCGGGTCATTACTGAATTATAGAATGAGGGTAGGCTCTACAGAAAAATATAATCATTGTGTTTGTACAATGTCCTGCACTATAATCTTTGTCCTCACTCAAAAAGACAGCTGAGCTTAAGGGCACCAGAGTATTAATAAAATATGCTCCACTTTAGGGCTTTCTTTTCTTTCATTAAAATAGAAAAAGAAACATTTTTCCTCAACCATTAAAAACATGTTTACAGTTTGAAAAAAAGGTAGCTTCTTTAGCATAGAAAATGTATTACATATGTATGCCAGTAAACATGTACTCTACATCAGTGAGGGTTCTCAAACTTTTTGGGGCCAGGGGAGAAAATTATCCAAGGACCCCTCATAACTATAACAACGATTAAGCATAGAATTTGTTCTCTTAGATGCCATTGAAACTTTCTGGAATTTTAAATTTTTCTGGATTACGTTCTTTTTTTTTGAATACCTAAATTAAATTGTAATAAAAAAAATGTCTAATTATTTGAAATCATAAAACATTTACAATTTAACAAAAATAAATGTTTAACAAAAAATGTTTTAGGGTTATATGAAATCTCTTTTGTTTTTTTGTTTTTGTTTTTTTCTCAAATTTAGTTTTATTTTATTGTTCTCAAATTCAGTGCTTTTCATTAAAATTTTTCCAGATTCCATTTTAATAGTTCAATTAAATTGTATTAGTAGAAAAGCATGTCTATGGAATTGGATTTTTATGGCCATATGAAATGTTTTAATTTCTTCAGAAATTCTGTTGTTGTGATTTAATTTTTTTTTTTTTTCTGGATTTATAATTCAATACCAATTCATTATCAAAAACGGTGGTAGTCAAATGAAGGTATAAACGTTAACAATTTAATCTTTTAAAATGCAATCAAATGAAAATGTAACAATTTCTTTTAATTTTTGGCAAAGAAAGTGCTGTATAGGAGAGGTTTACTGTAAAAATGAAAACAGGGAATTAAAACTTTGAGAAGTACATTCTGATGTACCATAGTAATACATTTCTGTCACAATTTCAAGTTAAACCAAACTCTTGTTTTGGTGGGATGACAGGAAGAGCTCTGAGTTTTTGTGTGTATACAGTATATTATAGTAGTTTTTCTCAATTAAAATCGTAAAATGCACAAAGTGATTCTCAGAGCAGCTCTGGAGATGAAGTTCATGTAGTAAAATGACAGACACTGAAAACACAGCGAGTGTCATGAGTGCTTGAGTTTGTTTTATAGATGAAACTGTGCATCTGTGTCATTTGTACACGAGTCTATATGGCAAAATGATTATGTGTACTGACCTACTTTCGATTTATTTTTATAAAACTATTGTGACATTCTGCATCATACAGTAAATTCCATTTGACTGTATTCCGTGATTCTGCCCGCATTTTGCTCATCACGGAAATGAATTGATGGACTTTGAGAAACCCTGCTCTAGATGTTCTGTCATATTTAAAAATATATGGATTGTATGGATGCCTTTACTGTAGTTGTATTAAAGCATTAAATCACAAAATGTCCAACCAAGCTGCCACTTTTAAAGAAATACACCACCAACACTCTTTCAACTTTTTACAAAACTAAAGTTTGTGGTGAATTAAGACAAGCATGGTGATTAAGACAATGGAAATCAAAGGTAACCAAAACTGTTCGGTTGTTAACATTCTTCAAAATGTCTTTTGTGTTCTGCAGAAGAAATAAAAAGTTATACAGAAAGACTGAGAAAGTTTGGAAAGCCACAAGGGTGAATAAATTATTTTCATTTTTTTGGTGAACCATTCCTTTAAGTGTATATAGTAAGAACAGAATTTCACAGACTTTGTGTTCTTAAGCTGTGATTAATTGCTGTCCAAAGAGAAACATTAAAGCAATCATGCTTTCAGAAGCAGAACAGCATAGTTACATCTTCATGAATTTTATGGCAACCTTTGACCTTTGTTTTAACAGAATTGCTTTGAATCATTTTAAATGACTGCATCATCATATGGAATTTGGTTGTAAACCCTCAACTATTCAAAATGGTTGTTTCTCATTAATAATTTAAATATTTTATATGGATTTGGAGGGTGAAGAGTGAGTGTTGGGGGCTTTCAATTAACATTTATTATAATTATACTTGGCTAATTATATATATATATATGTTCCACTAAATCCTACCCATAAAGTGCACAATATTTGGATTTTAATTAAAACAGGTAATTAAAACAGTAAAGCAGTTTTGTTCATTGGAGCCATGGGGGACATTTGTGGGGACATTTGTTCATGTGGATTTTTGTTTCAGTCCTGATTTAAGCCCTGCAGTGTTTATTAATGGACTAATGATGGCAATGAGTAGCTGTAGACATAATGCTGCAGGACCATAGAGAGTTGTTGATGAGGTCCAGTCTGGAGCTGCCACAGATCTCCCGAGGGACAATGGGTTTGAGCTGCCATTGTTATTAACTTGTGTTGTGGAGCCATGTTAATGCCAAGGGAGGCAGATGAATGTAAATTCAGACTGAATGCTTGTGTGACTCAGGCTGGATGAGACCGTTTCCCATTAGCTCACTCTGAGCAATTCGATTTTAGTTTAAGTCACATCTACTGAGTGTTTTTGCATTTTTTGCTGAAAATTCAACCTTTTCTGCCGAAGGTTTCCACTATGCAGAAAACATTCGTTTCCACTATGCAGAAAACAAAAAAAAAA
The DNA here is from genome assembly GCA_039654775.1 of Spinibarbus caldwelli. NCBI lineage: Eukaryota > Metazoa > Chordata > Actinopteri > Cypriniformes > Cyprinidae > Spinibarbus > Spinibarbus caldwelli. The sequence goes on from CM077222.1 coordinate 18,945,569, forward strand.
AAAAAAAAAGAGAGAAAAAAAAGGAAGATATTTACAAGATAATGCGGAATGTCACAGAATTTCCAAATTTGGATGAAAAAGTCAGTGAAAGTGATTTTGTGCCTCTTTGGGATGGCACAATAAAGCGACGTTCACTTGCAGAACGCAAGCTTCTAGAGGGCACATAAATCTGAAGTAATGAATTTAGGTAAAGGGGTGCTGAGCCAGTGGTGGTTTTGTAGGCAAACATTAATGCCTTGAATTTTATGCGAGCAGCTATTGGTAGCCAATGCAAATTGATAAACAGAGGTGTGACGTGCATTCATTGCAGATCATTAAAAATTTATCTTGCTGCCGCTTTCTGGATTAATCGTAAAGCTTTGATAGAACTGGCTGGAAGACCTGCCAAGAGAGCATTGCAATAGTCCAGCCTGGACAGAACAAGAGCTTGAACAAGGAGTTGTGAAGCCTGTTCCGAAAGAAAGGGCCTGATCTTCTTGATGTTGAATAAAGCAAATCTGCAGGACCAGGTAGTTTTAGCAATGTGGTCTGAGAAAGTCAGCTGATCATCAATCAAAACGCCAAGGTTTCTGGCTGTTTTTGAAGGAGTTATGGTTGATGTGCCTAACTGGATGGTGAAAATGTGATGAGGGTTTGATGGAACCACAGGCAGCTCTGTCTTGGCAAGGTTGATTTGAAGGTGATGGTCCGTCATCCAGCAAGAAATGTCTGTTAGACAAGCTGAGAAGTGAGCACAGTGAAGCTTACAATATTCACAAGTACTTTTTGAACTTTGTGAGCTACAGTCAGGTCCATAAATATTGGGACATCGACACAATTTTAACATTTTTGGCTCTATACACCACCACAATGGATTTCAAATGAAACGAACAAGATGTGCTTTAACTGCAGACTGTCAGCTTTAATTTGAGGGTATTTACATCCAAATCAGGTGAACGGTATAGGAATTACAACAGTTTGCATATGTGCCTCCCACTTGTTAAGGGACCAAAAGTAATGGGACAATTGGCTTCTCAGCTGTTCCATGGCCAGGTGTGTGTTATTCCCTCATTATCCCAATTACAATGAGCAGATAAAAGGTCCAGAGTTCATTTCAAGTGTGCTATTTGCATTTGGAATCTGTTGCTGTCAACTGTCAAGATGAGATCCAAGAGCTGTCACTATCAGTGAAGCAAGCCATCATTAGGCTGAAAAAACAAAACAAACCCATCAGAGAGATAGCAAAAACATTAGGCGTGGCCAAAACAACTGTTTGGAACATTCTTAAAAAGAAGGAACGCACCGTTGAGCTCAGCAACACCAAAAGACCCGGAAGACCACGGAAAACAACTGTGGTGGATGACCGAAGAATTCTTTCCCTGGTGAAGAAAACACCCTTCACAACAGTTGGCCAGATCAAGAACACTCTTCAGGAGGCAGGTGTATGTGTGTCAAAGTCAACAATCAAGAGAAGACTTCACCAGAGTGAATACAGAGGGTTCACCACAAGATGTAAACCATTGGTGAGCCTCAAAAACAGGAAGGCTAGATTAGAGTTTGCCAAACGACTTCACAGTTCTGGAACAACATCCTATGGACAGATGAGACCAAGATCAACTTGTACCAGAGTGATGGGAAGAGAAGAGTATGGAGAAGGAAAGGAACTGCTCATGATCCTAAGCATACCACCTCATCAGTGAAGCATGGTGGTGGTGGGCATGTATGGCTACCAGTGGAACTGGTTCTCTTGTATTTATTGATGATGTGACTGCTGACAAAAGCAGCAGGATGAATTCTGAAGTGTTTCGGGCAATATTATCTGCTCATATTCAGCCAAATGCTTCAGAACTCATTGGACGGCGCTTCACAGTGCAGATGGACAATGACCCAAAGCATACTGCAAAAGCAACCAAAGAGTTTTTGAAGGGAAAGAAGTGGATTGTTATGCAATGGCCAAGTCAATCACCTGACCTGAATCTGATTGAGCATGCATTTCACTTGCTGAAGACAAAACTGAAGGGAAAATGCCCCAAGAACAAGCAGGAACTGAAGACGGTTGCAGTAGAGGCCTGGCAGAGCATCACCAGGGATGAAACCCAGCGTCTGGTGATGTCTATGCATTCCAGACTTCAGGCTGTAATTGACTGCAAAGGATTTGCAACCAAGTATTAAAAAGTGAAAGTTTGATTTATGATTATTATTCTGTCCCATTACTTTTGGTCCCTTAACAAGTGGGAGGCACATATGCAAACTGTTGTAATTCCTACACCGTTCACCTGATTTGGATGTAAATACCCTCAAATTAAAGCTGACAGTCTGCAGTTAAAGCACATCTTGTTCGTTTCATTTGAAATCCATTGTGGTGGTGTATAGAGCCAAAAATGTTAAAATTGTGTCGATGTCCCAATATTTATGGACCTGACTGTATATCAGATAGACAGCGGGCTTCATTTATTAAACATGGGCACATGAGCAGAATGGTTTGAAAACCATTTTAATGTAAATTGTTGCAGCAATTCAATGTGACTATTTAAAGTAATAATTGTGGGTTTTTACGAACAATTTACACAGAAATCCGTACTGCTTTTTTTTTCATAAAAAAGGCCCAATGAATGTCTGGTGCTGAGATGCAGTAGGCTGTAAGTAGTCATTTGGCATACATATTTATCCAGTGCCTCACAGCACATTTATTATGTGGATCTGCCCTCCATTTAACCTGGGGTTAAGTGCCTTGCTCAAGGGCTCCTTGTGGAGCTTCAACCAACAACCTTCGATTACTAGTCCTGACTCCTGAGCTTTTAGCTGCTAAGACATGCAACGCTGTTCTTTCTGCTACTGAAAGAAATTTCACATTACTGTGTATGCGAATCTGAAGCAAATCCATAGGCCATTCCTTAATGTGGAATCTGGATGCTACTCAATGCCACAACCAAAGAATTTATTTACACAAAATTTTATTTACATCTATGATAGTGCTTTTTCCAATTTGTGTGTGAATGTCATCAAACGCGCTTAAGAACAGAGCAGTGATTAATATGTATTTATGTATGTATGCATCTCATGCCTGGGTTCACACTAACGTATGAATGTGCTACACTGTTTCATGCAGTGCAAGACCACAGGCATTTAAAGGGGCTATTAATCTTCACTATGCACTCAACCTTGTACTGAATGTTGCATAAATAAGCCAAAATGAAGGTCAATAGAAGACAAAGGTGGCTTGAAATCCTGCCCCAAATTCTGCTGAACACCTTTGAGACTTTCATTTGTTCAATAGATGTGTTTACAGCATTCAACTGCACAAGTAATCAAAATACAAGAAAACATCAATAACAACCCAGGAAAGCCAATCTCTCACAAACTCAAAACCTCAGCATCGGCAGGATTTCAGCAGGGTTTCTCTTTGGTGAGCTTTAACAAGTACTTACAAGCATCATCTGAAATACATTAATGATACAATAAATTTCTTAAAAAAACCTAATAATAATAAAAACAACAGCAACAACCCTTTTTAATAGTTTTATCAATTTATTTAACACTCTATAGTCCCAAATATTGATATGGATTTATGCTGTATGTATGTAAAAGAGAAATGTATTGAATTTCAGTTAAAATTAGAATTATATTGAATTTCAGTTCACTTCTGTTTTACTTCAAAGGATTTAAATTCAAACTGCATCCATAAATATGAAGCATTTATTTATTTTTTTTTTTTAAAGTAAAGTAACAACAGCACTACTATTAGGAAAACAAGCAAATGTGTTTTTTCTTTGTTGAGAAGCCTTCCTAACAAATAGGAGGCTAAAATTTTGAATAAAATAAAAGTTTGTGTCAGAGCAGTACTTTTACTCTTTTCAAGACACTACTCCCACATATCACAGACTCTACTGTGAAGTGTACTGAAAAATCATATTTAGACTCTACATCATTCTTCTGACCTATGGTGTACTAGGAGCATGCTAGGAGGCATGGAATTTAGTTTCATGTCAGAGAAATATTACCTGAAATTACATCTCTAGAGGCTGCCGCTGCTTTGTCCTTTCCAGTATGTTGAAGGGATGTTGTATTTTTTCCATCATTTAACACTGAGGGGGAAAAATACAGGACAGGTCAAGTGGAGGATTGAGCAATTAAATCCACTAACCATCTTAACTTTGTAACATTTGGCAAGCCAATTTTAAATAGGTTCCTGCCTAAATTGTTGTTATGGTACATTTAAGTGAGTGAAATGCTGTTGTATGTCGCTTTAACCCATATTTGTTTTGAATTTTGTGTTATTTACAGTTTTCACACATTTCTTAATGCACAGGTCACTTTTTCAAAACTTTTCACACAGTTCTTTTTATCAACTTTCAGACCAGTACAGCAAATTTTTATTTTTTATTTTTTTTACATCCAAAATAAACTAAAACTACTAAATCATTCTTCCAACACCCAACACACTTTGTCACCCAACAGACTTTGTCACTTATAAAATGTTTACATTTCAGTCTAAAAGTTTCCCTTTTCTAAGAAATTAAAAGACTAAACACCTGTAAGTGTTGAACTATGTCTAATTGTTTTGATAGTATTTCATTTTTTTTTTTTTTTAAATTTGGAATATATATATATAGACTAGCATGCTTGAGCCCTTTGGGGGCTCAAGCCCCTGCCCTTTATCAAAATTATTCAAAAGTGAACCTCTCAGACAAATAGCAATGATATTGTAGTCAATAAAACAAAATGCATTTGAATTATAATTAACATGACAATGTGCACAAAACGGTAACTAATCGCTCAAAAGTTGGAAAATTCCTGTTTATTTTTAGATATCTGTCAGTCTGAGGCTGTTATGGGTTGCGTGTGTTTTGCTTGACTGACTGATATTCCACAGTCTGTTCAGAAACCATAGGCTCTCAAGCATATATGGTTCTTTCAGTGAATAGATCGATGGGAAGGAAAGAAAATAAACCAAACAATATTTTAAACTTCTTTTCCATCAGTAATCAAAGTTAGTGTGTCGATTTAATTAAAAATCCATATATTATATAGTTTAGAGAATATTACATAATTCATCAATGTCCCTTTGTCCTATAATACACCAACCAATCATGATCTGACACATTTCATTGGACAATAATGTGAACTGGAGCAGACATTTTCCGTTCTTATTCATAAATCAGTTGAAAATTACATGGGGCAGACAAGCTTATTTTGTAGAGCGATCTGGATCTGCGGTTTGTCTCATTTTATAAATCAAATTGCATCGCTGAGAAAATGGATGCTAAATGACTACGAAAGCACGGCACAAAACCGTGCAGAGTCAAAAGTCGCAAAAATAGAAATCAGTATTCAGTTCACTTACATTTATGTATGAAGCACCGTTTACTATTTCATGAAACTATCATAATTAATGAAGCCCAAGTGCCACCTACAGGCCTATTATGTGAAGTGTAGGCTGGCGAAATGGTGACATGAAAGGATTTTATGATATTACCATTTTTGATAATTATGCAGCATTATGAAAGTGTCTTATGCTCATCAAACCTGCATTTATTTGATCAAAAATACAGAAAAAACTGTAATAATGTGAAATATTATTACAATTTAAAAGAATGTTTATCTATTTTAATATATTTTAAAATATCATTTATTTCTGTGATCAAAGCTGAATTTTCAGCATCATTACTCCAGTCTTCAGTGCATGATCCTTCAGATATAATATGCTGATTTATTATCAATATTGGAAACAGTTGTGCTGCTTATTTATTTATTTATTTATTATTATTATTTATTTATTTTTGGAACCTTTTTGGGGTTCATTGATAAATAAAAAAAAAAATAATAATAAAATAAAAATAACAACATTTATTCAAAACCTCAAGCTTTTCAATGTATATTGTTACAAAAGATATATTTTAAATAAATGCTGTGCTTTTTTTTTTTTTTTTTTTTACTTTTTATTAATCAAAGAATCCTGAAAAAAGTATCACAGGTTTCCAATATTGATAATAAATCAGAATTGCATAATGTATTTTAAAGTATATTAAAAATTTGATCAAATAAATGCAGGCTTGATGACCATAAATGACTTCTTACAAAAATATAAAATAGTAATGTATCCAAACTTTTGACCTATATATATATATATATATATATATATATATATGTGTGTGTGTGTGTGTGTGTATAATTTTTATTTTTTTTTATTTTTTTACATTGCCCCTATCATTTGAGCCCCTGCCCCTGAGGAACTCTCTGCTCGTCCCTGCTCCTCAAGATTGAAAGTCGCAACGAATCCTCGTCGAGCAACACGTCCTCTGAGGTAAATGAGTTTAGGAAGATGTATGTAACCACAGTTGTTAGCTTTGGTTAACTATTGAAGCCTTTTCTCTTGTCAAAAGGCTCAACGCGACCGCCGACTTTGCGTGCAGATTAATTTCCGCCGATTAGACAGCCTAGTCAGTTTATCGTTTTATTTTGGTATTGCATCACTCATAGCTCTAACGTTTAAAATAGAGTTTAGGAAGATGTATGTAATCACAATCATTAGCTTTGATTAGCTCTTAAAATCGTCTCTTGTCAAAAGGCTCAACGCGACCGCAGACTTTGATGAACACTGCTCGCAGCAGAGGCGTCTGTGTCTGGACCATTCTTATCAATGACAGCGTAATCTCGTATCTCCCTGCTCCCAAGTCATAAATCTCGTATCTCTGATTAAACATGATTTTGGGGAAATGTTGTGTTAATGTTGGTACACAACAGTATATGATAGCAATATAAGGTATAATACCAACTTTAACGATACAATGTTTAATAACTCAAAAAAATATGCCGTTTTTTTAATTTCCTGAAAAATAATGGTTTTGGAGATGCGAGGATTCCGCCCGACAGCGACGATATATGGTATTCACGGTATCAATATGGTACAGTTTTGAAAAAGAATGTAAACGTACAAATTACTATTCATGACTTTTTATCATTATTTATGTAAGCAACTTTTGTGCCTTAATGGGTCTCTGAGGTCTAAAAGTTAGAAAACACATCTTTCTGCATTCACGCCTCATGGCACTTGTGAGTTTCACTGAAATAAATGTTTGACAGTTTAGAGTTAGGTATTTTCATGCAGTGAAATGATTCTTATTTTCTACTATTTGTACAGCTCATACACGCAATGTGTGACAATTAACGTCAGAATTACTGCAAAGTATTTTGCCTCTATGGTGTTGGCAGTCTCTCTGTACAAGCTGTCATGCACTAGAGGTTTGTGCCCCATCCCTCGCACTAATTACCGGGGTTGGAGGAGAGCTAACTTGATCGAATCCATTTAGCTTGGCATCTACAGGCCAAAATGGTTAATCATCTCATGTCATCCAGCTAATGCCCCTGAGGTATTCAAAAACATGAAACACTCAGGAGGGCTGAGCGCACTCAAAGCAGCACATCTGAAATGACTTTACTGCATTGATGAATAATACATTCACTGTGCTGTGCAATCCTGCATATTACGGCCAAATAAAACAATGAGATCCCCGATATACACTTGTCGTCATCCTGCTAGAATAGGGAGCTGATATGATCACTGGATCTGGGGTCTGCAGGGATTACCCACAGCTTGTGTGTTGTCATGAAGATGAACATACTCTTGACAGCTTATTTCAGCCACTTAAAGTCCAACGCTACCCTGCTGATGCTTAATTCTGCATTTCATCTAAACTATGGAGAACAGAAGCTAATGAAGCTTGGTGTTGCTCATCATATTGCGTATGTTTCTTTGTGGAAGACTTGGATTCAAACTCACAAACATGTTACTTTGTGTCAGAGTCTGTGAACTGACCGTCTGATGAACATTGCGCTTTTTGGAAGTGACAGTACACAGGTCAGTCTGCCTGGAAATATTTTTGTTGAAGTATGAGGTTGTTATAGTGAGTGCTTCTGAGAAAGAAATAATCCCTGGATTTATCAAAGTTTAAAAGGTTTGTGGCAGGAGCTTTTTTTCTCAATGCTTTACAACCATTTAAAGTTTGAAGTCAGTCAGGTTTTTTTTTTTTTTTTTGTCATTCAGAAATTAATACTTTTATTCAGCAAAGATGCATTAAATTGATTGCAAGTAAAGACAGTAGAGACGTTGATAATATTACAAAATATTTATATTTCAAATTAATGCTGTTTTTTTTAATTTTCTTTTATTTATTTATTTTTTTAAATTAAAGAATCCTGAACAAAGTAGCACAATCATGTTCAAAGTTGAAATTATTTAATTTTCTATTTAATTATTTAGAGTTCTTGAGCACCAAATCATAATATGTGACCCTGGACCACAAAACTAGTCTTAATTCACATGGGTATATTTGTAGCAATAGCCAACAATACATTGTATGGGTAAAAATTATCAATTTTTCTTTTAAGCCAAAAATCATTAGGATATTAATTAAAGATCATGTTCCATGAAGATATTTTGTAAATTTTCTACTGTAAATATATCAAAACTTAATTTTTGATTAGTAATATACATTTCTAAGGACTTCATTAGCAATTGCACCCTCAGAATCCAGATTTTAATATAGTTGTATCTCGGCCAAATATTGTCCTATCCTAACAAACCATACATCAATGGAAAGCTTATTCAAAAAATTGACCCTTATGACTGGTTTTGTGCAGGGTCACATATTAGAATGATTTCTGAAGGATCATGTGACACTGAAGACTTGAGTAATGATGCTAAAAATTCAGCTTTGCCAATTTGCCAAGGAATAAATTACATTTTTAATATATACTAAAATAAAAAACAGTTTTAAACTGTAATAATATTTCATAATATTAATATTTTACTGTATTTTTAAACAAACATATGCAACCTTGGTGAGCATAAGAGACAAAAATATAAAACAATCGTTTGACCTGTGAAATAATTTGTTCTTATAAAAAGAAATTCTGATCACAAAGTTTAAATAGATTTTGATTAAACTTAAGCTGGAATGCCATTAATTTAATTCATTCTTTGCCAATCTGTTATTCTGGGATAATCAGATGTCTACAAGTACTGTATAATGTAGTTCAGATAGCCCCACACTAAATGACTCATAAAAAACAATTAATCTCTGATTGGTCATTTTACATGTCAATCAGATAGTCTCTTTCTGTCTAATGGGCAGAATAAGATTAAATACATGTTTAAACCTGGCAGGTTTGGTTAGATTAAAAAGAACTGTGGTTTAATTGCTTTATACAAACCAAATTTTAATTGTTTAAACAAACCAAACACAGGATGTGATGTCACAAGATGCCACCTTAAAAAGGACAAAATTCCTAAGCATACCTGGTTCTTCTTGTCATAGGAGCATAACATTTTGGAACCGAAATGTCTGGACCAAAATAGCCAAGGGAACCGAAGCGTAAACACAACCAACTTTATGCTACGAGTTGCTGTGTGGCTGTGTGAGACACTACAAGAACGCTAACTTGTCTGCAAAATGCCAGGTTTCCTGCTCATGGGAAAAGAGACATTTTATTCTTTAAGTGTCTGTTGTGACAGTTTACAAGCTGTAATTGACAAAACAGCTTTGCTCAGTTACATTTGATTTTCCTTAAAATGAAACTCCTGAAGGGAATCCTACAGAACAAATGATGACTATGACAGCAAAAAAAAAAAAACTAAAAAAACCACCAACAAAAAAAAAATCTTGTTTTTGTTTAAGTCTGCCTGTCAAGAGACTCAAAAATATTCACTATTATTATTTCGTAAACTTTTCTGCTGTCTCTACCAGGGGGCCAAACGAAGACTCCAAAATAATGGAAAAGGTAAATATTTTATATCTCACAGCAGTGTTCGAATTACTGAATTGCCAGAGCTACATACAATGATTTCTGCCATACAGTTCTTTACAGATCTGATTATAGGGCAAATAAATAAGTAAATTCAGTCTTATGGGATTGTTTCCCACCGCAGTACACCAAAGCCCCAATATATGATGTGTTTCTAACTGTAAGGAAAAATATATTGATTATGTTCCTAAGGATAAATATGATCATTTTACTGATAATGTAAGAATAGAAAACAATAAACAATGCTTGCTAAAACCTGACATGGTTGAAGAGCAATGTTACATGAATGCCGTGAATTAGCTTTGGTATCATTCGAACTCTGACCAGGAGTGCTCTGAACTGTAATAGATTTTAAATGTGAGTTGTGTTGGATGAGTGGATATTCATTTACCTTGACGGCATGACAGGACTTGACAAATATGCCATTGGCTTGTCACACATCCGCATCTTTCAGCCAGCGGAGAGCAGAACTCTTGACCTGTGACAGGCTCAGGGATACAAAATATCAATGTTGTCACAGGTCCAAAATGCTGAGTCAAGAACAATTCTCTTGATAATGGCGTCTCAGCTTACACTGCCAAACCACAACAACATATAGTAGACTATTGTCCAAGGAACTACTAGATTTGAATTGTATGATTACTGCATTTTTCATATGTGGAAACTTTGTAGTTTATATAAAACGTTTTGAATAGCCATCTTAGTTAAAATAAAACACAGATAACATTTTAGTTGAATTATAGCAGAATGCAGTTGTCACTCTGAATTTTATGTGAATGCAACTGTATTTAGCATGCAAAATAGGCTTGGCAAATGTATTCTTCTATTGTATGTAGACACTAACAGAGCAGGAAATACAAGGGGTGTTTGCAGGATTTCATCAGAGGGTTCACACAAAGGGGAAAAAACAACAACACTAAATAAATCAATAATTCAGTATATGGTCATGTTCATTCAACTCTGAGAGAAGTTTTAGTTTTCTTGAGTACGTCTAGCATTCATGTAACAATTATGCATTTCTGTAAGACTAAAAGAGAAAATTTGTATGCATTTCTGAGGAATGCTTTTGATATTTGAAATCACCAAAACAAACACACCCCTACCCAAAAGGATCACACCCATCTTGATAGCTCCACCCCCAAATTCATGAACATGCTGTGCAACATAGGCAACTCCCCCATCATGAGTGGACACGCCCCTCACTGGTGATTGGCTAGAAGAGTGTTTTGGCACTGGTCTGATCCACTTTCAACAGCATTTCTCAGAAATCACTTACTGCACCTTTTAAGTGGAAGTCAGTCAAGTTTACATTATTTAGTAAAGTGATTCCACTTAAATTAAAATACAGGTGCATCTCAATAAATTAGAATGTCGTGGAAAAGTTCATTTATTTCAGTAATTCAACTCAAATTGTGAAACTCGTGTATTAAATAAATTCAATGCACACAGACTGAAGTAGTTTAAGTCTTTGGTTCTTTTAATTGTGATGATTTTGGCTCACATTTAACAAAAACCCACAACATCTCAACAAATTAGAATACTTCATGACCACAAAAAAAAAACAAAAAAAAACAAACAAAAAAAAAAAAAAAAACATTTTTAGTGAATTGTTGGCCTTCTGGAAAGTATGTTCATTTACTGTATATGTACTCAACTTGGAAGGGGCTCCTTTTGCTTTAATTACTGCCTCAATTCGGCGTGGCATGGAGGTGATCAGTTTGTGGCACTGCTGAGGTGGTATGGAAGCCCAGGTTTCTTTGACAGTGGCCTTCAGCTCATCTGCATTTTTTGGTCTCTTGTTTCTCATTTTCCTCTTGACAATACCCCATTGATTCTCTATGGGGTTCAGGTCTGGTGAGTTTGCTGGACAGTCAAGCACACCAACACCATGGTCATTTAACCAACTTTGGTGCTTTTGGCAGTGTGGGCAGGTGCCAAATCCTGCTGGAAAATGAAATAAGCATCTTTAAAAAGCTGGTCAGCAGAAGGAAGCATGAAGTGCTCCAAAATTTATTGGTAAACGGGTGCAGTGACTTTGGTTTTCAAAAAACACAATGAACCAACACCAGCAGATGACATTGCACCCCAAATCATCACAGACTGTGGAAACGTAACACTGGACTTCAAGCAACTTGGGCTATGAGCTTCTCCACCCTTCTTCCAGACTCTAAGACCTTGGTTTCCAAATAAAATACAAAACTTGCCCTCATTTGAAAAGAGGACTTTGGACCACTGGGCAACAGTCCAGTTCTTCTTCTCCTTAGCCCAGGTAAGATGCCTCTGACGTTGTCTGTGGTTCAGGAGTGGCTTAACAAGAGGAATACGACAACTGTAGCCAAATTCCTTGACAATCGATTTTGCTTAACAATCCTCATAAGTCTGCGGATCTCTCGGTTGGTTGTGCAACTTTTTCTTCCACATTTTTTCCTTCCACTCAACTTTCTGCTAACATGCTTGGATACAGCACTCTGTGAACAGCCAGCTTATTTGGCAATGGATGTTTGTGGCTTACCCTCCTTGTGAAGGGTGTCAGTGATTGTCTTCTGTACAACTGTCAGATCAGCAGTCTTCCCCATGATTGTGTAGCCTAGTGAATCAAACTGAGAGACCATTTTGAAGGCTCAGGAAACCTTTGCAGGTGTTTTGAGTTGATTAGCTGATTGGCATGTCACCATATTCTAATTTTTTGAGATAGTGTATTGGTGGGTGTTTGTTAAATGTGAGCCAAAATCATCACAATTAAAAGAGCCAAAGACTTAAACTACTTCAGTCTGTGTGCAATGAATTTATTTAATACACGAGTTTCACAATTTGAGTTGAATTACTGAAATAAATGAACTTTTCCACGACGTTCTAATTTATTGAGATGCACCTGTAATATATAACAAACACGATTAATGTAACCTTTTTAAAGGGGTCATATGATGCGATTTCAAGTTTTCCTTTCTCTTTGGAGTATTACAAGCTGTTTGTGCATAGATAAAATCCCTGAAGTTGCAAAGACTAAAGTCTCAAAACCAAAGAGATATTCTTTATAAAAGTTAAGACTCAACCACGCCCTCCTAAAACGGCTCATTCAAACACGCCCCTACATGTCTACATCACAGTGTGGGGAGATTTGCAAAACATCGCCCAAATGTTCATGCAAAGAAAGAGGCCGTGATTTTTATTCTCGCTGTAGTATTGTTGCTGCCGCCGGCGCCATGTCCTGGAGACGCTGTGTTTCGTTGTGAAAGCGAAACTACTTTGTTTGGGCTTCCAAAAGAGGACACAACTAGAAATCAGTGGTTAAGTTGTGTTTACAACACTGTTCCAGAACAGTTCAACCCAAATATTCGAGTGTGCGCAGCACATTTTACGGAGGACCATTTCCTGAACCTGGGAGTAGCCTGCCAGCTGTGCTCAAAAGTTGTTTCTATAAAGTGGGGCAATTCCAACTTTGCAAGGAAAGTCTGGCGCTTCTGACTCACAGCCTGTAAGTATGTTTTCATATTTAAAGAATTTGCCACTGACTATTCAAACGAGAGTTATGAGCTGTGTAGAGTAGTGCTTGTTGTTTGTCGTTTCTCCGATCACAAATGTAGACATGGTCATGTTTACGCGGCGCGATGCAACGTGACGCGTAAAAAGACAGTATAAGTCATTATAATCAATAATTATGTCCCCACTGGATGCAACAAATGCCTCGTTTGTAATGGGTTTTATTGTTTTTGTGTCGTCGCGCTGGGACACGGCATCACAATATGGTAAGGGGCGTAACATTTCCGTCACACGCTTGAGGTATCCGGCCAATCACAACGCACTGGATAGCTGGCCAATCAGAGCACGCCTGGCGTCTCAGAACGATGAGCTTTATAAAAATCGACGCGTTTCAGAAAGGCGGGGCATAGAGGAGCAACAATAAAATAACGTTCACAAACACAAACAAACAGAAAATAATGTTCTTTTTAGCAATGTCATTTGACCCCTTTAAAGAAAAAAAGATGTTTTGTTATAGCTTTTGGAGCAAGGGCGCCGCCATCTTGCAGTACCACCGCATGTGACGTCAAGGGGTTGGTTCGCTCCGCTGGCCAGTAAAGTAATATATAAGTCTTTCTTTACTTTTTGAACACACGCTTGTTTAAATGGAGGAAGAGGAACTTGAAAGGACTGTTGTGACCATAATAAGTGCAAATGCTTATGCATTTGAGCCGATACGGCAAGGGGTACAAGCAGTACTGCTGTTAGAAGTCGTGAACCTGCTCTGGTTTGGGGTGAAGACCCAGTCAGCAAATTTCCTTTGGCGCAGATCTGGCCCATATCAACAGCTAACGTGTGGCCCAAATTAGTTCGTGTTCGCCGGCCCAAAACTGGTCCATATCTTTTTAGCCAGAACTGAACCAAAACAGTGCCATAACCCAACCCAGAGTGAGCCAAACAATAAAAACAGACGTGGCTGATATATGGACCTTATATAGTATTCTTATATGGCTGAGTTCTGTAAAGGGCTGACGGCCCTCATGTGGCCCACGTGTGGCTGATACAGCAAAAGCCATTATTCAACCATATTTACACCACACCTATCTTTTTAATTTAAAATACCCATTACACAGTAAATCTTAAACACAAAAATGGATTCACAGTCATTTTTAAAAAAATGTTTATAGTATTTTAATAACAGAATTACAATACAGAACACAGAAGTGTGCTATTTTGTAAATGTCAAATGAGTGAATAAATGTGCAAAAATTTATACTTTTAGTAAGTCTCGCCAGTCTTTCTCAATCACAGTCTGTCAGGAAAAAGAAGAGAAAAAAGAACATTAGTAATTCATAATTAGTATCTTACATTAGATATTATCTGAAGACAAGCACATAAATGACTGCACTGCACACATTCTTTTCTACCAGCCAAGACATGAGTGCTGCTGTGAAGTCCCTTTTTAAATTTAAATTTTCTAAATTAAAAAAAAAAAAAAAAAAAAAAAAAAATATATATATATATATATATATATATATACTACTTAATAACAGGCTATTTTTAGACATAATAATAATATTCATAATATTAATGAAAACATTAGGGGTGTAATGGTACCTCAGTTTTGAAGTCAGTTTCAAACATTTTTGTTACAGCAGGGGGAGAAAACATACAATTTATTTATTTATTTCTTTTAATAAATGGTGGTTTACTGAACAATTTGTGTCTCTGCCTTTAAATAAACTCAATTATAATTACAATTTTCTTAAGGATAAAAAAATCTATCTCAGCTAATGCTATACAATAGGGAGCCCTATTAGAGCACATTACTAAAATATTAAAGGCTGCAATTAACAACAGAGCCCAATCTATTAAATTCAAATATTTTAGATACAACGACCAACACCACAAAAAAAAAAAAAAAAAAAAAAAAAAAAAAAAAAAATTAAAAATTATGCAAACATATAATTTCCACGTTTGCACATTGCAATTTTCTAGCAACAAGCTGTGGACACTGAATGACTTGCCTGAGGTAAAGGTATTGCTGTTTTATTGGCGTTTTTTTCGCGGTTGCAAAACTGATTGAGATTAAGTGACATGAGCGTCTTTATTTCGCTTTATAACCGGTTGTAGTAGAAAAAAGAATTAAAGGTGCCATTGGTGATTGTCTTCAGAAACATATTTTGTTATTTTGGTTGAAAGTCTCTTCACATCCAGATAGCAATCATTAAGTTAAGTGGTCTAAATGTATTTATATATTCTGTGGAAGGTGTAGGACCAAGATATGTTCGTCCAATCAAAACGCTCGGTCCGTATGTATTTGCATACCTCTGCGCACCCTGTTTGCGCAGACAGATAGGTCCATCATCAGCGCGTTCACATACGCTATTGGAGACAGAGCGAGAATGGCAGGCAAACATCAACAACCCGATCTTCCTTCCTGGTATTGTAGTACTTTTACTAACTGTACTATAAAGCTTTCTCACCGGTGAATGACACATGATGTAACCCAGCGGTTCCCAATTCCAGTCCTCGCGCCCATGCATATTTTGCATGTCTGGCTTAGTTAACACACCTGATCCAGATAACCAGCACATGAACTGTGTTCCGATTGACATACTACCTACACAGTGTTCACTGCTCCCTACTCCCTGAGCAGGGGAAATCCGTTGAAGTTTATTTCACTTCGGAACATTAACATTATTCTGCTCTTTGAGCGTATGTGCGTTCAGGGGGCGTGGCTTTGGACGGATATTGCAGGGAGGGTGGGACATTGGCTTTCAGTGCTATCAGGCTAAAGTTAGCATTTTCCGAGATCTCCTACTACACCTTTAAGGGAAGGAATGATCGCGTTCACGCGCTCTCCGCGCTTCCGCATGCAGCGATCTGTCACGCCACATCAAAGAGCGTCAAAACTGCATGTATTGATTTAAATAGACAGTCTTAAAGATGATACTTTGTTTCTTATGGAAAAGAACAAAACAAACCTTGCGATTACAGGATGTAATGTATAGCCTAGTAATAATGTATAGTGATATAATGACATGAAGCTGAATTTTCTCAATGGCCGCTTTTTCATCAAAATTACCAGGAACAATTTGTCCCAGGAACTTTTTTCCCAGGAACTTTTTCCCCCCAGACCTGTTGCTGTCTGCGTTTCCATCGCGGTCTAAAGTACCGTGAAGAACAGGCAAATAGTCTGGTGAAGTAGGTCAGGTCTCAGTACCAAGTACGCAAATTTCGGACTTGCATCCTTGGTAGTTCGGACTTCGCAGTTCCACTCGGGAGTGTGAACTCCCGCGGACGGGACAACGGAAGTCCGGTAATTCTGCAAATGGAACAGCAGCGTACTTGATAACGTCAGTCAGCTCAATTTTCCTCACTCTATTTACAATAAGGCTAAATATGATATCAAACAACACTGCCTCTTTTAGTTTTCATTTAAACATAGTTCAGGGAACGTACATACATTACAATGAAACAAAATATTATATCAAACAGTATTGCCTCTTTTAATTTTCATTTTAACATAATAATAGAATAAAGACCAAAGATTACCTGTTAGATTTACTCAAAACAAATTGTATCTTGTTTAACCACTACAGAGACATCAGAGCCAGCGGCAAATGTCAGAAGGACTAGCCGAGTTGAGGCTGCTCTCATCTGGAAACATGAGCACTGATCGCCCGCTGATCGCGTGGAGCTCAAGTCTCCGAAATCGGCAAAGCACATTTTCAAATTGGCGCTGTCTTTGTAAATAAACCATGGATTTGAGTTTTAAACAACTACATTCTCGCCAGAAATACTTTTAAAACTACATTTCATGACACAATAACAGTAATATTTTTTAAAAAATATGGGAATAAATGGTGGTTGAAATACAATGTTGCGTGAACAACCAATCAGCATGATCAGTACCCAAGTCCTGCCCCCGAAAGTTCCGGACCTTTGAAAAAGTACCAAAGCCAGAAGGCAAGCCTGCAACCATTAGCCAAAAAAGTGTAACGGCTAAAGCTAACGCTTCTGGTCTGCCAGTACGTGGGAAAGGAGACCAGAGGGCAGAGACATTTGAATGGATGTCAGTGGAGGAGAGGCTTCACTATGCTGAATAAACAGCTTTTTAGAGGAAATAGCTCATCATTTAATGAATCGACAGTCTATCTGCTAATCTACAACATGTTTAACACTAAACAATACTTTTGGATTGAACTATTTTTAGAGTACCAAGAAAAAAATGCTGTTTTATAAGAGAAGTCACTGACTTTTTGCGACAGGTGGGATTCAGCTTATGGCATTTCTCATTCATTCCTATGGTATCCGTAAACGGCGATTGAGTGTCGCACAACTCTGACTGAAATTCAATGACGTCAAGGCTGTAATGTGAGTGGTTATTAAGGCTCACGTGATCCAAGTTAGCCATTACGCTTTCTCCAATAGTAAGTAATACAGACCTTCTCATCTCCCTATAGTAAAATAATCTCTGAATGTACTACCTCGCGAGCAGGGACTTTCTGAGGAACTTTTTTACCCGGAACTTTATTTAGATCCTGATTCCTGCAGTGGAAACACACTGAGTACCGGCCCAAAGTCCCTAGTTCCTGGGGAAAGTTCCTGCGGTGGAAACAGGGTTAATGTTACCTCTCAGAAAGAAGCATATTGTATCATTTGTTTGTATTTGAATAACCACTTCATTCAATTCAATTCTATCTGTTTTATATTCTAAAAGGAATAGTTCACCCAAAAAATGAACATTTTCTGACAACTTACTCTCAGGTCATCCAAGATATAGATTAGTTTGTTTCTACATTCAAGAAATTTAGCACTACATCACTTGCTCAACAATGGATCCTCTGCAGTGAATGGGTGCCGTCAGAATAAGTTCAAAAAAGTTATTTAGCTGGAAGGAATGGGTTGAAGTTAAAATGTCTTTGATAAAAACAAGGCACTAACTGATGGACTGGAGATGTGTGGATTACTTGTGGATTATTGTGATGACTTTATCAGCTGTTAATTTTGACTCTCATTCTGACGGCACCCATTCACTGCAGAGGATTTAATTTCTCAAAATCTGTTCAGATGATAATTCATTTCAGGAGGCGATGCTGTCTGTTTTACTGACAGAGAAACTGATTTAGTGAGAGAACAGTCTGAATAAATGCAAATCAGTTCAGTTTGTTTTGCAAACCTGTTTGTCCAATTCACTGAATAGAAAAAACCGACTCAAAATATTAATTCTCAAATGATTGGCATTGCTGGTATTGTGGTAGACTGCTGATTTTCTTCCCTCAGCACAGAATTCCTCTGCCCACTTAATCATATAGCCAACCAAGATCCATTTTAGAAATGCTGTACTGTAAATCTGACAAGACCAGCTAATCATTAAGGGCTGAGCATGACAGAGAACTGGCTGTTATGCAGAGGAAATAAAACTTGAGTGGCAAGTAAGAGCACTGCAAACATGAATGACACGTAAGTGCAAATTGGCATCGTGAAACTTGTTGTTGTGCCAAACTCGTAAATTCTCACACACATGCTACATTGTACGCTACATGAAGTCTGCGAGATGCAAATGAGAGATTACTTCAATTATTTTTCTTTACTATTTCAGTAGTGTGGCAGTTGCTCAGCTGATTTCTAGTTATTTTTTTTTACAGTAACAATCTACTTGACAAAACATGACTTTTCTGTATGTCATGCTGAACTGAGCATACATCTTTGGATTCGAACAAGCTGAAGGTGATATTGAAACACTCTCCAAAAATGTCCTTACTGTCATATTTGTTGTTTGAAAGTCTTTGTCTTTGGTATTTTTTTATTAGGTAATCAGTTCGATCACTGATTCAATGCATTTAATTCATAGATTTGTTCAATCTAATTATTTCTTGCTATTTTTTGTTGTTGTTCATGTTGTTGCATTTCTCATTTCTTCATTAATCTAAATGACCCTAATTTAGATTAAAAAAGCCTTCAGTGTTGTCAACCTGAGAAATACAGCTTCTCAATTTAGGGTAAACCTTAAAATTATGTAATCTGTCAAATTTATATTTGTAGGTTACATATACTACTGTTCAAAGGTAGTATTAGTATTATTTATTCTTTTAAATGAATACTTTTATTCAGCAAGGACTCATTAAATTAATCTAAATTAACAGTAAAGAAATGTATAATTAAAAAAAAAAGATTTTAAAAAATAAATAAAAAGATTTTATAAAATTTTATAAAAAATACTTTGCACAAAAATATTAAGTACAAAAACATCTGTTACCTACATTGATAATAACGTGCTCTGTTACTTTTGTAACCTCGGTTCCCTTAGATATGGGAACGAGTACTGCGTCGTAAGACGGTTGTATGGGAAAAACTCTTTTTTTCCTCTTCAACTGAAGCTTTTTCAATCACGCAGTGAAACTGCACGTCCGTTGGTTCGTGCAGTGCTATAAAATCGAACCAATGGCTCGGCGGTGGCACTGAGCGAGTCTGTGGCTATGCAGCCCGCCATAGCCCGCCGAAATGGGCAGGGTCTCTGGCTATATAAGCAGCCGCTTCGCCACCGCATCTCAGATTTCTTCGAATGAAGCGACTGAGGCGTGCAGCTCATAGCACGGCCAGGAACGCAGTACTCGTTCCCATATCTAAGGGAACCGAGGTTACGAAAGTAACCGAGTATGTTCCCTGTTGATATGTTCACTCGTACTTTGTCGTAAGATGCTTGTATGGGAACCAGTACAATCACGCCGTGCTATGATGGGGAATGACTCAAAACCAAGACTCACATGGGAGAAGACCCAGGGGAGTCAATAGAATACACCAAGCACAGGCTGAGCCCTCAGGGTCATCCGTGGCCTGGGTGTCGTCCCGTAAGTATACCTAGTGTCCATATAATATGGACCGCCCAAGTGAAGGAGGGACTTGAACAATGTTGGTCAACTGAACCCATAAGACTGCTTAACTAGCTGGAGGTGGCGAACTAAGCAGAAAGGACTCTGGCCTGCAAGGCAGGGACATCCAGGTTGTAAAACCTTACAAATGTGAACGACGAGGACCATCCGGCAGCCTCATAAATTTCCAAAATGGACACCCCGCTGGACCATGCCCAGGACGAGGCAATGCCTCTGGAATGGGCTCTGACTCCAATGGGGCACTGCAAGCCCAAGGAGGAGTATGCCAGGGTGATAGCCTCCACTAACCACCTGGAAATTCTTTGCTTCGTAACAGGGCGACCCTTAGCGCGGTTACCGAAGCTGACAAAAAGCTGTTCTGATCTCCTGTATGAGGCAGAACGCTCGATGTATACCCTCAGGGCCCTGACGGGGCAGACCAGGGACAATTCCTGGTCATCCGTCAAAGGGGAATGTGCGGAAAGCGCTATTACCTGGGCACTGAACGGAGTGGAGAGCACCTTAGGTACATAACCCAGCCTTGGTTTCAGGACAACCTTGGAGTCGTTAGGCCCGAATTCTAGGCAAGCAGGGTTGATGTAAAGGGCCTGTAGGTCCCCTACCTGCTTAACCGATGCCAGCGCTAACAGCAGGGCAGTTTTAAATGAGAGTGATCTGAGGCTCGTGGATTGCAATGGTTCAAACGGGGGGCCTTCCAAGGCCCTTAGTACGGTTGGTAAGTCCCAAGGTGGAAATGTACGAGGACGCGGGGGTTAATTCTCCTGGTGCCTCGTATAAACTGGACCACCGCACTATTCCTGCCCACCAATCGGCCAGCAATAGGGGCATGGAAAGCCGCTATGGCTGCCATGTAAACTTTGATGGTGGATGAGGAACGCTGATTATCCAGCCTTTCCTGCAGAAACGAAAGAACCACGGATACGTCAGAGGTAACCGGATCTAAGTCGTGGTCTTGGCACCAAGCCGAGAAAATAGACCATTTCAGAGCATAGAGGCGCCTGGTAGATGGGGCTCTAGCTTCTGCCATAGTGTTCAAGACATGCTCTGGGAGGTCGAAAGGCTCCCGTTGAGCAGCCACATATGCAGGGCTCATAACTCGGGCCGTGGATGCCACAGCGTTCTGTTCGCTTGAGAGAGGAGGTCCTGTCTCAAGGGAATGGGCCACAGGGCTGCTTCGAGCAGCTGGAATAACTCCGACACCCACGACTGGTTCCTCCAGAGGGGGGCTATTAGAAGAAGCCTGTGCCGTTGTTCGCTGACTCGTCTGAGTACCTGCGGTAGCAGAGCAATTGGAGGGAATGCATAGAGCGAGACGTTGTTCCTCAACAACACGTTCGCTCCTTGGTTCATTTTGCTTGGCACATGCGTCGCCTTCAGTGAGCGCAGATTGGTCTGAGCCCCAACAAGAAGGTCGTTCGCCAGCATGCAGAGGCGCTTCGAGACGAGGCCGCCCTGGTTATTTATGTATGACACCACGGACCTGCTGTCTGAGCGTATTAGCACATGGTGTCCCTTTATGTCCGGCAGGAAGAATTGCCAGGCACAGCACACTGCTAGCATCTCTAGGCAGTTGATGTGCAGACCCGACTCTTCTTCGGGCCAAAGACCGAAGGTCGGTTTGCCTTCGAACCCTTTTTGGAAGCGTCTGTCATGACAACCTTCCTTCTGTGCACCGTGTCTAGGATCACACCCCGCTTCAGCCAGAGGGGGTCCCTCCAGCGGGCCAGGGCTGATACACAGGCCCGAGTCACCGTTATGCGATGGCGACCGTGACGCCAAGCCACGGATGGAACCCTCTGCTTCAGCCAGAACTGGATGGGTCGCATGCGAAGCAGGCCCATCTGAAGTACTGGTGAAGCTGCTGCCATAAGGCCCAGCATTTTCTGGAAAGCCTTGAGTGGGTGGGCGGTCCCTTCCTTGAAGGAGGCCACGCGGCGCTGAATCGTCATGGCTCGTTCCACTGAGACAGCTGCTGTCTTCTGCACTGAGTCGATAACTGCTCCCAGGAACGACACTCGCTGGCTGGGTGACAGTATGCTCTTGGCAAAGTTGACCCTGAGCCCCAGGCAATCTAAGTGGCTGAGGAGGAGGGTCTTGTGCGATGTTGAAACTGCTTCTGACTGGGCCAGAATGAGCCAGCCGTCGAGGTAGTTGAGGATGCGGATTCCCATCTGTCGCAGAGGGGAGAGAGCCGCATCCATGCATCGCGTAAAAGTGCGGGGAGCCAGGGACAGCCCAAACGGGAGGACCTTGTATAGATATGCCACCCCCTTGAATGCAAATCTCAAAAATCGTCTGTGATGGGGGGCTACCTGGATGTGAAAGTATGTGTCTTTCAGATCCAGAGACATGAACCAGTCCCCTGGGCATATTTGCGAGAGGATCTGCTTCAATGTGATCATCCTGAACGACCTTTTACCAGGGTGTGATTCAGGAGTCTGAGATCTAGAATAGGTCTGTAGAAGCCTGACTCGCTCTGGGCTGGAGGAACGACTTCTATGGCTCCCTTTACCAGCAGATTCATCACCTCTGCACGCAGGACTTGAGCGTCCTCGCTGCGCACTGTGGTGGTGACCACACTGCGGAAGCGTGGTGGTCTTCGAGCGAATTGGAGTGAATAACCTCGTCTTATCGTAGCCATTACCCACTCTGACACTCCGGGGATGGCCTGCCAGGCCTCGGGCCGTGTAGCAAGAGGTTGAATAGGCTCTAAAGACTGGTGTCAGCGTGGGATTTCCCCAAGCATGACACGCACTCAGCGTGACCGTCATCAGTGTGCAGGGGAGTCCTGCACGTCTTACAATGATGGCGTGGCATTTGAAACAACGCCGTCAAAATTTGCTCTTTTGTGAGGCTCTTTTAGATAGTCACCAGATGGCGGCAGGGGATAGACCGGGATCTGCGAGCTGAGCGCTGCAAAAGGTCCAATCCGGCTGCTGAGGCGTTTCAACGGCGAATCTCAGCATCAGCGAAGAGTCAGTGAGGAAGAAGCTTCGTCGCTGAAGAGAAGAAATCTGAGATTTCTTTTCATTTAAAACCGCCCTGAGATTTCTTCTCTGAAATCTGGCAAAATTGGCCATTGGTTCGATTTTATAGCACTGCACGAACCAATGGACGTGCAGTTTCACTGCGTGATTGAAAAGGCTTCAGTTGAAGAGGAAAAAAGAGTTTTTCCCATACAAGCATCTTACGACGCAATACGAGTGAACATATCGACAGGGAACAAATGTTTCTTGAGCACCAAAACAACATTAGAATAATGTGACACTGAAGCCTGAAGGAATGACTTCTGAAAATTCATCTTTGCCATCACTAAAATAAATTGCAATTGAAATGATATTAAAATAGGGAACAGTTATTTCAAAATTTAATAATATTGCACAATATGACTATTGTCACTGCATTATTAATAAAATAAATGCAGCCTTGGTGACCATAACAGACTTTTTCCAAAAACATAAATCATACTAACCCTAAACTTTTGAAAGGTAGTGAAGATTTTTCCCTCTATAAAAAGCACATATGAGTCCCTGGCTGTAATGTACAACTGAGTGAAATGTTCAGCCAGTCCTGCTGAAGTAAAATGCGGTGTTTCTCACTTTTCTGAAAGTCAAAGCCTAAAGCCTCAGGTACAGTGCATTACAGCAGCTGCTAACAGAATAAGTCATATTTCAGTTTGAGGGTCCATCAGCTCATCTGTATGAGCTTCTCCTCTTCTCTGAGGGGCTTCCCGCTCTCCTTCTCTTATTATTTCCCACTGTGAAAACAGGTCAATAAATATCCAAAGTGACAAAGCTCACTTCCCTCCTAAGTTCTTCCATCCCCCCTTCTAGTTGCCTGGCTTTCATGACCCTGGTGCAAGCTAATGAGTCATGGTAATGAAAGTAGACAGGGTGCAGAAGCGTTAGCATACCGCTAATAAAGACTGACGGCGTGGCTCCACACTCATTCCCTTCAAAACCTCTTCTCCATTCCCACACTCACCCTCTTATTTTCTCCATGCTGTGGAGAAGATGCAACACTGCACTTTTGAGATGCGCCCTGAGGATGCACTTGGTTAATCCAAAAGGCAACAAGATAGCGATGTAGCGTTGATTTCACAGATACTTTGCACAGCGGTGCATTTCTAGCACCTGGTAATCATGACAAAAGAAGTCAAAAGATCTTCTAGATCAGATATATATGTTGTCACAGCTGTGGATGTTTGTTTGTATGAGCTCTGTTGAGGGTGCAGGGATTTCCTCCTCCGCTGCTGCAGACACAATCATCGCTACACACGGAGGTCTCTCAGATGCTCAGGTTTAAAGTTTTATGCCCCTCGGTGGTACCTCATACATTCCCTTCCATTTATTGTGTGGGATTGTTTCCTAGAAATCCCAAATACTGCTTTATTCAGAGACTTTTTTTCAGAGTTAGATGCAGTAACTTCTTTATCCAGTAACTGGATACTTTTTTAGCTGTACAGTACATATTACATGAGTGCAGAATCCCACAGATTCCATATTTTATCTTTTTTTTTTCCTGTCTTTTTTTCCTGGTGATTTAGACAGAACAATTGTCAACACTTAAAGGAATAGTTCACCCAAAAATGAACATTTGTTGAAAACTGATGATTTTTTTTTTATCAGAACAGATTTTGAAAAATTTAGAATTACATCATGCATTTTCTGCAGTGAATGGGTGCCATCAGAATGAGAGTTCAAACAGCTGATAAAAACATCACAATATTCCACAAGTAATACACACAACTCCAGTCCATCAATTAACAAGTGTAATGAAAAGCTGCATGTTTGTAACAAACAAATTCTTCATTAAGGCTTATTAACTTTTAAATTCATCTTTAAAAAAGACATCACGATAAAAGAGAAAACTCTATCATGAGAAGACCTTCCTCATTTAGTTGATTAGAACTCTGTGCACCTGTGTTTGATTAATTATCCCTTGCATTTAAATTCCTGTCTGTGTGTTTCTCCCTAGTCAGGTCTACTCGTTGTGTACATGTGTTTGCTCCAGTGCCTATTGTGTGGATTTCCCCTGTGTTCTATGGATTAAAGACTATTGATTGTATTCATGTTTCTCTCGTGCTCCTTCTAACAGCGTACCGTGACAGAAGACCCGACCAAAACAGTTTTATTACGTTTCTCCCTCTGTTTGTTTTCCATTTTTTCACCCAGTGTTTTTTGTTTCCGTTGTGTCCATGGATCCCCTCCTTCGTCCCCTCCGCGTACAGAGAGCGGTCGTCCAAGGAAGGCCCTCGAGCGAATTTCGCCGCCTTTGTGGAGTGGACACTGGCGAGACACGGATCCCTGCCACTCCGGACCCAGTGCCCAGCCCACCATCTCCCCGCTGCGCAGAGCTTATGCCCGAGCCCACCGATGACAGAGAGTCCGAGCCCACCGCGACCGACGAGCCATCGCTGCACGGAGCGACAGTTCTGAGGATCGCCATGGAGCCGTAGCTGATAAATTCGTCAGACCAGGTGCGAGAGCCAGCGACCACGCCCACCACGAGGGAGCAAGCCGTGGACGGTGTGAGCGCAGAGTGAAGCTCCGCCCCCTGCATGATGGCTGAGGGTGAGCTGATCATACATCTGGGACTGCTGGACTTTGAGGAGGACCTTATAGACTGGGAAACAGACCTTATTGACTGGTATACCAACCTGCTCCATCTCCTCCCTCCTCAGAGCCCACTACTGCTTCTGTTTCCGAGCCCAATCCAGAGGGGTCTCCCATTTCTGTGTTAAGCCCAGAGAGGGCTCCTGTCCTTATGTTCAGCCCTGGAAGTCCAGTGGCTCACAAATGCCCGCCCTCCCACCCGCTCCTGCCTCCTCCTCCACTGTCGTCTGGCAGCCCCTTTGCTTCCCCTCATCCCCCTATCTGTACGGTGCGAGCCCTGCGGGACTGCCATCCTCCAGCGTTGCCAGGGCTGGAGTATCCCTTGACTCCACCTCCAGCCTTCGAGGCCCGGACTCTGCCTCGGCCCGTCGACACGTCGGCTCCACCATGGCTCCTAGCTCCCTCCTCTCTGCCGTGGCCCATCGGCCCACTGGCTCCGCTGGGCTCCCTCGTCCGTCCGGCTCCGCCTTGGTCTGTCGTCGACCATATTGCGCCTCGGGACTGCTACACCTTGGCCCTCCGGATCCTCCCCGTCACCCTTGCTCTTCAGCTCTCCGTCTCCGCCTCGGGCTCTTCCTCCACCTGCTCCGCCGCCGTTGGTTGACCCCCTGGAGTCATCAGCCATTCCTCCTCCATGGCTCCTCCCTCCGTTGGCTCCACCGTGGGCCACTGTTATGGCTGTGGCCTGGGTCCTGCTGTGCTCCTCCTGCTCCGGGCCCCTCTTGTCTCCTCCCTGGCTCCTTCCTCCTGTGTTGCCCCCCTGGACTGTGTCTGCTGGCTCCCTCCCGGTTGTCCGTCCTCCTCCTGAGCCTCCCTAGTTCCCACCCACCCTTCCCCATGTTGTTTCTACAGTGCAAGGACGCACCTTCCGGGAGGGGGTGATATGTCAGGTGTCTGGACTGTCTGTGTCGTGTTTTGCCCGTTTCTGTTCCTGTTTTACCTTATTTGGTCTTGTTCCTGTCATCGTTTAGTTGATTAGAACTCTGTGCACTTGTGTTTGATTAATTATCCCTTGCATTTAAGTTCCTTTCTGTGTGTTTCTCCCTTGTTGGGTCTACTCGTTGTTTACATGTGTTTGCTCAGCTCCTATTGTGGATTATCCCCTGTGTTTCCTGGATTAAAGACTATTGATTGTACTCCAAGTTTCCCTCGTGCTCCTTCCCTCGGCGTAATCGTGACATTTCTATTCAAAAGTTTTAGCCCATTAGTATTTTTACCACCAAAAAAAAGTTTTTAAGTAAGTTATTTCTATATTTTGCTGTAGTGTGTCAGTAGGAAATTTCAGTTTACATTTCCAAACATTCATTTTGCCATTAATTGTAATAATCCAGTGAGATTTTTGTATACAGAAAGAGTCGCACAACAGAGATCTGATCTCATCATCATCCAGTCTGTCTGGAATTAAATGAAGAAACAGAAGAAAACTGAGACAGCCTAAATCCAGAAGAACTGTGGCAAGCTAAGATACTTGAAGAAACCTGCAAAGATACATTAGTGTGAAAAGTTTTAGGCATTTGTGTAAAAATTCTGTAAAGTTAGGATTCTTTCAAAAGTAATGTCATAAATAGATTTTATTTATCAATTAACTTCTGTTAACTAAACCAAATCAACATTTGATGTGACCATCCTTTGCGTTTAAAACAGCTTTTGTCCTTGGTTCACTTGCACATAGTTTGCAGGTAACATTGCAGGAAAGTTCTTTAAGCATCTTGGAGACGTTGCCACGGTTCTTCTGGATTTAGTCTGTCTCAGTTTTTTCTGTTTCTTCATGTCATTCCAGACAGACTGGATGATGATGAGATCAGATTTCTGTGTTGAGCACCGGCTGTTGTCAGACTCCTCCTGCATACAAAAATCTCACTGGATTATTACATTTAATTGCAAAAGTAATGTTTGGAAATGTAAACTGACATTTCCTACTGACACACAAAAGATTTTTTGTTGTTGGTGGTGAAAATACTAATAGCCTAATACTTTTGCACAGTAGTAGGCCTACATATTTAAAAATGCTTTCTGCAATTTTTAACAAATAAGGTATCTGATCTGTTGCATTTCCCTACTTTAGAAACCTTCCAGCAAAGGATGCTAATAGGGATTAAAAGTGAAGAAAAGGAGAGAAGATAAAGTTTTCTCTGCTCCTGTGAAAACAGACCGGTGAGGATTTAGGGAGAGAAATGAGAGGTTCCAAGTGAAGTCCAGTGGAATAATTCATGGGTTATTGTTCATTGGAAAAGGCTGCAGATTCTGTTTTCATTTTCACATTGTGAGAGCAGAATAAAAAACAAAAGCCAAGAACCTGCAGTGCAGAGCTTGGTGAGACTGAAGGGCTTATTATTGTCACATTAGACATTTATGCATTGTGATAATAGATACGGTTAGGGTTAGGGTTGAAAATTTAAAACCAGTCTATCAAACTGATGGCTATTGTTTTGTATAGAACTTGTCCGAATCATCAAAACCACATTATCAGTTTGAATATGAATCGAATGTAGTGTCTCCAGCAAAAATCATACTTTTTTGTAGTTTGTAGTCTAACTAGCAACTTTCTGTAAAAATGGTTTTAAATAGTTTAGTTTAACATTTTTTTTCCTGTAATGTGTAGATTACCTAGTTTTATTTTTTTTTTATTTATTTATTTTTTTTTAATTAGCAAAATCTACAATGTAGTCTTCAGAAAATGCATGTTAATGCCAGATGTAAAGAAGGCCTTGGATGTTTGATATATATATATATATATATATATATATATATATATATATATATATATATATATATATATATATATATATATCTTCAAAGGTTCATATGCTTTTTCCACTATTGAAGTTTCTTCACATTCACAGTTAATTGTGATAATTATATAACTTACAGTTATGATTTTTCAAATATGTTTCAGTGGTTACCTTTAAATCAAAGAGCTCAACAGAGGTACTTTCTGTGGCCAGTCTGGCCTTTGATTTATATATTACTGTGTTTACTGCAATTCAGCATTTCTTGGAAGATAAAAAGAAATACATTCACTTTTTTAAAAAAAAAAATCCTCTTTCTGAAAGTCTTTTCTTTGTACGCTTGAGTCAACTTTGTCATTAGCCCTACAGTTTAAATGAAGCACATTTGAGAACAGAAACACTCAGCAGAACAAAAGACCAAAGTCATAGAGGATAATGCATAGTGGGGTATCCATCAAAAGAAATGACAGGACTGCTTACACAACCAAAAACCCCAGAAAGTAGGGGTTAAAATTGCACTTGCAGATTGTCTGGGCAAAGTTAACTATTATGTGATATTTAATGTCAGCTAGAAAGATCAAACATGAGGTCGTCCTCCTCTGAAAGGAATAGTTAAACCTAAAATGAAAATTGTAATCATTTACTTACTCTCACACCAAACCTCTTCTGCAAAACAC
The DNA here is from genome assembly GCA_039654775.1 of Spinibarbus caldwelli. Lineage (NCBI taxonomy): Eukaryota > Metazoa > Chordata > Actinopteri > Cypriniformes > Cyprinidae > Spinibarbus > Spinibarbus caldwelli. The sequence goes on from CM077222.1 coordinate 18,974,731, forward strand.
AAAAGAAGATATTCTGAAGAATGAGAGAATCTCTTGAATGTTAATGGACAGTCATCACCATCCCACTTTTCTAATTTCCTGTTTTGAATGTTTAAAAAGCCCATGTCCTCACATCTTGACATTTCTATTGCAGTAATGTTTGTTATTCTCTTGGATATTCTGGCTCTGATTTCTCTTGGCTTGTTTTCGGCTGTTGGACTCTGTTTTCCCCATGTTGGTTGTGACTTCTGCCTGACTATGGCATTGATTTTTGGATTTTATCATTAAAGGGATACTTAGCCCAAAAAATAACTTCTATCATCCTTTACTCACACATATGTCCTTCCAAATTTTGTCTGTTGCACAAAGCCAGCACACGACTTCATACGATCTGGAATATAGCACAAATAGTCATACGGACTACTTTTATGGTACTTTTATGAAGCTTTTTATCAATTTTTTTGGAGTTTGACAGTCCCAGTTACTATCCAAACTGATTGTATAGAAAAGGTCAGCCTGGATATTTTGCTATCTAAAAGTTCTTTTAGGTTCCAGGGGGAAAAAAAAGAAAGTAGGCTTTGAAAGACACATCTGACCTCATTCTACCACAGTGATAAAAGACTGACGTACTATAGAAAATTGGTACACTTGTTTGTTTTTCAAAGAAGTTAAGATCATGAAATCACAGCGAATAGTTAAAGCTATTTTTATTTAATTTCACAGCTTGATATGGAGCGTGTTGGGGATAAACGATCTGTGTCAGGCCTGCTGGGGTCCATATGGTCCATCACCAAGGTTCTCACACTACATCACACCCGTGAGCTATAGATGAACACAGGCTGTCTGTTTTCCAGTCATCCTTCAGAAAAAACTTATGAGGGCCAGCGGAACAGGTACCCAAGGCTGTGCCCTTTCAAATGTTTATTGTCTGTTACAGTATCACTATGTTCAACTATATTTCATGATTTTTATGTGTCACATTACTATAGTGGAAAAGGACATTTGTTGTACTGCAGAGCCTGGTGACTGAGAGATTTAAAAGGGTGTCATTCAAGGTTGGGAGTTGACAGAGTCACTGAAGCACTGAGCAATAGAGATAACTGCTTCTGACTGAAGCCTGAGCTGAACGGATGTGGCTTGGTTCACATTTAACCATTTGTCTGCCTGAGGTATTTGGTGGACGAAGAAGAATTTCACAAGGGTCTGTTCTATTAAAATGGAATTGTCTCATTAAATGATCTGTTGAGGATGTTAAATGAATTAATTACATCATATTTTGAATAATTACATGAATTACAATTATGAGATATCCCTGCTACAAAAAGGACACCTTCAACAAGTTTGGGGTGTGTTTCCCAAATGTACTGTTACTCAAATATGGTCGCGACTTCTGTTGTTACCGATGTAGTTCAATGAGTTGGTTTTTTTCTGAAAGCACCAAGTTCCAACAAACATTCACAAATAGCATCTCAAACTTGTGTGGTTGGAGCTCTCAAACTGTGCTTAGAAGCATTGTCAGTTCGATGTGTGGAATTAAATGCGTCATACTCTTAGGGACAATAAACAAGCTAATATGCAGTACATTTGAACATTCATTCCTTTTAAATATATATTAATTGTAATCTGTATATTTTAGTGTCAACAGTCACCGCCATTTTTAAAGAGTGTGAATGTGCATAAGGGACCCCTGGGGTTTGAGGTAAGAGGGAACCCGTAATGAATCAAAAATCAAATAAAGCAAAAAAAAACAAAAAAAAAAACACATTGAAGTAGTTCTCAAATGCAATTATCAATATGTCTTATTTACATATCATTGAACATCATATGTAATCTTTTACCTACTACTATTAATAATACTTTTTTTGTATGGTTGTCCATGAAAAAAAGTGCAGGCTGATGTCCTGTGTGAAAAGTCTCTAAAATCGTTGGCCCTAGGAAAAAGTACAATTTTAATAGGTGTCTCAACCCATAATATAAAAAGTAAATGTATGACCTCCCAAGAAGCACAAAGTCAAATCTGTATATCTATCATTTCCAAGGAGATAAGACATTTGCAATGCAATTTTAATGTCATTTAAGGCAGTTTCAATACTTAAGTTCTTAATATACAGTCAGGACAAAGTTATAAGCACAAAGGTTTCAAAATATGTTTTCAGAATATCATAGGTCATGAATTACTAACATCTGCTTACTGAACATGAAGAAGAATCAATTTTTTATGTCAACCAGCTATGACTTTTATTATCCCTTTATGACATTTATAATGTTGGAGTCATAAAGTTGCTGTCTCGGCACTAACCAAAGGCTGTATTTTTCCTATTATGTGAGGGATTATTCATTTTCAAATATTCACCCAAAAAATGAAAGCAGAGTTCAAGTTCAAGTTGAGCTTTATTGTCATTCTGCTACATGTGTGGACATATAGTGGAACGAAATGTCCTGCCTCGTAGGACCATGGTGCTACATACTAGTTAAGCATAAGATAAACATACAACAATGCAAATATAGGAAAAACAATAGAGCTATACAACAGTTTAACCATCTGACTATACATATACTATAAATACTATAACTACTATACCTACTATACCTAGTTGACTACACATACACAAACTGAGACTGTACAAGAACTTTACATAAATACTGTACATGAAATTGTGCTAAAGAGATATTTGTACATGAAAATGTGCAGAAAAATATATATTTTGTACATTAAATTGTTCAGAAGAGAGGTTTTGTGGGAAGAAGGGCATAGTGCAAAAAGATTTAGTAGTGCAATGCTCAAGTAAACATATTATTTTGTAGTGCAGTGTTCAAGTAAACATATTATCTTATTGAGTCTTTGTAGCAGGGAGTGTTTGTAGAAAGTGTCTAGTGTGCATATAGTGGGACGAGTGCGTTACTACAGGTGGTTTGTATAGCCCACTCACCTGTGTGTAGCACACTCAGAATTGCACTTAGGAAAATTGTCAGTAGTTATTTATGAGTTGGGGGGCTGAGGTGTTCATGGTTTCAGAGGGGGACAGGGAGACTGGAGTTAAGAGCTCTCACAGCCTTGGGAAAAAAGCTGTTGAGCAATCTGACTGAACGAGCTTTGATACTCCGGTATCTTTTACCTGATGGCAAGAGCTGGAAGAGGTTGTGGGAGGGGTGGGTGGGGTCCTTCACGATACTGGAGGCCTTGCTGGAGCATCGTGCAAGGAAAATGTCCAGGATGGAGGGGAGAGGGGCACCGATGATCTTTGCGGCAGTGTTCACTGTCCGTTGTAGGGTCTTGCGGTCAGCAGCACTGCAGTTCCCATACCAGACGGTGATGCAGGTGGTCAGCACGCTCTCGATGGTGCCCCTGTAGAAAGTGGGGAGGATGGGTGGAGGGAGACTTGCCCTTTTCAGCCGGCGGAGAAAGTAGAGGCGCTGTTGTCCCTTCTTGTTGAGTGACGTGGCGTTGGTGGTCCAGGTGAGATCCTCTGTGATGTGCACTCCCAGGAATTTAGTGCTACCGACTCTCTCCACGGTTGAGCCGTCGATGGTCAGTGGGGCGTGGTCAACAGAGTTTCTCCTGAAGTCCATCACAACCTCTTTTGTCTTACCCACATTGAGGGACAGGTTGTTAGAACCACACCATTCAGCCAGCTGTGCCACTTCCTCTCTGTAGTGCGTTTCATCGTTGTTGCTGATGAGGCCTACCACAGTTGTGTCATCAGCAAACTTGATGATGTGGTTGGAGCTGGACTTGGCAGTGCAGTCGTGGGTCAGCAGTGTGAAGAGCAGCGGGCTGAGCACACAGCCTTGTGGGGCACCTGTGCTCAGTGTGGTAGTGCTGGAGGTGTTGCGGCCGACACGGACTGACTGAGGTCTTGCAGTTAAAAAGTCCAGGATCCAATTACAGAGGGAGGTGTTAAGGCCCAGCAGGTTTAGTTTGTGGATGAGCTGTTGTGAGATTATTGTGTTGAATGCTGAGCTGAAGTCAATGAACAGCATTCTTACATAGGAGTCTTTCTGTTCCAGGTGAGTAAGAGCTAAGTGGAGAGTGGTGGATATTGCATCGTCCGTGGAATGGTTTGGACGGTATGCAAACTGGAATGGGTCCAGCTTGTTTGGGAGACTGGACTCGATGTGATGCATGACTAACCTCTTAAAGCACTTCATCATGATTGGGGTCAGTGCTATGGGACGATAGTCATTCAGACAGGACACGTGACTTCTTTGGTACTGGGATTATGGAGGTGGATTTGAGACACGTGGGGATGACTGCCTGGCTCAGCGAGGTGTTGAAGATGTCTGTTAGGACATCCGTCAGCTGTGCAGCACAGTCTCTCAGTACACGTCCAGGTATGTTGCCAGGGCCCGCAGCCTTTCGTGGGTTAATCCTGGATAGGGTCTTCCTTACATCGGCTGGGGAGAGACAGAGTACCTGGTCGTTTGGAGATGTGGGTAGTTTCTGTGCAGGTGTGTCGTTCTGTATCTCAAATCGTGAATAGAAGTGGTTGAGTGCCTCTGGTAGGGATGTGTCATCGTCACTGGCCTGTGGCGGGGCCTTGTAGTCAGTCATGGTCTGAATGGCTTGCCACAGGGTCCAAGTGTCTTTACTGTCGCTGAAGTTGTTGTTGATTTTTTTTTTTTTTTAGCATACTGATGCTTTGCCTTCTTGATACCATGAGACAGATTGGCTCTTGCTGTTTTGAGGGCTGCTTTATCTCCTGATCTGAATGCTTCATCTCTGGTCTTTAGCAGCCCACGAACCTCTGCTGTCATCCATGGCTTCTGGTTGGCACGTGTGGTGATGGTCTTGGTGACTGTCACATCATCTATGCACTTTTTGATGTAAGCAGTCACAGTTTCAGTGTATTCCTGCAGGTCTGTGTGGTTGTTGTAGGTGGCCGCCTCTTTAAACATGTTCCAGTCTGTGTCCTGGAAGCAGTCCTGCAGTGATGAGGTGGCATTGTCTGGCTATACCGTGATCTGCTTTTGAACCGGTTTGGCAAGTTTGAGAAGTGGTCTGTATGCTGGGATTAGCATAACAGAGATGTGGTCCGAGTACCCAAGGTGGGGGCGGGGTTCAGCTTTGTATGCGTTTTTCTCTGTTGTATAAACAAAGTCCAGTGTGTTGTTTCCCCTTGTTGCAAAGTTAACATGTTGGTAGAACTTTGGCAAAACTGTCTTTAGATTTGCGTGGTTGAAGTCACCGGCTATGATGAAAAAGCTGTCAGGGTTATTTGTTTGTTGTTCACTGATGGTGCTGTACAGTTCACGAAGTGCATCCTTAGCGTTTGCACACGGGGGAATGTAAATCTCGACAATAACAATGGCCGTGAACTCCCGTGGCAGATAGAAAGGTCGACACTTCACAACCATAAACTCCACTTGCAACGAACAGTGTTTTGATACTACCGCAGCATTGTTACACCATTCTTTGTTGACATGCACACACAAGCCTCCCCGTGAGTCTTACCAGACAGTGATGATTCTCTGTCCGCTCAGTAGCAGGTTAGCCCGTGCAGCTGAATGGCGGAGTCCGGGATGTTGTCCTTTAGCCATGTTTCAGTGAAAACAAACACACAACAATCCCTTGCCTCATGCTATGTAGATCGACTGAGTTGAATTGTCCAGTTTGTTTGTTAGAGGAGAGAATGACTCCATTTATTTGCTGTGTATTTATCAGCTTTGATTGATGTTGTTCATTGAAGAATGCTAAGGAGAAAAACTCACTATGGTTACAAGGGGAATTAAGTATTGAGGACTCTCTCATGTTAATCCATGAGCACATGCTGTGTCTGTGAAGCAGCGAGTGTCATGCTGGTTAGAAAAAACAACATGTATAATGAATACATATCACTTGTTTTAGCAAAGAATCCTTCTCCCTACCTAGCTGAGAAGATGCTAACATCACCTAAAAAATTATGTTGAAAGTTTCAGATTCTTTCTAGATTCAGCCTACTGGATAGTGTTTTAACAGTGGTTCCACAGAGTATTTGGACACTTAGGGTGTATTCACACCTGTCTTGTTTGGTTCGATTGAATCAAACTCAAGTTCGTTTCCCTTCTTGGTGCGGATCTTTTGGGCAGGTGTGAATACAGCAATCGCACTCGGGTGCGCACCAATCAGCCGTACCGAGACCCAGCTGAAGAGGTGTTCTCGGTCCGCTTCCAAACAAACTCTGGTACGATTGAATGGATGAACCAATGAATGGATGACCTTAAGCACACATGTGGTTTTGTTTACAGTTTTTGGTTCACTTGCAAAAAGGGCAGTGTGAAAGTGAACTGCACCAAAAAATAAATAAATAAATAAATAAAATCAACATTGTATTTGGTCCGGACCAAAGCAAGTGAACTAGCGGACTTTCCTGCTGTGAATACACCCTTAAAATAAATAAATAAATAAATAAATTCACAAAAATAAGTTTAAATGTAAAACCTAAAAAAGAAAGAGAGATGTACAATTAAATCGTAAGTTTTGAATGAATGAATGAAACTTTATTAAATTTAAAAGAACTAGCTTGCATTTTCTAAAAATCACTTTGGGACCCATTGTCATTGCAAAAATGCAAGAAAATTAGTTCAGAGAAAAGCTTTTCCTTTGTCTATTTGCGGATACAACTTACTTTGGTATTTTTGTTTTCTAATGCAGTGATATTCATTCATTATTAAGTGTGGTTTATGTATCTTTTGGGGCTACTTCAAGGTTAAACTACTTATTTCACATTTATTTGATGTTAAACATGTCTTTGATTTTTATTTTTTTTACTTCCTATAAAATAAGCCTCAGTCTATATCCTTAAAAAGCGTTATACTTACCCCTGTGTGACAATAACTAACCTGTGCCGCAGTGTGTTTGAGTGTTTGTCTAATTTGTAGCGCATAGACCTTGAAATGACTTAGTATTTGTTAATTTCTTTTTCCAGAAAGTGAGACACAGTTGTCTTGGGTTTTGGACTTGGCCTCCCTCCAGCTTTGTGTCCTTCCCCTGCCATCCTTACTGAAGCTCAGGCTGCACTGGCAGTCTGGGGAATGCTTTGAATGTTAATGAAATATGTCATCGTGAGTTGTCTCAGTAATTAATTGTTCACATCACATATTTGAAAGGCCACCAGGAAGCAGTCCCAGTAGCACTGTGGTGCGTTGCCTGTCTCAGAATAGAGCTCCACTTTGAGGCTGGAATCAGAGTGCAACTCTTGAAGCCTAGTAATATAAGCAGCCTTTGCTGTGTGAACATAATAAAAAGCACAGGTGGTATTTGAATAAATTGAAATTTTTTTTTTTGTTACTACACCATAAGCACCACCAAACCCCTTCACTCCTAACCCTATCTTCTCTCCTTTCATTTTATATATTATAGCATTTAATGCTTATGTATATAAATACAACATATTTAGAAGAAAAGGTTCTCCCAGTCATACAAATGTGCAAAATTAAGCAATTCAGACTTCATTCATTCATTCATTCATTCATTCAAAATTAAGCATAATTCATTCAAACTTCATTCATTCATTCATTCATTCATTCATTCAAATAGTTCAAAATGAAGCCACAGCAGAACTGTTTCTTGTCTCTGAGCAACACCATTCTGATTTTGCATTTTTAAAAGAATCTGTCGAGTGAATAACTCAATGACTTACTCATAAAGAGTCACTAGTTTCTTTCCTAAATTAATCAGTGTTTAAAATTAATTAAAAATATTCAATGACTAATAATGACACTTAACTTGTAGCCAATCTCTGAATTACTAAAAAAAAAATCCTACCACTAAATCACACACTGTGACATTATTTATTTTAGTCAATAATAGGTAAACCAGTCACAATGAATCATTTACATACAGAAAGACATAATACTTTCACCCTAAAGGGACAGTTCAACCATCATGTACTCCCTCTTACGTTGTTTCTTGGCTTACTTTCTTCTGTGAAGCATACATTTTGAAGAATGTTGGTTGCCAAAGAGTTTCGGTTACGATTCCTTTCTATGACCAAGAAGCACTAAGCCATTTCTCAAAATATCTTCTCTTTTGTTTCACAGAAGAGCGCCATCTAGATTTGGAACAGAGTAACTGATGCCAGGATTTTTGCCTGAACTGTCCCTTTAAGTCATACTAGCTATTTTGTTGGTTTAACACAGCAAAACCAAAATACTTTCAGGTATGTGTACCCCTGGTTGGGAATCTTTCATCTTCCATTTCATTACTATTATACATCTCCAAAATATTAAAAGGTATGGTACAAAAAGGGCATGGTACTTTTTGTTAGTGAAACAATGCAAAACAACAGTAGAAGCAGCTTGTTCTTTTCTAAAATCTAATTTTAAAGTTAAGGAACAACTTAAAACTTACAATCAGATAAAGAGCTTGCTCTTATCAAGTTATTGGCCTCAGGAAAGACCGTATCCTATGAACATGAACCAGAATGACTCGAGTTCATAATGTGGAGGAGACAGCAGTTAAGTAGTAGAGCTCCTAAGTATGATGGAAACATTATTTAAGAGCGGTAACTACCTCTACCATTACTGGTACAAGCAGAACCATTCAGTCTTTGAATAGTCCTAATGCAAGGGCAGCAATATCAGTTTCTGACTGTACGTGCACTTTAGGTTTAAAGACAATCAATAGCACTCCATGATAACACAATTACAAGACTGTGGCCAAGATGGGGGAGCCAACCAATTTAGAACCCTATGCGAGGTAATACTGGATCAATAAATATTCATTCTTAAATGAAACCGTTATTTTTAAAGCTCTGCTCTTGCATTTGGTAGATAGCAAAATACTGTGCTTTGTGATGATGTGATGCATCAAATTTTGATAAGAGTAAAGTCAGCTTCAAAACTTCAAAAGACAATTTTAAAAGATTAAAATATGCATATATAGTTGTATTATATATAATGTAAATATAATAATAAAATACATTTAGCTTATATTGTAATAATACGCTTATCCTGCCCACAGTGGGAAAAGCCTTTTGCATTCTAAATAAGAATTCAGCACATCTCTTTACTGGTGTCACAACCTTTTCATTTTAAGTTAAAAGTAAGTAAAGACCTCGAACACTCAATTATGGAACATGAAATGAAGTATTTATGAGGCATAAAACAATACAGCATATGTTCTGTACGTGTTTCTGCGCTTAAGATGTCATGTCACCACATCCACAAAAAGAGTTCACATTACTTTAAATTTCATTTCGAAAATTGCTTACATTTTTTATGCTTTGTGCAACCATTGTGTGTTGTTAGTTACATTGTTGAATTTCTTTGCAGATTTCAGCCTATTTTCCTGGATTCTTTTGACGTGCGTATATTAAACATCTAAGGCTGAAAGCAATCTTTGCTGAGAGTGAATATAAGAGACTGCAACCCATTCAAGGAAAGAGCAGCTTTATTCTCTTTCTTCATTCTATGCAAATGTCATCCTTTGGCAGTGATGCTGTACATCCAATACTAAGCCATACAGATGAATAAAAATGTATCAATTAAAAATTATATTTGAATTAATTATACTATATGACAATTAACTGATGTAAATAGTTGTAGGTAATCGCATATATAAATATTTCTGCAGAAAAATTCCCCTAAATGAAAATAAGTAAAAGATTTCATTTAGCAGTTAATATAGACAAAAAGTGATTTAAGTCAATAAATTGTTTCTGAATATTGGTATAATTTTCTCAAATAAATAAATAAACAACTTTGAGAAACTGAAACCATGTACATTTTGTTCAATGCGAAGAAATGAATATAAATAAACAGTAGAGCTGGATTCCAATTAATAGGAATCCACTTTAGTCAGGTTAAGCTTTACGCTTGTCATCAAAATTGTTCGTTTATGAAAAATGTAAGGACATGGTTTCTGTATTCTGATGACAAAATAATGACACTGTAATTTTTAGCCACCTGAGCTCATTTTCAAGCTGTGACAAGTCAATGTGCTGTGGCATTAACAAATGTTTTGCTTTCCTTGCTGTAACTTCTATGGACACTGATTATAGACTTTTAATGACCTGGAACATTTTAATGACAGACCGTCTACGAACTTTGTAGACAATGATATTTTCTAAAATGTTTTGTTAATGCTGTGCTAATTTTGTTTATTGTTTAAGGCTATTGTGTGTAGCAGTGCACAGTGCTGAGGCTTAGCCATGTTTTATATGTACTGTATAGAATGTTCGTGGAAGCATTTGTTGATGATCTGGAGCAAGTTTCCTGTTCCTTTAATAATAATGCAGGATTTGATTTAGACTGGGGTGGTAATTTTTGGATCACTGGGCAGAGAGAATTATATAGGAGAACAAGTGTTTCAGAGTGGCTTTGTATGTAGACTTTTCCTCATTTGATCCATCATTGTCCTCCAGCTAAATCCTTGCTGCTGAATGAATGGCAGTAATTACAGTTGTCCTAACATTTTCCTCTTTATAATAGTGTTGTTACATAACACTGGAAGTGATGGTGTTGAACAGCTCAAACTCCCAACTTCTTGACATTTTGGATCCAATGACCTATATGTCTAAATAACAGTGAACGATTTTCCTTTATTTCGAAAAATTAAAGGGAAAAATCTGTTGTCCTGAAATAGCCTTCTCCTATGGGGACAAATTCTGAAACATAATTCTTCAAAAGCTTATTTTAAAAGGGTCATATATCATAAGGAATCAAATTATCCTTGATCTTTTGAGATAAAAGAGCTACATGTACTGTGAAAACATACTATAACTTTCAGTAGTCAAAATTCCCCAGTCCAAGAAGACCTCTTATTGAAACTAAGCTGCAAAAATGACTTGCTCTTACTTCTGACTTCTGCAGCTTTCTGTCATTGTGAGGATGGATTCTTTATTCCTAAACAATAGAACTAATAATTTATGAGCAAGAGTAAAATGTGAAAGTCTGTCATGGTATCCATATTAAGCAGCACAACCTCTTTCAACTGTGATAATAAAAATGCTTTTTGAGCAGCAAATCAGCATATTAGAATGATTTCCAAAGGAATATGTAGTAATAGTAGTAATAGCAATAACATTTTACCATATTACTGTTTTTTTGTTTTTGTTTTTGTTTTTTGTTTGTATTTTATTGTGAGTGTAAGGGACTTCTTTCAAAAACATTTAAAAAAATTGAATGGTAGTGTATTTAAAATTAAACAAAAGTCATTTTTGAAAGGTAGGATAGAACTGAACATAAACGAAGACAAAAGATTATTTCTTAAAACTTCATTTCTTATGTATGGGATGAATGAATGAATGAATGAATATTAAAAAAGATGTCTAATTCAGATCAGAAAGTCAGATGAAAAACTAAATTCTGTGTAAATGTAAAATTCAGAATGAATGAATGAATGAATCATGCCTGAAATTAATTTGTTACAATCACAAAGGTAAATTTACAGTTCATTTCAGCTTTATTTGTGAGACTCAGGGTCCATTAGAAAACATGCAACATAACACACAGACTAAATACAGTACATACCGACACCACAATTTATAAAAGTCAGTTGTACCAATGTTTCAGATTTCTCAATTGAACCTGACTTTCCAGTCTAGGAGAAAATCTGGAAGCATCAGAAATAACACCTGTATAGACTGACTTGTGACACTGTTGGTTCAATGTGAGTCAAGGGCTAAATTAACCCACTTGAGTGCACAAAAATTCTGCTGGTTCTGCTGTAGAAACACCTACACAGCGTCCTGGTCATCTCCTGACTGCATCTTCAATTATGGATCCAACATCCCTGGTTGTCATGCTCACACAACAGCCTGTGCACCCACAGGAACACAGACACCACCTGTGCAGGACCATCACGGATGGAGAAACGGTAGATTTTGCACATTCCCTCCATAGCCACGAGTCTATCAGATCATTTATAGCTTTGCAGCACATATCCTCAGCCCAGAGCGAGCATCCGTATTACCTGATCTGAAGCTCTTGTGTCATTTACATGCATTCACCACTCATCCCAATAGCACTTATATCTCTCTCTTAATGAGATTAGCTAACCTTTTTCTACCTTTCCTATGGAGAAGTGTCGAGGGTGACATAACCTTCAGAACACAATCCCTGCCTGCAGGCTTTGCCATGTCATGTTTCATTATTGGCATTTCCCATCTCTACCCAGTGGCTTAGGGCTAATCTCTGCTATTCTAAATCAACTATTTTGTGAAAACATATTTTGTTATTTCTGCCTCGTGCTGGGTTCAACACTGAATGTCAGGCATCTGGAGGAGGGTCGACCTTGGGCACTGATTGAATTTTCAGATTTGATGGATATATGATTCTAAGCCACTGAGGTCTGGTGTATTTAGACGAATGCGAATGCAGTGGTGTAACTGACAATTCAAAGCCTCAGCTTTGCTGTAGGTAGAGCAACCAAAAGATTTTGCCCCGCTGCCAGAATAACTTGGATTCCAGCAGAGAGCTTCACAGTCTGTTTCTTTCACAGTTGGAAAGCTGCCACACACTTTCTCACCTGGTGCTTCGGTTTATTGCTATCGTGAAATTCTTAGACGCAGACCATGACATCTGTTTGCTGGAAACGGCTAAAATGACATTACAAATAGAATGTTAGAGCTGCAGTTCACCAAAAAACGAACATAACTGTCATTATTTAGTCAACCTCATGTTGTTACAAATCTGTTAGGTGTTTCTTCAGGCACTTTTATGTCACTGGCATTGATTTTTATTACAATTTTCATTATGTTTTAAATGACATTTTAATTAAATGTAAAACTTTTTTTCTTATTCGAAGATCAAATGAAAAAATGTCTTTTTACAATTTCTTCATTTCATTTTGTCTCTGATCCAGATTTTAAATTTTAAACTATGACAATCATGTAAATATGAATTATTAGTTTTAATGATCTAAATAAAAAGTGAAAAAAATAATTCATGTAATGTTTATTTTGATCTAAATTTTCAATTTTCAAACATTATGATATGTCATATTTCATTAAATTAAATAACAAAGGAAGAATTTTCAAGGGATTCTGTAATTTGAAATATATAAAAATGACACCATAACAGAAAAGACATTTCATTAAAAAAAAAAAAAAAATCTGTGATGCATATAAAAACACTTTTGGACATTGTTGGAAGAAATAAGAATCTGAATAGTTAGAGAAAGCAGCTTTTCCTTATAATGTTCATAATTACCATGTCTGTTAAACTCTTAACTCTTAAATTAAAAAAAAAAAAAAAAAAAATACTAAACTGCTAAAAGTAGTCCTTTTGACTCAATTAAACTTTGTTTTCTTTTGGAACAACATGAGGGGGACTAAATGATAACAGGATTTTTATTTATATGTGAACTAAGTAATTGATTAGTCTTGCACGCCAACATTTCAGAATGTCTTGTTTATTAATGTGAACATTCTCTCTCACTCAAAGTTTGTTTTTCATTTACTTCTGCTTTTGAAACTTGCCTTTTTTAACTGAACTAAAAAAATGTCATAGAACTTACACAGAGTAATTTCACACGATTTGAGTTTGATGTATGACAGTTTATGAATCCTCATCCTTGATGTTCAGAGCCACACATCCATATTTAGATGTTAGAAATGTTACTTACATGTCAGTGTACAAAGTCTCCTTTTAGCACATTCAAATAAAGGAAGTTTATTTGAAAACTTTTCAAGAAAGAATGTCAGACTAAAGAGAAAAAAAAGTAAAGTATAACAAACTTTCCTTTTGATTTGCAAGTTTTGCTTTTACAACTGGCATAAGAGCATACTGTGGGGCCCACACATTCGATCTTACAGCGAACTTGAGCAGGGATGGACACCTACAGCTATGTCTGAACAACAGTTTGATGAGAAAAATAGTGTAGAAAAGCTAAAAATTAAAACACAACATGGATTTTTAGTAATACTGTATAAGGATAATTAGTGGTTTACAGTTCTACACTGTCAAAGGTGTCACTGTTCTTTTTAATATCTTGTTAGATTTTAAACAGTCATATGTCATTCAGTTTTGGAACTCATGTCATGTTAATAATTTTGCATATTCATGGCATGTAAATAATGTTGCATATTGGTGGGCCCATGCAGTGAACTGCTGGGTGAACTTTTCCTTTAACCTTGTAAGATTGTAGTGAGCTTGTTCTGCAGCCTTTGTCATGGTGAGGTCTCTGTTTACTATGGGCAACAGTGACAGAGCAGACTTGGTTCCACAATTTCCTGCTCTCTCTTTCCCTCTGAAGACTTTTCCTTTGAAGAGGTCCATGAGCACCTCTTTGATCTGTTTCGTACACTTTCTGTCATTCTTTACACTGTCAGACAAGATGGTACAAGTGTCCATACACTTTCCAAACAAATTAAGTTACAAAGCCATTAAATGTAGTTTGACTGAATGATGTTGAAGGAATATTCTAGGTTTAGTACAAGTTAATTTTTAATATTTAAAAGCAAACTTTTTACTTATTTATTTATTTGGTCAAAAGCAGTGGTGGACGAAGGTCACAAATCTAGTACTTGAGTAAAAATACTATTAATTATAAATTTTTACTTCGTTAATTGTACAAAAGTACTTGAGTAATCATAAAAAAGTTCTTGATTTTTTAAAAAAATCTTTTTTATATATTTCGAACGATAATCCATGTCTGTTATTTATTCTGGCCAGCACTAGTCAGGCTAAAACATTAAACTTCAATATACTAAAATATCCCAATTCTTGACTCATTTTGACTGGAGTATTTAATGCAGTTGGATCGGTCCAATTCATTAATTTCAGTGCAACCTGTGAACAAATTTGAAAGGTTCATTGGAAATTTAATGTTCTCAAATCAGACGAAGAGAAATAATGTTTGTTTATTTATTTATTTATTTATTTATTTTATTAATGAAATGTAGAGGAGTATAGTATTATGCTGTGGAATGTAGCAAAGTAAAAGTAAAATAAAAATAAAATTTTCTAAAAAATAAAAATAATAATAATAAACCAAAATAAAAATATTCTAAAGTACAGATGCTTGAAAATGTAAGCTACTTGTGTATTTTTACTTTGTTCCTGCAACCACTGGTCAACAGTGTGATAGTACGTGTTATCGCAGAAATTAATTGCAAAATTATTTTTAAATATAATTACAGCATGAAAACATACACAATAAGTGCATTGTATCAAATGCTTTATTTACATGTTACAATAGATTATTTACACTTCATTTATATGTATATACATAATACAAAGTGGGTTCATTATACAGTATTTATAATAATTAATAATTATGTGTATTCTTATTTTAATAATTTTCTCCTAAGTCTTATGCATACTAAGTAAAATTAAATTGTTTATAGTTTTTAATACAACAGCCATTTAAATGATCTGTTTGAGCTCTGAACTATAGTAAGTGTTACATTTCAATAAAATATGGCACATATACCACAAACCTGCAAAGCACAGAAGTGACAATGATTTTAAGTTTTATTTTTGTTAAATAAATTCAGCAGTCCAAAATGTGCGCAATTTGACCTCACACCTCTGAGTGTGTATCTGGTCCTTGATAAACACTTTCCTCAGTGTTGAACACTGCCACATCTGACACTCACGATCTTGATGAAAAGTCTCATTAGTAGACTGAGGGAGCATGAGCAGAAGAATGATGTCCCAGCATTCTGCACTCGGAGGGTTCAATTAAAGAAAGAGAAAACCAATACTCACAATTCATGCCTGACAACTTCACCTGTCTTAATAAGCTTCTTCTCATTAGAGGCAATATCTAATATAAGTGCAGTATATGTAATGTTTCAAAGAGCTCATTGATGCATTTGTGAAATCACATTGGGGAAATCACCAAAGACCTCTTTAATATCTCAATAGTTTCAATCCATACAGTATATATCAATAGGTTCTCCTCACAGCTTGAATCAATTAAAAAAAAAAAAAAGTTTGAACTATACCTTTACACGGCATAAAGCGTTTTCTTTTATATCATATTTATTCAGTAAAAATTTAACAAATCACTGACAGTGAAACAGACCTGATTATAAAGTACAAGGATTATTTGAAGTATGTGAAAAGATAATCTTAGAAAGAAAAGAAAAAAAAACAATCATAGTTTAATCTGTGTTCTTTCGAAATCAGGCTTAAGAACACAGACACACATGATGCCGCATTATAAAATCTCTAATGCACTTCATGTTTAATCCCCCAGAACAGTCCTCAAATTTTCTGGCTAGTTATTTCATATCTCTGTGGTACAGGTAACATTTATTTTTCTGTCAAGGTTGAGTGTATTTGAATTCACCTCTCTCCTCTGTTTTCCTTCATGCTGTTTTTCCTTCTGTTGTTTCACGGCCCATTATTATAGGTGGAAGTTGGCCAGCTCTGAGATTGTTTACACTTTTGTCGACTTCACCAGATGATGCATAACTAACTGCACGAAGCAAATAAACAAATATTTGTCCAGGATGTTGACATTATCCTCATCTCTTGTGCTTTATACAAGTGTTTAGACCTGAGCAGAGGAACTGTGCTAATTTTTATTTTGCGTTAGTCTGATAAAGGTCTCTTGTCAGATATAATTGTACCTCTGGGATGCAGTACCCAAATGTGTGCTGTGAACCATTAGCTATAATGAAATTTGAGAATTCAGAATTTCAAGAGGTCTCAGACATTGGAAGAAAATCTCAACATACACTGAACTATGTAAACAAAGACTTTTGGAGGATTTCAGGCATGAGTTTTTTGGTAGAAGTCTTGTTGTGACATACAGAAGTGTTCTCTCTGTTAAGGATTCTTTGATAAATGTGCTCTTACCCTACAGAAGCATCCAATTAATTCCCTTAATGACATCAGACAGTAATAATGGCGGTAGAGCCTGAAACATAGAAAGCAATTTTGGCCCTTATTAGGGCTAATGGTTTAACCTTAGCCATGCGTGCTGGTTAATTACCAAAGGGAACACTAACAATAAATAGGAGGCAGTCAGGCCGCACACTTACAGAATTTATGGGATACTTAGGGGTTTTACTTAAAACCCAAACAAGTGAAAGTATGTCTGACTTTGGTAATTGTGTTAAATATTTATCTAGAAGTATTCTTTTTACCATTTACAATGTAAGAGTGCCAATGTAAGTCTTCAATGCTTTTGACCAATATGTTTTTTGTACATATTCCTTAAATAACTACTGACAAATAGGAATGGCTGTATTGAAGCAGTAACACAGACACTTAAAACTTCTACAAAGACGCTCAAAAAAAAACTTACCTTTATGTCTCGCTACAGTGGTCCCATGAAGAATCATAATTATATTTGTTTCAAAAGATAAAATAATAAACACACTATTCAAAATGAAGACAAAAATTATCTGGATGCACAAGACACACTTCAAAATAAAATATCAAGACATATGGAATATGCCTTTCATTATTTCATAAAACTGGAATGAATGAATGAATGAATGAATGAATGGATGGATGAAAGGAAGAAACAATAGAAAATGAATGAATGAGTGTTTCAAATGATAAAATAATAGATACTCTTGTATTAATAGCTTGAGCCTGATAGCTGTTTTATTTTTATTTATTCTTTTTTTTTTTTTCTGTTGGTCTATGACTCATTTGTTGCTCATATTTTGCCAGTGGGAAGTCTTTTCTTTTGCTGTGGCCTCAGATAACCAACATAACAAATGACCAAATAATAATAATAATAATAATAAAAAATCATATTAGTGTCCACCATGGATATCTATAACACCTGGAGAGAGATATCCATTAGCATTTCCATTCATCTCAATGGAAGTTGTTTGATTGGCAAAGCATCCTACTGGAAATATGCAAACTGACATTTTTACTTGTGGCAAATCTGTTCTGGACAAAACTGGTTCTGAAGCCAAAAACCAGATAGTCAGTTTATGCATTAGTGATGGGGATGTTTCAGGTTACATCATTAGGTAGGTGGAGACAAGTGACCAAGTTAGTTATTGAATCATTCATGCAACCAATTTGTTAAAAAAAAATAAATAAATAAAGCAACTGTCTTTATGAGTGATTCATTGAAAAATTCATCCATTTCATTCAAAAATGCTAAATATTTCTGGAATGACTTCACTAATTTGTCTCTTGGTGCAAGGATCCAGCAGTAGCTGTGTTTGGACATTTTTGTTGGCGGAGCAAAAACAGACAAAGCGGCAATATTGAGCCTAAATTGTAAGTTATGATTAATGTAAGTTAAACTTGACCCCTGGTGTCACTCACTTACTTACTTTATTTATTTATTTATTCATTCATATTCATGAACATTAATATTCATTGAAGTTAAATAAATAGGCCCTTTATTTTATTATTTAGAGAATTTGGTAAAATGTAATATTATTTTGAAATAAAGTTTCAATTGATGTTAGATGTTTTTGTTGTTGCATTGCATTTAATAAAAAATAAAAAAATAAATAAATTAAAAAAACTGATGTAGCTTTAATATCATTATTGCTGGACATATTTTCCATTATACTATTACATTTTTTCTTTTGTTTTTGATATTAAGAAGAATGATTCCACTGCTTTTAAATTAGAGATATTGCGGAGAATAAGGCTGAATATTAGTCAAGGCTAAATTGATTGTTTCTCCATCTCCAATGCACCATCATCACAAACTCACAATCCCTAAAGCACATCAGTTAATGCTCTGAAGCCAGGCTGACTGCGCCAGAGACTTAAATGACTCCGATGTAACATTATAAACAAAGGAGCATTATCTGGCATGGAGCATAATGCAATTGCAGAGCTGAGGAAATACTTGAGATTTATATTCAGTGTAGAAGGAGGCAAGAGTGATCTTTGATTTATGTTAAGTTTGAATCACAAACCTCAATGGGTCTGAGTAATGCATTTGTCACTCATTCAGAAACACTTGGTGCAATTCTTTACAATGCAAAGTACAATCCAAATTTTCATGGAAAGTTCATCATAGGTCTATCTTAAGACAAAGCTGGAGCAATAATTACATCAGGTCTGTGGTGGCTGCCTCTTTTTCTCCTCTTAAAAAAAGAGAGCCTGCTTCATGCAGTAGATTTACCCAAGCCATTTTGATCTTGCATGGACTTTAACTTTGATTTAGTGAGTAATGTAGAAATCCTATCAGAGAAGGGCTTCTTATTTCACTCTCTCTGCAGAACTGCAGTGTCAGACATATTTCTTTTTGCTGGTGCTTTGCACATGTGTTATATATTCTGAATCTGTCACATCAATGAATCTTTGAATCTAGATTTTATGGTAATGCATGTACAGGTACATCTCAATAAATTAGAATGTCTTGGAAAAGTTCATTTATTTCAGTAATTCAACTCAAATTGTGAAACTCATGTATTAAATAAATTCAGTGCACACAGACTGAAGTAGTTTAAGTCTTTGGTTCTTTTAATTGTGATGATTTTGGCTCACATTTAACAAAAACCCACCAATTCAACAAATTAGAATACTTCATAAGTATTCTAATTCTTCATAAACATTTTTAGTGAATTGTTGGCCTTCTGGAAAGTATGTTCATTTACTGTATATGTACTCAATACTTGTTAGGGAGTCCTTTTGCTTTAATTACTGCCTCAATTCGGCGTGGCATGGAGGTGATCAGTTTGTGGCACTGCTGAGGTGGTATGGAAGACCAGGTTTCTTTGACAGTGGCCTTCCGCTCATCTGCATTTTTTGGTCTCTTGTTTCTCATTTTCCTCTTGACAATACCCCATAGATTCTCTATGGGGTTCAGGTCTGGTGAGTTTGCTGGCCAATCAAGCACACCAACACCATGGTCATTTAAACAACTTTTGGTACTTTTGGCAGTGTGGGCAGGTGCCAAATCCTGCTGGAAAATGAAATCAGCATCTTTAAAAAGCTGGTCAGCAGAAGGAAGCATGAAATGCTCCAAAATGTCTTGGTAAACGGGTGCAGTGACTTTGGTTTTCAAAAAACACAATGGACCAACATCAGCAGATGACATTGCACCCCAAATCATCACAGACTGTGGAAACTTAACATTGGACTTCAAACAACTTGGGCTATGAGCTTCTCCACCCTTCCTCCAGACTCTAGGACCTTGGTTTCCAAATGAAATACAAAACTTGCTCTCATCTGAAAAGAGGACTTTGGACCACTGGGCAACAGTCCAGTTCTTCTTCTCCTTAGCTCAGGTAAGACGCACAAGAGGAATACGACAACTGTAGCCAAATTCCTTGACACGTCTGTGTGTGGTGGCTCTTGATGCCTTGACCCCAGCCTCAGTCCATTCCTTGTGAAGTTCACCCAAATTCTTGAATCGATTTTGCTTGACAATCCTCATAAGGCTGCGGTTCTCTTGGTTGGTTGTGCATCTTTTTCTTCCACACTTTTTCCTTCCACTCAACTTTCTGTTAACATGCTTGGATACAGCACTCTGTGAACAGCCAGCTTATTTGGCAATGAATGTTTGTGGCTTACCCTCCTTGTGAAGGGTGTCAGTGATTGTCTTCTGGACAACTGTCAGATCAGCAGTCTTCCCCATGATTGTGTAGCCTAGTGAACCAAACTGAGAGACCATTTTGAAGGCTCAGGAAACCTTTGCAGGTGTTTTGAGTTGATTAGCTGATTGGCATGTCACCATATTCTAATTTGTTGAGATAGTGAATTGGTGGGTTTTTGTTAAATGTGAGCCAAAATCATCACAATTAAAAGAACCAAAGACTTAAACTACTTCAGTCTATGTGCACTGAATGTATTTAATACACGAGTTTCACAATTTGAATTACTGAAATAAATGAACTTTTCCACGACATTCTAATTTATTGAGATGCACCTGTATATTCACATACACAGTATACATGATGTATGTGTCCAGATCAGATCTCAGAGTTTGAAAACTTGCATTTTATTAAGAAATATCTCAGAGGTTTGTGTGTGTGTGTGTGTATAAATTGTATTATTTTATTATTTTAAAGCTACAGGTACAGTATAGCATAACAGGAATAACCTAGACATCATTCCATGCTATTTTTTTTTTTTTCTTTTGTGTTGTGGTGCTGTTGTCTTGCACTCCCAGAAGTGTCAAGATAATATAACTGGACATGTTTGTGATTGTGACAAACCGTAATATGATGTGACAGAATCCCGTAGGCTTGTTTCATGAGCACATATAGGACTGCCCTTCAAATCTGATTTTACATTTGTCTATTGTCCTTCATTTGTTTTCCAAATATAGGGCTGTGGGAGTTTACTGACTGCAATGTGCATCCCTGCTCTCATGAAATGAGACACACGGCTGAAACTGTATAAGATTGGTGCTTGAAACTTATAAATAGACTTCACTGGATTAGTCTGTTTAATATTCAGCAGTGCGTAGACTAAATGTACATCACTTTGAATCCAGATGACATGGTTCTGGGAGCTTTCATCAAAGCGCAGCACCTGATCTTTCCGGTTCAGCTCTCTTTTTTATGACATTCCCAATGGATTCTAATTCACTTATACCAGGTTCTGGTTAGTTAGACAAATTATTGCATTTCTTGAGCTATTCTTACACTGAAATTGAAGCAATTACTGGAGTGCTGGCACAGGTTAGAGACATGTTAAAATAATTATATAGTTGATATTCTTTATGTATTTGCCAACAGGGCTGACGGGCGAATGGAAATGGACCCTGTGACGAGGCCCAGTGAATGTATCTCTACACTGTGAATGGAGGAATGGGGCTTTTTAGTGTAAAAATATGATATACAAAAATAAGCTCATGTCTTCAAAACTTCCCTGCATGATTTATTATTTTGGCAAGATAATAAACAGTCCCAGTTCCTTCATTTTGTCTTTTTAGATTTCATCTTCAATCTAGGAAGGGAATAATCATTTAGAACAAACACTGTCAATAGGCTCTATCAACAGTTGCCAAAACTAAAATGATCTCATAAATATGAGAAAACACAAGCTAAAAAATTAATTTGATAAAACAGATCCAAGCTTTCAAACTGTGATACTGGGATAATGCTGGCTTATTTGTTTTGCAAATTACAGTTTGGTTGTTGAGAGTTCACTGCGGACTTCACTGTTGTTGCTCAATAAATCTGGGCATATTCTTTTAGTCTGCAGTTTTGACAATTGTTTTAGTAAGTTCATTCATTAGTAATGGACCATTGGAAGGAAAAATGGAGATTTAAGAGATTAAATGGAGTAAATAGATTTCCATTAATTTATATATATATATATATATATATATATATATATATATATATATATATATATATATATATATATATATATATATATGTATATTCTCTTGTACGATCTCAACAGTGTCACACATTGTGCTCAGATTTTCCAAAATACAAAATTCTGTAATTAAACATCAGATACTCAAAAATTTCTCATCAGTTTTTCCAAGACCAAATTATACTTGCATTTGGCAAAAAACAAAAACAAACAAAAAAAAAAAACCTTAAGACTGGAATTCACTACACAACTTTTGCCCAGACTTTTCGCCCCAATTTGCAGTCTGCATGTGTTGACACTAAGTTAGATTCAGTCTGCCAATGTTGGGTAGTAGAAGTTGACAGATTTCACAGAAACTGATGGGCACAGATTCCGATTTACAGCGTCAAGCCTTGATTCAATCCAGATAAAGGATGTCAAACATGTTGACTATTTTGTAAAGTATGACATGACCAAAGCTGACTTTGTAAAAAATTACAGAGGAAAACTAGGCATCATAGATTAAATCACTGAGTATCATACAGATTTTCAGGTATGAACACAACATGCTCACTTAGAATCATGTTCCACATTACTAGGAGAAGCATGACAAATGAAAACAATATGTAATCTAAAATCTTATACATTTTTGATATCCTCTGACTGGATGGAATCATAGTCTGAAGCTAAAAAATCTGTGCCCATCATACACTGTGCCATTTTCTATGAAATCTGTTCTATGTAATCAGCTTTGACTGCCTAAAATCTGCAAACTTTTCTGCAACTAGTGTTGACTGAAATAATAAAAAATATGTTGGGAAAAATCCTTGGTAAAAGTTGTGGGTTCCAGCTTTAATGCCTCTCACCTCCAACTCAAATTGCATTGTGTACCAAGAATACATCACTGGCTCGTTTTTTAATAACTATTCATGAAGACAGAGTGGCTACAACAACTACAGTCATTTCCTTTACATCTGTGTTTATTTTCATCTGTCATGCATCTCCTAGCAGCGAGGCGCATGTTCCCGTATGAATTTGGAACAACTTGAAAGTCTGGTAGTGTGTGACCTTCAGTCGTTTAGTGTATGATGCCCAGTTTTCCTCTGTTACCATTTACAAAGTCAGTAAGTGTATGATGCCCAGTGTTTTAAAAGATGTTTAGATTTTAAAAGTGTGTTTTTTCCAGCCTTTACACTGCATTCATGATATACGCTTAATCAATTCATGCATTTCTAGGGAATCAAGCCTGTGATCTTGCTGCAGGATCGAGATACAGGAACATTGCTCAAATTATTTGAGCTCCTGAATCCACATTAATTTTATACATCTATACTCTTTTTGACAACAATTTGTCTATTTGCAGTTTTCATGGAATATTAGAAGAAACATATAGTATCAGAATCAAGTTACATTTACAGCGTATTCTGCAAAATTTCACAGGGGAAAAAGAAAGCGGGGATTTCCTATGTGACAAAATAACATGAATAAAATACAGGAATAATGACAACAAAATAAACATCCCAATCTATTGCGCCAGCTAAGGCCAAAATAACTGCTTTCCAAACACAATCCTTTTTATGGATCCTTTTATAATTTTGCTAAATAAAATTTATAATGAGTGACGTTTTGTAGTGTTATACAAAGCTGGCTAATTAGACACACCAGAATGAGCACCTTGTCCATTGGGGATCTTCAGCCCACACAGAGGTCACTGCCAAACGAACCAAGATGTTTGGTTTTGGTCACCACTGCGAATTTTTGTGTCAGTGTTCACCAAGCTTGAACCTGGTGTGAAATTCACATAGGGAAATTTGTTTGCCACGTAAAGTCCATCTGGAAGTTCATCACAGAAGTTCCTACACTGAAAAACATTGCTAGTAAATTTCACAATTAATGACAAAGAAATGGCAAGTAACACATTGAATTAAAACCTAAAAACATTCAGTACAAAGACTGAAATAGTATTTTCTTGTACAATGTATGCAAACGACTTGGTTGCATTTACGTTTAAAAAATCATTCATATTTAAATGACTGGATTTTACCTGTAAAATTTAGCTGAGCAATGTAAATGTGACTGCACCTGAAATCAATTTTGACCCAATTAAAAGAACCTATAGTAGACTTACCTCAGGACAGTCCCCCTGGAACAACCCAGGGTTAAGCATCTTGTTCGTGCTGTCAACTGTAACAGCTGTGAGAATCAAAACAGCAACCTTTTGATTATGAGCCCTGAACTTTAACCAGCATGCCACTAGGGGTGGGACAATAAATCGATATGGCGATATATCGTCTCCGGTTACTATCGTAACCTCGGTTCCCTGAGAGCGGGAACGAGACATCACGGAGAATTTCTCCGTTATGGGAACTCCTTCCCTTCCAACCTTTCCTGAAGTCCTATTGGCTCACGCCAGTCTAATGACTGGCCAATTGTCGCGAAGTATGTAAATCGCATGCAAATACTGACAAGCTGAGAGGCAGTATAAAATGCGGTGTACGCGACAATTACGTCAGAATCGGATACTGAACGCCGCTTAGCTGGTCGAGCAGCGAACACGGCGACTTCCGTGATGTCTCATTCCCGCTCTCAGGGAACCGAGGTTACGATAGTAACCGGAGACGTTCCCTCTCGAGCTTTCACGAGACATCACGGAGAATTTCTCCGTTATGGGAACGATATTCAATCCCGCCGTGAGAGAGGCTACGAGCAGCCTGTACAAGAACACACTAGCGAAGATAGAACACACACACACCATTCCCACCAATAGCGACGCTTGAAGGCGGGCTCGCAGCTGATAGGTGGAGATAAGCCAATGAGCGTCTAAAGCCCAGGTATACGAAATTTGCATATCTGGTCAGTAATAACATATGCTCCGCTGAGAAACAGGGTAGAAGCATAACAACACAACACAGAATTGTGAAGGGCTGCACAGAGATAACGGTTAAGCAGCAGAAACACAAAACATGATGATAGTACACCAATCGAATTACACATTGAATCATTGGAGCCGCACTGAGTACAGGGCAGACAACAACAATAGCAATAGCATAAGGGGCTGTGCAGACTAATACTGTGTGAGGCAGCAAACACACATGAATAGAAGTAGCATAAACGTGAATCAGTCACTCACCGACAACTCTTAGGAGGACTGAACGTCCAGCTTGTAAAACCTGGCGATGGTATTCTGAGAAGACCAGCCGGCTGCAAAGCATATATCTCTGAATAGACATACCTCTCGACCACGTCCAGGAGGCGGCGATAGCGCTTGTTGAGTGGGCCCTAATGTGAAAGTGGCATTTCAAGCCTTGGCTCGTATAAGCAGCCGTGATAGCGTCCACAATCCAGTGGGAAAGCCTCTGTTTTGACACGGCCCGGCCCTTCGCACAACCACCGTGGCACACGAAAGGCTGGTCAGATTGCCGAAAGCTGGCCGAACGGTCGATGTAAATCCTCAAAGCCCTGACGGGGAACACTGACATCTGAGTGTCCGCATCACGCGAGGTCGATGACTCAGAAGACAGAGCAGACAGCGAAACAGTCTGTGCTCTGAAGGGGGTAGATAGTGATTAGGCACGTAGCCCGGTCTCGGCCGGAGAGTGACGCCGCAGTCACCGGGTCCGAAGCGAATTCTCTCCACAGAAAACGTGTGTAAATCCCCTATGCGCTTAGCCGAGCGAGGGCAAGAAGCGCACTTTTGAGAGATAGCCCATTCATATCAATGGACGCTAAAGGCTCGTGTGGTAGCTGTGAAAGAGCTCTTAACACCACCTCTAGGTCCCAGGGCGGGACTGAAGGCGAGCGCGGGGGATACAATCTCCTCGCTCCCTTAAGAAAACTCACCACCAGCGCGTGCTTACCGATCGATTGCCCGTCCAGCGGGGAACGAAAGGAGGCAAATTGCAGCCGCACAGACCCTCAGTGTTGATGGTGGAGATCCACTATCCAGTCTGTACTGTAGAAAACGCAGAACATCTGACACAGAGCAAGCAGCCGGGTCGATATGAACATCACGGCACCCTTTCACAAACACTCCCCCATTTCAGAGCATACAAAAGCCTCGTAGAGGGTGCCCGCGCCTCCGAGAGCGTGTCGAGCACACTAGAATGCAGGGTGCTCTGCTCCTCTGATATCCCCGAAGCAGCCATACATGAAGGCTCTACAACTCCG
This sequence comes from Spinibarbus caldwelli, assembly GCA_039654775.1. NCBI lineage: Eukaryota > Metazoa > Chordata > Actinopteri > Cypriniformes > Cyprinidae > Spinibarbus > Spinibarbus caldwelli. Next base: position 19,000,996 of record CM077222.1, read on the forward strand.
GGTTCAGGTGCCAGACTGAGCCGCTCACCTGAGATAGCAGATCCTTCCTAACGGGATCGGCCAGGGCGGCGCCACTGGCAGCTCTGTCAGGTCCGGGAACCAAGGCTGGTTCGGCCAGTTCGGGGCGATGAGTATCACCGAAGACCCCCCTCGCTGATCTTGCATAGCATCAGTGGCAATATATTGATTGGAGGAAACGCATACAGCCTGGCTGCTGGCCAGTGCGATGTCAGCGCATTCCCTTTCAGCGGGAAGTGAAACAGGGAGAAGAACAGCGGGCAGTGCGCATTCTCGCTCGTAGTGAACAGATCCACCTCCGCTCTCCCGTAGCGGGTCCAAATCATCCGAACCGACTCTCCTTGAGGAATACCCTTCCTCAAAAGCATGTCCGCCCCAAGTTCAGGAGACGGGAGACGTGTGCTGCTCTGATGGGAAGAAAGGGACGATCCGCCCATAGCAGGAGATTCGCTGCATGCTTGAACAGGGCCTTACAGGATCTTACGCCTCCTTGGTGATCATGTACGATACCACAGACATGTTGTCGGTGTGAATCAGTACATGCCGCTTTTCCATCTGCGGCCAAAAAATCCTTTAGAGCGAAGAACACCGCTTCCAGTTTCTCCAAGCGGTTTATGTGCCACCGACTCTGAGGTTCTGACCACAGCCCCAAAGCTGGCATGCCATCGCACACTGCTCCCTGGCCTCGAGTCGATGCGTCCGTCGTGACCACGACACGTGACTTCAGCAAGCCCAGGGGAACCCCCTGGCTGAAGAGATCTTTGCGCCACGGCCTCAGAGCTTCCATACAGCCGCGGGAGACCGCGATGCGTAAACAGACCGAAGTCCACGCCGTCCAAGGGACTCGAGATTCAGCCAAAACTGCAGCGGGCGCATGTGTAGTAAACTGCCCAGTCTGGAATGGTGCAGGGAAGACAAAATGGCAGCCGAGCGCTCCCGAAAGAGGCGAGCGCGCATCTCCACCGCTTTTATAAGTCGAAGCACACTCCCAGATACGTTATAGACTGACTCGGGGCGAGAATGCTCTTACACATATCTACACATAGCCTCAAGAACTCCAAGTGATGAAGCAGTTTGTCTATATGGCTGGCTGGCGTGTTCCGTGACTGAGCTAAGATCAGCCAGTCATCCAAATAATAGAGAACGCGTATCCCGCTCGCTCTGAGGGGGCAGAGAGTTGCGTCCATGCACTTCGAGAAAGCGCGCGGGGCCAAAGCCAGTCCAAACAGAAGAACAGGGTACTGGTACGCTGTGCCCTCGAGAGCAAACCTCAGAAAGTATCTGATGCGGTGCTATCTGAATGTGAAAGTACGCGTCCTTTAATTCCACGGACGCAACCAGTCCCCGGGGCGAATTTGCGCCAGGATCTGTTCCAGCGATATCACCCTGCTTGCAGAGTGCTCTGTTGATGGGCCTGAGATTTAGAATCAGGTGGAGTCCACCATCTCTCTTGGGCACCACAAAATAGCGGCTGTAAAAGCCGCTCTCCAGCTCGCTCGCCGGGATTCATTCTATCGCTCCTTTTTCGAACAGGTTGCACAGCTCTTGTCTCAGGACCAGGGCATTTCGAGGAAATGTTAGAGACTGCGCCACGCCGTTGAAACAGGGTGGTCTGCGTCTGAATAGAAGGGCGTACCCACTCTCCATCACGCCAAGTAGAGTAACCAGCGTGAGATTCTCGGAATAGGTTTCCACACACTCATTTTTGGAACTGACATAGCGGCTTCAGCGGCTTGGTCGTTGGATGCGCCAGCGAGTGCTGCGCGGCTATAACCCGTGTGGGCAGCGGCTCTGTACCGCTCTGAGGCGGGGCGAGCGTTGCTACATTGACTGAGTAAAGAGGATAGAGCTCTTTTGCGCAAATGTATGCATTTTAATGAACATCACACCAATTTGAACAATTGAGACAGCTTGCGGGCTCCCCCGCTGGTCGTGGCGCCTCTACCCGGGTCTCTTTACACTTTTCCCCGCACATCCGGCTCCTGGCGAGGGGCAGCAGCGCTCGCGGGCCTGGCGTCCCTGCACTGCGATGAGCCGTGCGCCAAAGAAGACCTCGATCTCGCGATCTGCTGCTTTTTAACCGGTGTGGGCGGCGGCTCTGAGGCACGGTGCCCGATCCTTGTGCAGAGCTGCAGCAGCATCTGCACCTGTCACTACAGACTGTGACTATGCTATACGACCTAGTTGAACACCACTTCGTAGGGGCGTGAACAACTGACGTAATAGTCCAGCGAAATCTGGAAGGCTGATAGGAGGCGCGCCGGGTCATCAGGTGACTCCTCGCCTTCGCGCGCTTTTCTGCGCAGGAGCATCAGGTGACTCCTCGCCTTCGCGCGCTTTTCTGCGCAGGAGCATCAGGTAAATCCTCGCCTTCGCGCGCTTTCTGCGCAGGGCATCAGGTGACTCCTCACCTTCGCGCGCTTTTCTGTGCAGAGGCATCAGGTGACTCCTCGCCTTCGTGCGCCAGGGCATAATGTGACTCATTGCCGCTCTGAGGCGGGGGCCGCTAGTTTGAGTGGGTGCGCGACTGAAGCGCTTCATAGCAGGCCGCCGCACTGAAGCGGAATGAGTGAGAGAGCGGAGTCCTCTACACATGGCAGCCGCTAAAGTGGGGCTGGTATCATGTGAATGAGAAGGTGTCCTCTACACACGGCAGACCGCTGTTGGGGGCTGGTATCGTGTGACTAAGAGAGCAGTGTCTTCCAAACACGGCAGCCGCTGATGAGGGGCTGGTACCGTGTGAATGAGGGTGTCCTCTACACACGGCAGCCGCTAAAGTGGGGCTGGTATCATGTGAATGAGGGTGTCCTCTACACACGGCAGACCGCTGCTGGGGGCTGGTATCGTGTGAATAAGAGAGCAGTGTCTTCCAAACACGGCAGCCGCTGATGAGGGGCTGGTACCGTGTGAACGAGTGAAGAGCCAAGTGATTGTGCTTCGCACTCGGCAGAACGCCGCTCTGAGGCGGGGGCTGCATGCTTAGACAGTGGGCCGTGCGGCATCTGCGGCGACATGGGAACCCTTAGCTCCGGTATCTGCACTCGGCTCTCCGCTCCGCCATGAAAGGGGGACGTGAGAAGCCGGGCTGATGTCCTGTCCTGCAGGTTCGACGGGTGAGAGGAATGCGGACATTTAGTCGGCTTGAGCTCATCACCAGAATCCTTAAGGTCCACCACTGAAGAGGGCAGACGGACTCATCTGAAGAAAAAGTCATACTCACCTGAACGCTGCAGAGGAGCGGCCATACAGGCACCGCCCTCTGATGAGCGAACCTCAACTGTGAGCTTTAATAGTTTATAAGCCATAATCTAGGTTGTTCAGCAAAGTGAAGGAGAAGATTCTGACGTAATTGTCGCGTACACCGCATTTTATACTGCCTCTCAGCTTGTCAGTATTTGCATGCGATTTACATACTTCGCGACAATTGGCCAGTCATTAGACTGGCGTGAGCCAATAGGACTTCAGGAAAGGTTGGAAGGGAAGGAGTTCCCATAACGGAGAAATTCTCCGTGATGTCTCGTGAAAGCTCGAGAGGGAACGTGATCCTTCTCCATGCGATACGATAATCGATATCTGGCGCCAAATATCGATATTTCAATTAATACAATAAGGTGCTCTAAATACATTTTCCTGCTCCCAGCGTCTAAAAATGCGTGTAAATCGCGGCCGCGCCATTTCCACATTCTTTCCAAGAGCGCTCTGAGCAACTATGAAGCGCGTTCTCTATGAAGATGGGGAAGCACGAGGAACCCAATGATAAACAGATTTCCAATAAAATAACACGACAGCCACTGGATTAGCTCTACCGCTATATATACGTTTATGGAGATGAAAACTAAAAAACTGACCCGGAACAGCTATCAGCGTGGACCATAGGCACCGATCACGTTATTATTGCAGAGCGCATATTCAGTTCATGAGTAGCCTCTCCGCTCGGATCGCAGGTGGATTTCCCTCACTATATGAGAGAGAGAGAGCGCCGCCGGTGCGTCCAGTTTTATGTGAACAACACTGGATGCTCTCCCTCTCTCTCAGATATTACAAGTGCGCGTTATGCAGTGTGAACAGTGGGCACCGACCAGCAGAAACATAAATCTGCACCTATGGCATGGAGGACGAGACAAAACACTGTCAGACCCGTAATGCGGCGCAGAAGTGTGCAGTGTGTGTGTGCTTGCCGCGCGTCTACATTTGAAATAACCAACCTGAGCGCGCAAAAGACGCGATGTGAACGGCTATTTTTCCGTGCGGGGCTCCGTTTTTATGATGAGAGGAGTAGAAAGGTTGAGAAAGCACTCCAGGTAAATTTTGAAATGTACCAGGTTTATATATATATATATATATATTTTTTTTTAAACACTTTTCTTTTTCTCTGTGTGTAAACAAACACATTTAACTGCTTAACTTATATAGCCTCTCTCTCTCTCTCCATGTAATATATATATATATATATATATATATATTACATGGAGAGAGAGAGAGAGGCTATATAAGTTAAGCAGTTAAATGTGTTTGTTTACACACAGAGAAAAAGAAAAGTGTAAGCTTTTAATAAGTCCAAGAATAAAATTATTAATTTACTCAACATGTTAAAATTGATTTACAGAACTTTTTTTGCTGTTTTCTAACAGTTTGGACTTGAATAAAGAAAGAAAACTTGCACTTAACCTTTTCACAGGCATTTTGTTTAGACAGATATCGTGATATATCATTATAGGATTTTCTAGAAATATATCGATTATCGCAGAATCGCTGTATCATGATATTATCGTTATCGTGAGCCATATATCGTGATTATATCGTATCGTGAGGTACCCTGCGATTCCCACCCCTACATGCCACCAACCACCCCTAAAATGCTTATAAGTGTGTCATTTCTGCACCACTAGCTGTACCAAGCAAATCTGAGACTGTTTGCAAACAGATCTCCAGAACACTCCCCCTGTCTGCAACTGGTGGGCCAAGCAGATATCCTGCCTCCATACTCTCGCCATTGGTTGTCAGTGTTGCTGTTTCACAGAGTTACAGTGAATGTGTCTTATTTCAAAGGCTGTGTCTTCCATACTGTCTCATTTCTAAAAAGCGAACATTAATAAAATTGACTGTTATTCCTTGTGAGGCGTATTCACTGTAATTTATTCCTCAGTTGAAATGAGACCATCTTGCGATCTCCAGCGGACATTTTCTGGGGGAATAAACCCATGAAAGACTTCCTTATAATTGACTTTGCATTTTGAGCTGGGAGTGGAGAAAGTATTCTTTCCAAAAATGACACATATATAACCTTTAAATAAAACTAAGTGAAAACTTCATTAATTCTCTTGAGCTGTGAAACATTAACCTCAGAGCAATAAGACTTTCTTCTGGGAGAAAACTTGAACTGTTAATCAAATTTCTTAATCAAAGTTCTAGTTAAGGCCTGTGGGAAAGTTTTCTTGAGTTGCGCCTTGACAGAAAATCTACTTCACATGTTCAACTTCCATTTAGCAGACACTTCATTATCAAAGCAAGCACATTTCAAGCCCCGGTTACCTGCCAGCTCAAGGGCGCAGCGGAGAGTGTGACCATGATCTCAGTATCGCTCCAGTTTCCAGAAAAGCCCTACTTGGGACTGAACCTTTTTCTCTATTTGCAACCCAGGATCAAAAGGCTACCAGCACATATGGAACAGACACACAGAGCGTGTAACCATTTAACTTTGATTATCAATCAGCCTGTCAGTATGAAATATGAATGATAAAGACTCAATCAGTCTCCCACACTGCATCTGCAGGGAGTCTTATCAAGGAGGCACAGACCCCGCTGTTAGACACCAGCTGAAATTTGTGCATTTAATGTCGGGCAGTGAATGAGGAGAAATAGTGGTGGGTGATTACAGAATGTGCCTCGTGTGTTTGTTTAATGGCTGAAATCATAATTAATGCTTTAATGAAGCATCAATCATGCATGTGTCATGCCGGAGCTGTCAGAGAGAGCTGTTATTTCCTGATATTTGTTTGTGTTGTGCAGGATCACTAGAGGGGGTAGTTTGGCTCCACTGCCAGATCTGAGTGTGACGGGCTCTGAATCAGTCAGAGATAAACCTCTAGGGAGGTTTCCAAATAATTAAGGGACCAAGCAGCGAGCCTTGGGGTTTAAATCATACGGGAAGCCTTCTCTGTGTGTGCTGTCATGGGTCCAAATGTCTAAAATATCCATTCAACTAAAAAAAAAAAAAGAGATTTGGTAGAAATGGTAAGATTTTTGCTTGAACAGCATATTTTGTCATCATTTACCAATGTTCTGGCACTTCAGTGAAACACCAAAGAAGATGGCAAACGCCCAAACTGCTTTTTTCCATACCCATATGATGTTGTCACCCCTCTCCCCCAAATGAGCACTACTGACTGCATAATAAAGTTGACCGATGAAATTTGCTGTGGGGTGGTGTTTGCATTCAACTGGTTTGGTAAATAAAAATCATACTCTCCATACAGTAAAAATCAATTGTTTTTTTTATACTGCCAAGTTCCAAAAAACACTATGAAATAATTATAAAAGTCTTTTAAGACTTCTGCGCTCTTCTAAGGGGCCATTCACACAGAACGCGTTCGCCCATTCCAATGCTCTACTATTCCATTGTTTTTCTATGTAAACATGCACTTGACGGACGCAAAAGACACAAGACGTAAGCACAATAGCCAGACGTCCATCTAGAGCATGTTCACATAGAAAAACAATGAAAAAGTAAAAGCAAAAAACCCTCTGTGTAACCAGCTCAAACGTTTAAAAGAACTGAGACATAAAACATGAATGTGTATTGACTGGACCTGCCTGAAAAAAAAGTTTTAGCCTAATTTTAGCAAAAGAAGCAAAATTTATCATACCATCATATTTTGTTGCTTCGGATTGTGACAGTGAAACCTAATCTTGACAAACAGTTATAAAGATTTTGATCTTTCCCCATGTAAGTACATAGGATGGACATCTATTTGTGTGGCTTTTCACAGGCTTGTTTGAACATACTACACTGCAAATGAGATTTCAGATCTATGGCAAAAGGGAAAATTATTATTCAGCCGAATTCCTCCTTTTGCGTTTATCATTAAAAAGAAAATAATACGGGACTGGTTCAGCATGGAGGTTGACTAAATGATGACTTAGATTTTCGGGTGAACAATTCTTTTAGTATCATGCATTGAGGTGTTGTTAATAATACATGAAACCATCCGGGTTTTGCCATGTGAAAAACAATCGGTAACACTTTATTTTGAGGACCAATTCTCACTATTAACATACATGCGTGTTACTAGCATATTAGCTGTTTATTAGTACTTATAAAGCACATATTCTGCATGACCATATTTTAGATCCCTTAGTCTGACCCCATTAACAACTACATTACTATTAATAGTAACAAATTTTGAGGCAAAAATCATAGTTAATAGTCAGTAGTGAGAATTGGATCTTAAAGTGTGATTAATGCGATTGAGTTGATAAAATGTGTTCAGTTAGTAAATAATCATCAGAATTTTTTTTTTTTCCTGTGAGGTTTTGTATTATGCATCTCATATTTTGAGCTCATTACATTTCATGCGGTAAAATGTGTTTGTATGGTCTAAACTGAATTGTGTAATCAGCATCCCAGGCGTTTAACATCAGAGTTCATCACAGACAGTCATGTGATATTCCTCAGTTGTGGTTTTGCATCATAATCTGAAAATAGCTTAAAATACAGACTATCTTAAAATATACTACTGCTGCTTGTTTAAGACCAAATAGGAATGACGAGCAGTAACCTCTATATGTGGCCGGACCCACTGGTCCTGAGTTAAAGCACAGAGGCCCCATGAAATTATACAATTCATATTCCACTCTAACACATGATGAAAAAAAAAGGTCCATTCTTATGCTGAAACCAAAATTGTTTGGCGAGATATCATTGTGCAAGTACAAGCTTTTCTTTAATCCCTTGAACTTAAACATTTCACGTAGTTGCACTTCAAATAGATAAATATTAATGTAAGTAACATTATCTGTCATCTATAAAACATGATCCTTTGCTTTTACTAATGCTCTCTCAGTAATTTCCTAGCTCAGCAAAGTAGTCACTCATATGTAGTCTTTACCGGGATTTTTAGTTCACCTACTTTGTAGAGCTAAAATATATTTTTTTTAGATAATATGTTCCAATTATATATGATTATGATCAAATTTTTGAGATTCGAACATGCAAATCTTTTACAAGCAGGTCTTCATTTTTTGTGCGTGTCCTTGCCTCGTGTGTTGACGTAGAATTGGATGTTATTATCTAAAGTTTCAGTTGCAGTGCTTGAAAGAACTCTTCTGGGTTGTACATAATGATGCTATTGTAGATTACTAGTGCTTTCACAGGCCTCTCAGCGGGTGTCAGGAAATGAGGATTATTATGGACAGAATAGTTGAAATTGCCTTGTCCTTTATCATGTCCATGGGGGAACACAATAAAGTAAATCAATCCACGATTCTCTTTGAACAAAATGCACGGTATTTCAGACACAGATGCATGATCAGTCAGTACGGCAGGCAGATATGCAACAGCACATGCAAGTGATGTGTTCTGTTTCATGTACTTATTCATTTATAAACGCTGAAAACTTCACTTATATGTGCTGTTTAACTAGTTTACTTGGCTAGTTAATGACTCGAAAGATCCACATGCATGAAGAATATTATAAATCAGTAGTAATATCATTTGAAATGATCATTTTAGAATATCCAGATCTGTAGCTGTACACGCCTAATCTACATAAGCCCTCAATTCAGCACATTTGCAAAGGCCTGAAAAACAGGCCTTTTGAACTTATTGGATTAGATTTACAATATGAACTCATCTGAGACAATATGTTTATGCCAGTAATCTTATTTTATTTATAATGCTGTGTGTTTGCTCATGTCAGCATGCACATATGCTGTCTTTAGTGATGCCAAATATAATTTCATATAACAGCATGTTTTAGTATTTTTTCCCACTTATAGGCACACACAAATGAAAAAGTCTACTACATTTATACATTTATATATAGTTCTCTGATCAAAGCTGCATTTATTTGATCAAAAATACAACAAACAATAATATTGTTAAATATTATTACAATGTAAAATAAGTGTTTTCTGTTTTAATATATTTTTTACAATTTTATTCCTGTGATGGCAAAACTTCTTTGTTACGTATGTAACCCTCGTTTCCCTTCAGTCAGTCACGTTCGACGTTACATCATAGTGACTGACGTAAATGGGATCTCGCCAGAGAGCCCAATCACCTTCGAGTGTTAACAAAACAAGCCAATGACAGTTGGCGTGCATGCTTTGTGTCGCGCACCCCGCCCCGCAGCACGGGTATAAAAGGAGAGCGCGTGCAGACGCACATCAGCTTTTCGCTTTGGAGCCGAGCCTTGTGCAATCACCGAAGAGAGTGTCTACAGACAGCGAGTGTTGGTTTAGCGTTACGGCGCGTCAGTGGGGGTTGCCGATCCAGTGCTGCTGCTTCTTCCGGGTTGGACGGTGTGCTGCAGCTCATCAAACTGCAGTCACGCAGCGACCCCTCCTGGGCGCTTCAACAATTTATTTTCTAAAAGAGCAAATCTAAAAGAGCTCCACGAGCAACGGGCGTCTTTTTAAATATGGCGTCCCGCTCGTGTGTTTCTGGATGTGGTCGTTTCCTGGCTTCTTCTGATGGTCACGATCGCTGTGTCTCGTGCTTGGGCTTTCAGCACACTGAAGCAGCGCCCGTGGATGAGTCATGTTCTCATTGCGGGAACATGACTATCACGATGTTGCGGTCCAGATACCTCCTCGTCAAACGAGGGGGTATCCCCCTCGCCATGCCCCGTTCTAGTTCCTCCGTCTCTTGGAGGGCTACTTCGGCTCATGGTCAGGGTGGTCTGAGGATCACGGTGAGAGCTTCCCCGTCGAGTGTGTCTCCGCGGGCCTCTCATTCCTCTCATTCCTCCAGCACATCGCACCATCTGGTGTTTTCGGACGAGTTCGCTGGATCCTCAGACAGGGCATGGCCCAGAATCTCGTTCGGAGCGCCAGCGCCAGTGCATGACAGGATGTTGATTGCTGCATCGGAGGGCGAGCTAGGCTCTGGAGATGACAATTCGGCTGCGCTGCCTCTGTCAGGAAGAGTGGCGTTGCCCGAGTCAGATCCAGAGCTGACTGCTATGCTTTCCCCGGCCAAGGCTTACAGTGCTGGTGGACAGGCCGCTTCTGCCCTGCACGCCATGGCCCTCCTGCAAGTCCACCAGGCCAAGGCGTTAAAGCAGTTGCACGAGGGTGGTGCTGACCCAGGTGTGATGCAGGAACTGCGCACAGCGACGGACCTCGCCCTAAGGGCGACGAAAGTCACGGCGCAGGCCCTGGGTCAGATGATGTCCACATTGGTGGTCTAGGAGCGCCACCTATGGCTGACCTTGGCGGATATGAGGGAGGCTGACAAGCATCGCTTCTTAGACTCCCCGATTTCCCAGGCCGGCCTATTTGGTGAACCGGTGGAGGGCTTTGCCCAACAGTTCTCCGCCGCACAGAAGCAGACGGAGGCGTCCTTTCCCGGCGGTCCGCTGCTGTCTCCACCCCACCGCCGGCTGCAGTCCCTCCATCTGCTCGTCACCGAGGGCACCCTTCTGCTGCCTCCACCTCCGCTCCAGCTCGGCCTCAGCAGCAGCCTTCACAACAGCCGCAGCGTGAGCTGGCCGCAGGAAAGTGGCACAGCCCGTCTCCGCCCCTGTCAGGCCTGTGAAGCGCCAGAGCAAGCGACGTCCCTGAGACGGGTGACCCGGAGTCCTTGGATCCTGCTCTTCAGGAGATGGTGACTGCATCACTCCTTCCCCCGGAGGAGGGCCGGGTGGAGAATCTTTTGTTTCCTTTTTGTTCTGTTCCCAAAACCTCAAAAAAAGAGCAGTTTCCTTTCTCTCCGGGTCCCAAGAGGGCGAGGATGGCAGTGCACGAGACACAGTCTCCACACTCCCGTCCCCCTCTCCTTTCGCCAGTGGGCAGCAGGGTCCGGTTCGAGGATGCGATGCCTCCTCACGTGCCTCCTGCCCAGTCGTGGAGCCAGGTAAGTGTCGCATCGCAATACAACTGGTCCCTCCAGCCGAGATGAGGTCAGGGTTTTACAGTCCTTACTTCATCGTACCGAAGAAAGGCGGTGGGTTACGACCAATCTTGGACCTGCGCGTTCTGAACTGGGCCCTTCACAAGCTCCCGTTCAGGATGTTGACGCAGAAACGCATCTTTCAATGCATCCGTCCTTTCGATTGGTTTGCAGCGATCGGCCTGAAGGACGCGTACTTTCATGTCTCGATCCTCCCTCGACACAGACCGTTTCTCCCCTTTGCGTTCATAGGGCAAGCATATCAGTACAAGGTCCTCCCCTTCGGGCTGTCCCTGTCGCCTCGTGTCTTCACCAAGGTCATGGAGGCAGCCCTTGTTCCATTAAGGGAAGCAGGCATTCGCATTCTCAACTACCTCGACGACTGGCTCATACTGGCCCAGTCTCGAGCACAGTTGTGCGAACACAGGGACACGGTGCTCGGCCACCTCAGCCGGTTGGGGCTTCGGGTAAACTGGGAAAAGACCAAACTCTCCCCTGTGCAGAGGATCTCTTTTCTCGGCATGGAGTTGGACTCGGTCAACCTCACAGCACGTCTCTCAGTAGAGCGTGTTCAGTCAATGCTGAACTGCCTGGAGTCTTTCCAGCGCAAAAGGGCGGTTCCACTGAAACAGTTTCAGAGGCTCCTGGGGCATATGGCATCTGCAGCAGCTGTCACGCCACTCGGTTTGCTTCATATGAGACTGCTTCAGCGTTGGCTTCATGACCGGGTCCCGAGATGGGTATAGCGGCACGTACCGGGTCTTAATCACTCCGTCCTGCCGTCAGACCTTCAGCCCGTGGTTGGATCTTGCTTTTCTTCGGGCAGGAGTTCCCCTAGTGCGAGTGTCCAGGCATGTTGTTGTATCAACAGATGCCTCTGCCATGGGCTGGGGTGCCATGTGCAATGGGCATGAAGCTGCGGGGCTCTGGACAGGGCCCCGACTGCAGTGGCCTATCAACTGCCTCGAGTTGCTAGCAGTATGGCTTGCTCTGCGCCACTTCAAATTGCTGCTACACGACAAGCATGTACTGGTCAACATGGACAACACTGCGACCATTGCGTAGATCAACCACCAAGGCGGTCTACGCTCCCGCCGCACGTCACAACTCGCCCGGCATCTCCTCCTTTGGAGTGAGAAGCATCTGAGGTCGCTTCGCACCGTTTATGTCCCAGGCGAGCTCAATCGTGCAGCCGACGAGCTCTCACATCAGCCTGCCCTTCTGGGAGAATGGCGACTCCACCCCGAGACAGTCCAGCTGATTTGGAGACGCTTCGGGGACGCTCAGGTAGACCTGTTTGCCTACCCGGACACGTCCCACTGCCATCTGTTTTACTCCCTGTCCGAGGGGACCCTCGGCACGGTTGCACTGGCACACAGCTGGCCTCGGGGCCTACACAAATATGCGTTTCCCCCAGTGAGCCTTCTCGCACAGACCCATGTGCAAGGTCAGGGAGGACGGGGAGCAAGTCCTTTTGGTTGGGCCATATTGGCCCAATCGGACTTGGTTCCCAGAACTGATGCTCCTCGCGACAGCCCCTCCTTGGCAAATTCCTCTGAGGAGGGATCTCCTTTCTAGAGAGGGGGCACCCTCTGACACCCACGTCCACACTTGTGGATTCTCCACGTGTGGTTCCTGGACGGGACGCGGAGGTTCTAGGTGTGCTACCTCCAGCGGAAGTAAACACCATCACTTCAGCTAAAGCCCCGTCTACAAGACACGCTTACAGGCTGAAGTGGAACCTTTTCGTTGATTGGTACTCTTTCTGCCGGGAAGATCCCTGTAGATGCCCGGTCAGGGTTGTGCTCTCTTTCCTGCAAGATGGGTTGCCGCGAAGGCTGTCTCCCTCCACCCTCAAAGTGTATGTTGCCGCTATTGCCGCACATCACGATGCAGTAGATGGTAAGTGGGGAAGCACGACTTGGTCATCAGGTTCCTCAGAGGAGTGAGGAGGTTAAATCCTCTGCGCCCTCATCTGGTACCCTCTTGGGATCTCCCCTCGGTCCTGACGGCCTTGAAGGAGGAGCCTTTCGAGCCTCTGCAGTCAGTAGAGATTAAGTTTCTGTCGTTGAAGACAGTGCTCCTCACTGAATGGGCCTCAGTCAAGAGGGTAGGGAACCTGCAGGCATTTTCGGTCGATGATTCGTGCCTAGAATTCGGACCGGCTGACTCTCACGTTGTCCTGAGACCCCGGCCTGGATATGTGCCCAAAGTTCCCACCACGCCCTTTAGGGATCAGGTGGTGAACTTGCAAGTGCTCCCCCAGGAGGAGGCAGACCCAGCCATTGCTCTGCTCTGTCCCATCCCGTCCATTTACGTGGACCGCACGCAGAGCTTCAGGACCTCAGAACAGCTCTTCGTCTGCTTCGGAGGACAGCAGAAGGGAAAGGCTGTCTCCAAACAAAGACTTGCCCACTGGATAGTGGAGGCTATAGTCTTGGCATACCAAACCCAACATTCATCATGCCCCCTTGGAGTGAGAGCACACTCTACGAGAGGCGTGGCATCTTTTTGGGCATTGGCGCGGGGCGCCTCGATAGCAGACATCTGTAGAGCTGCCGGCTGGGCGATGCCTAACACGTTTGCGAGATTCTATAATCTACGTGTAGAGCCTGTGTCCTCTCGTGTTCTTGCCTCAGGTGGCCAGTAACACCGGACCCGCTCGGTGTCGATCACGCTTGTTATGCCATTCCCCTCTACGGACTGGATGCGTGCACTTATATTGCTTCTCAGTTCAGTTCCCATTTGGCAAACCCTGTTGAAGTTCCTCCTGCACCCTCGGCGGTCAGGCGTGGCGGAGCGCCAGACGCCAGGTCCAGCACTCATGTGTATGCCCAAGTTCAGCCCTTGTGCTGGGCTAGGTGCCCGTGTGTAGTGATTCCCCCTTTGGGTGATCCCAGATGTGTGTTCTTCCACGGTGCGGCTCCCCTCACGATGAGCCCGTGTCTTTCCCTGTCAGAGACTTCTGCCATCTCTGCTGTGTATTGATCTCACCCCAGGCTGGCTGGCCCTTGGCCAGTCCATATGTGTAATCTCCACATGGTACCTCCTTTATGCAGGATGTGGCTTCCGTAGCATTCCCCTACTTGGGTACGCTTTCCCAGTGTTATCTATACCCACTGTACAGAATAGTAGTGGCTCTCATCCTGTCCTATCTTCCATCCCAACTGGTGTGGGGGGACTTGCCGGCTTCCACAGGGCACTGGAGGGGGTCAGCAATAGTGGCGTTTTCATAGGGATCCCATTTACGTTAGTCACTATGATGTAAAGTCGAACGTGACTGACTGAAGGGGAACATCTCGGTTACGTATGTCCCGTCGCCACAGTTGCAGTACCACCGCCGTACGACCGAGGCACACCGTCTCGGCTCCTCAGCGAAAAACTGATGTCCATCTGCATGCACTCTCCTTTTATACCCGTGCTGTGGGGCGGGGTGCGCGGTGCAAGCATGCACGCCAGCTGTCATTGGCTTATGTTAACACTCGAAGGTGGCGAGATCCCATTTATGTCAGTCACTATGACGTAAAGTCTCCGTTCCCTCCTTCAGGGAACGAGGGTTACATACGTAACCGAGACGTTTCCTGAAGGAGGGAACAGAGACATCACGTCGGTGACCGACAAATGGGATCTCGCTTAGAGAGACCAATCCACTTCAAGAGTAAACTAAATGAGACAATGCACATTGGCATGCGATGACTGCATCCAGCTGCTGCTGATGACAGCGCAAGCATAAATAGGCAGCAGGTGCAATGCATACCAGGTTTTCGCTGAGGAGACGAGACGTTCCCTTTCAGTTGGTCACTGCGAGTCACGTCGGTGACTGACAAATGGGATCCCTACCACAGCGCCAAGGATGCTGCCCCTTCCAGTGTCCTGTGTGAGCCACCTGTGCCCATTTTGGTGTAGGCCGGGCTCACAACAAGAAGGCCAGTCACTGTTGTTGTAGCACTACCCACTCAGTGAGATTGGATAACTCTAGGGAAACGTACCCGTTCCACCTGGAACAGGAACATTGCGGAAGCCCCATCCTTCCCGAAGGAGGTTTCGGAAGCACTTACACATATGAATCCGTTTAGGTGCATATGGAAGAATTAGAGGTGATTACAACCCTCTTGAAAAATGGCAGAGAGATTTGCCGGGGAAACACGGGCTCTAAGGCTATACCGTGGACTTTTACACATTGGGACTGAAGAGGGGTCTGAGTGTACAGTGCATCGCTTACCTGGTTCCACGGTTGGGCAGAGGGTGCGTGAGTAGGGCCTCTGATGACACTCTCGAACCGCCCGCTGCTGCCTACTGGTGACTGAGGTGAATCTGCCAAGATTCTTCACCCGGCCCTCCTCTGGGGGAGGGAGTGGTGCATTCACCATCTCCCGAAGAGCAACTTCCTCCATCTCTGGGTCGCCCGTCTCAGGGCCGTTTTCTCTTACGCTTACTGCCACGTTTGACGGGGGCCTGGACGGGCGCGGCAGCCTGCCTATGCCTGGCTCCACAGCGCTGCTTGGGTGGAGGCTGCTGCGCGGGGGCGGACGTAGAGGGCCGCCCTCGGCGACGAGCAGGCTGGAGCGCTGCGGCCGGAGTGCAGGTGGAGGCAGCAGCTGCCCACCGGGGGAGGATGTGATGAATCACTTCAGTCTGCCTCTGTGCAGCCGAGAACTGCTGGACAAAGCTCTCGACCGCGTCGCCGAAGAAGCCGGTCTGGAACACGGGGGCATTAAGGAACCGAACTTTATCGGCATCCCTCATGTCGGCCAGAAACAGCCAGAGATGGCGCTCCTGGACCACAAGTGTGGACAACGCACTACCCAGAGAACTCGCAGTGACCTTCGTTGCTCAGTGCATGAGGTCAGTTGCGGTTAAGAGCTCTTTCAGAACCTCCGGATCATGACCACCCTCGTGCAGGTCCTTCAGTGCCTTCGTCTGATGAACCTGCAGTAACGCCATGGCGTGTAAAGCAGAGGCAGCTTCTCCACAGGCTGCATAAGCACTATCGGTCAGGGCCGACGAATGCCTACAGGTCCGGGAGGAGAGCGACGGTTTTCCCCGCCAGGTGGCAGCGGTGTTCAGACACAATTGCATCGCAACCGACCACTCCACTGGAGGGACTTCCGTATACACCCGCGCTGCCCCCTTCCCCACCGTCGAGGGTGGTGAGGAAGGACGAGCCACCAGGACAGTTTCTGGCAGTGAAAGGTGCCGTCCACGACCTGGTAAGCTCGTCATGCACCTCTGGGAAGAAAGGCACTGGGGCAGAGCGCTGAGCCTCAGCGCGAGCCACCCCGAGAAACCAATCGTCCAACCTCAAGGGCTCGGTATGTGGTGAAGGTTTCCACTTGAGCCCTACCCTCTTGGCGGCCCAGGAAAGCATAGCCGCCATTTCCGGATCAGATTCAGGCATTGCCACCATCCCAGAGGGTGGCAGCGCAGCCGAATCCTCCTCTCCAGAAAGCTCCCCCTCCGATGCAGTGATCGACATCCGGTCATCGGGAGGAGCGCCGAAGGATACCGTTGGTACGCTCTTTAAAGAGGGCCCAGCGCATTCCTTCGGCAGCTCGACTGGCTGCGGAGCGCAAGAGGAGCGATGGTCCCCTGAGGGTTGGTTCCCTGGAGGGTTTGCCACCACTGTAACCCTCAGACCGCCCGCGCTACTGCCTGAAGTAATCCTCGCCTGGCTGCCACCAGGACGAACACTAGATCGCGGCAGAGGCAACGGAGCTCCGCACCTCTCAAGGTAACAGAGCCTGTTCCGCAGCGCCGAGATGGTCATCTTCCCACAATGAGAACATGACTCATCCACGAACACCGCCTCAGCGTGCTTTATGCCCAGACATGTGAGGCAGCGGCGCCAGGTAACGACCGCATCCAGAAACGCACGGGTGAAACGGCATCTTTAAAAAGACGATCCGTCATCTTTACAAAGACGCACCCGTGTATGCTCTTTTAGAGAAATTGCTCTTTCGGGGAAATGCTCTTTTAGTGCTGAGACGCACAGGGGAGATTGCCGCTTGCAACACAACAGGGGGTGGTGCAGCCTGAAGTGTGTAATCCACTCGACACGGAACGACCACCGCTGAAGTGCCGTCCGCCAACACAAAAGCTCCCTTAGAGCGCGCTGAACTCGTCGTCACTCGAACAGATTTGGTAAGAGCAGAACGATATATCCGCTCGGCTCCGAAGCGAAAAGCTGGTATGCGTTGCGCCTGCTGCCTATTTATGCTCGCTCTGTCATCAGCGGCAGCTGGATGCAATCATCGAATGCTAATGTGCATTGGGTCGTTTAATTTACACTCAAAGTAGATTGGTCTCTCTAAGTGAGATCCCATTTGTCGGTCACTGACGTGACTCGCAGTGACCGATTGAAAGGGAACTGAATTTTCAGCCGTCATTACTCCAATATTCAGTGTCACATGATCCTTCAGAAATCATTCTAATATGCTGATTTGGTGCTCAAAAATCTTTATTAATATTCTTAATATATTCAATATTGAAAACTTAATATTTTTAATAAAATATAATATTTAATATTTTTGTTGAAAATATGCTACTTTTTTAGGATTCTTTAATAAATTGTTTCTTTAAAACAAGTGCACTTTTTATTATCTAATGCAATAATGCATTTTATGGTGTCAACAGAGCTACTGTATGAGCCCTGTTTGTAGCCTCTCTCTATTTTCATAATGGAAGTTATAAACTAGAGACATTAATGTTCAGCTTTAGAGCTCAAGCTCTTTTATATTCTTTGTAACAAACAATCAGAAACCTATTACAGTGAATTAGAAGTATGTTACTGTAAATAAATAAAAGAGAAGCACAGAATGCTTAGCAAAAAACCTACATGTTTATCTTTCTGTATATGTCTGTTTGCTTATGAGATACAATTAGTTAGTAATTAAATTATCATTATCACCCTGTTATATAGTTAATTGCACAAAAACTATTTCCTGATGCAGCTCCACAAAACATTCAAAACGTAATGACAATAAAGAGAAATAATAATATTATTTGTAATAAAGAGCAGAGTAATGATTCAATACTATATGTACTTTTATTCGGTCACTGAATTTGACATTCTAAATGGAGCTCTCAAGGATGCGGTGCAGCGTTTCCCACAGTATACCAGACAGAAAAGCAGAAGTCTTACTAAGATCCTGTCCACAACTTCAAAATGTTTTCATAATGGAAGAGTATTGAGCTAACAGCTTAAATCTCAACCTAATGGACTGCTTGGATCCAGTACAACACATCACATCAGCCTGGCATTCAGTAGACACAGCCCTGTAATAAAATTAGTCCTCATCTAAGTTCTCCATCCAATGAAAAAAATAAAAAAATCATTTACATCATATTTATCTTTTAGTGTTGAACTATCCATCTATTTGTCCATTGTGCAACTTTAGAAATAATAACAGATAAATAACAGAACTGCATTCTGGCTCACACTAATTGCATTTCGCAGCTATTCTGTAGAAAATGTCACAGAAGACATGACACTGAGAGATTACTAAACCAGACAAGCGATTTTCTGAGATGGATTTTCAGGAAAATTACCCAATTAACCAAAGAATTATTGTATTATCAAAATCTTTAAAATAGAGGTTGTGATAGAAACTGAACACAGATTTGGTAGAAGATTTGGCAGAACCCTTTGACAGCTTTTTCTCCTTCTCATCATCCGCCCCTCAGTTGTCTCACAAAACTGATGTAGTGAATGTATATTGAGCATTTCTTGAATGTTTGCAACTGGAAATAGGCTGTGTATGCAGTAATGCATTATTCGACCAAGGAAATATAGGTATTTCAATGTCATCTCTACAGTTATGCATTGAGCAGACAATTTTATTTTTTGTGAATTTACAGGACATTCCAATCAATATATTGTAATAATGGGAATCAAACTCATGACCTTAACTTTGCTATTGCCAGACAAGTCAAGCAAACAGAAGAACATTCTTTACACTTCTGATTACATAAAAAGTTGTGACCTAGAAAGAATGCATTTTTTACTATTTTTTTCCATAACCTTTATTCTTATTTGTTTGTTTGTTTGTTTGCTTGTTTGATGTTTTTACATTTTTCAAAATCCTAAAACATATTTTCAATGTTATTTCAATGTTTTATTATTATTATTATTATTATTATTATTATTATTATTATTATTATTATTATTATTATTTTAAACTACACACACACACACACACACACGTATATCTATTCACAGAATTTATGAAAAGTTTATTTAAATTAATTTATTGAATACAGATCCATATTTAACATATTAGTTAGTTATAACACTTATGGCATTACACACATTGCTGTATCTTATTCAGCTAAAATTACTTAACTGATAAGTGTTGGTAATTACTTATGCATTATGTGAATTCTTTTTGATTAAAAGTGTTGCTAAATGAGATACTCTTCACTTGCACATTTTATAAGCTTTCAAGCACACAATAGGGCTCTTTTGAAGCTTATAAAGAGTCAAACCTCACATTTTCTCATGCTGTATGTTAATTTTACATTAGATATACACACACTTACGTTTTGGTATATATGTGACAAATTCAAATTAATTTGTACAATCACATTTGTCTGTTTTCGTATGAACTGCTTACACTGTACTGAGGATTAGGTTAGGGGTGGACTTTCCTTTTTTTGTTCTAAAAATTGTACATTTTCGTGCAACTGAAATCATACAAATTTGCCATTAATTTGATAAAATTTCAAATAGTTTCTTTCATGAGATTGGGTTGTACTGTAGCACCATATTGGAGAAACAGGTTTCTTTGCAGCTTGTTTTTAATCTAGATAATCACAGACATGTGTGTTGATCTCTTGAACACAATAACCAATGAGAAATCTTTAAGTTAGACAGAATCAATTCAATAACATTCAAAATGCTAGTGTTTTTGTCCAGTGCTGAGTTCTGCATACTCATGAATTCTCTTATTATAACAAATAAAGTTTAGACAATGTAAATTGAGATTCATTGTGTAGTAAACTATATTTATTACAAAGAAAGCATTTGCAAGAGTTGCAGCAGAAGTCTGTGAGAAAATTAAATGTGGTGACACTAGAGCCCTGCATTTTAGCCCGGGCCTTATGGGCCCCGACTTTTTTACGCCTCTAAGGTGGGCTTCGGGCCTATTTTCACGTCATAGTTCAGATGCGGACCGGGCCTCGGGCCTGTTTTAGGCTTCTCCTTATTTTTATATTTTAGACAGCCATCAATTGGTGATGAAAAAAAAATGGCCGTGCTGGTGTAAACAACACGAGACCATGCGGCTGCTATTGTTGAGCGGCTCGACGGTGTTTAGTGTCCAGCAGCAGCAGCAGCAGCAGAGAGCGTGCCGTCAACGCAGCTGAAGAGTTCTGCATTCAAATGCATGCAATAGGTTAAAGCTTGCCGCAAAGCCCCAGCAAAAGTAATTACCATGAATGTGTCCGGGGGAAATAGTAAGGAGATATTTGAATTATTTACTAATAAACTAGTGTTTTCTGAGTCAGTGTCGCAAAGATGAAGTTGCCGAGACTCGCCGTCTCCTCATTAGACGTGCCTTTAGTGAGAAATGCATCTTTATGGATTATGGTTATGATTATAATGAAAGAGTTTTTGTTTTCGATTTGTTTCGTTAAGTAGTAATTTAAAGCTTTCTATAGATATATTTATCATGTCTGTGAGGCATGTCTATTCGCTGAGTTTCGAGTTTCTATTCGCTCCTGTTCAAGACGAGACGGCAGAAAGCGCATTATATATGTTTTCTTTATTTTATAAAACCACAACGTTTTGTTGATATTGTGAGTGCACACAAATAAAAGTAGACCATTTACAGTTCCAAATGATGAATTACTCTTACCTTTATAAGCAAAAATGACTGAAACTGAAAACAATTGCAAGTGATCGCGCTGGCGTCTCCATGTCCTGCAAAGCGCGCTTTATCTTCCACTCTCCGCACAAACTACTGGATACAGCGCACATTTATCTAGGTTTAACATTTAAATATTGTTATATGCTTGAACTGATTTATACATATAGATTTTATTTTAGGCAAGTCGTGATGATGTGAGAAGGCTAAACTGATCAAACATAGACTATGATCAGCTTACTGTATGCCTCTGGCCGCTTGGTTACTTTAAAAAAAAAAAAAAAAAAATACAACAAAAAAAACAACAACTCATAACGAACAAAAATGCTCCAAACGTTTTACTAAATTAACTTAATAAAAAACAAAACAAAATATAATCACTTTGCCATTACATACAAAACTGAACTATTTTAATAGCTGAAACAATAGTATAAGCTTCTTTGGGAGAAAGGGAAAAAAAGACGGGCTCGGGTCGGACTCAGGCCGGTAATTCTGATAAGCTGTCGGACACGGGCCGGGCCAGGGCCTGAGCGTCTCGGGCCAGGGCCGGGCTAGGGCCTAAATTTGAGGCCCGTGCAGGGCTCTAGGTGATACACTTGAGATCTGTTTTGAAAGTGGACAAACAAGTAAACATAATTTTTCAGTGATTAACTTAATTGAGTTGCATCTTTAGTGATTATAAAGGGATCATTCTTTGCATACTTTATGTATAAAAACATTAATAATTTATAGTTTGAGTGAAGCTTTTGGTTTTCATGTTGCTACTGAAAGAGGACCGGGGCCATGAACATGCTGCAAAGTTTATTTAAATGCGGGATTCATTCTCAAAATAACAATGATTAACATAGTCATAACCAATATAGCATTAGACGGGACAATTTTTTTTTTAAAAGTATTAAATAAAACATTATTAGAGTACATTTTACAAAAAAATAAATAAAATAAAATTTCAGTCTATTTTAAAATGTCACATTTAATGTACTACTTTCTGTTTCTTTGTAATTATTTTTGAAATGTAATTTAGCAATTTCTGAGACAACTATAAATATTGCAAATCTCTGACTGTACATTCTATTCTTGTTATGGTGTGGCTCAGGATCTTTGCTTACACATTACATCTAGACTTTTCTAGAGCATCTTTACTAATTTCAGAATCACCATCTTTTGAGTCTGGAACCAGGTCTAGTTTAACATATCTAATAATTCCTAACACACTATTGTATAGTGACATTTTATACACATCGCTATCACTGAATCTGCCTGAAAAATGAGGACAAGATGTTTTTATTTGTCCACTCTCAAAACAGATCTCGTGTGTCACCACATTTCATTTTCTGCACATGTTAGGGGACATAAAACTCTATATTGTGTTTCAGCTTGTCCACTCTTCCATTGCTGTCGCAATATAACTCAGAGGGAGTGCTGCAGGTAATTGGATTTGTAATTGTTCGTGACTATCATTACACAGCATGTATAGCACCAGCCATCATTATTTCTCTTGTTCATATGGAGAGCCCTTGTGTCCTGTTGCTACATGTGTGTTGATATAAAAGGTCTCACGTGGCTCTCCACATTCTCCAAAAATATACCCTGATGACAAACTTGGGGTGCCGGCAGATGTTGGCATAGACAAACCACAGGGTTTTCACAAAGTGACACTCCCTACGGGTCTACACCTCTCACCTGTGTGCACTGAAATTCAGACATGTCCTCTATATGCACTTTGCAAGTGTCCCTGAATTTAAATGTGGGTCTGGTTACACATTATGCACTCCAGATGAACCAGGTACATGCCACAATTCATTACTAGGAATGACATAAAATAACATGATGCAATTAGTGCTCTAGTGCTGTTGTCCTATATAGGACTCTCTTTCTCGTAAACATGCAAATACAAATACCACGAAATGTACTAGTAACTCATTATTCCGTGCTCTGTGAAGAAGGCTGTGTAATTATATTACAGTAAAATGTAGTGCCCGTTACTATTTATTTGACAGCAAAAAAATGTACTGTAAGTCAAGAATTGCTTATTTAGCAACATGCTGCATGTTGTCATGGCAGGACTACTTATGGCTTATGATACAACAATATATTCATAAAATAGTAACTAATTAGTTGGTTACAACTTATTTTGATAGTCCACATTAGACATTCTACTAACTATAAGTAACTTTGCAAATACATGTCAACTAATTCTTATTAATTTGCAAATACATGTCTACTAACTCTCAGAGTAGAATGGTAGGTTGAGTTTAGGGTTAGTAGAATAAGTTTACATATACTTGCAGTTTCTATTAGTCAGTATGTTGTATGTTGTGGACCCATCAAAATAAAATGTTAGAAGATATTAAGCAGACAGTCAACTTAAAGGGGTCATCGGATGCCCATTTTCCACAAGTTGATATGATTCTTTAGGCTCTTAATGAAAAGTCTATAACATACTTTGGTTAAAATTTCTCAATGATAGTGTAAAAAACACCTGTTTTACCCTGTCAAAATCAGCTCTGTTTTTAGCAAGCCATTCTAGTCCATGTTGCTTTAAATGCTAATGAGCTCTGCTGACCCCGCCCCTCTCTTCCGTGGGGTGACGAGCAGTACTGTTTACTTCAGCTGTGAAACTGGCTAATTAGTACGTTATTAAGAAAGGTGATTTGCAAAGATTCATTAAAAAAAACCCCGTTATACTCACTTCTGTAGATGAAGCTGGATCACGAATGATTCGTGCGAACATAGATGCATTTAGGCAGATCGGGGATCGGCGCATTCCCTTCAAAACGAAAATAACATTAATCCTCTGCGTCTTCAGCGGCTCAGATGTCGGGAGTAAATGATGACTGCTATGTTCATTATTACATCCAACAACAGAACACTCAATCGCTTAATCTGAGACATTCTTGTCTTCCCCTGCACTGGAGTCGACTCAATGGCGACTCAATGACAGTTCTCAGCTCACTCAGGGCGGGTCTAAGGTAAGACGGCCTTGTCAGTCAACTATCGTGGGAGTGGCCTGTGCAGAACTACATCATTCTGACAGGAATCTCAGAACAGTCTGATTTGAGAAAGGGGATTTTAAAATTTAATTAAAAAAAAAAAAAAAACACTGGGTGGATTTTTATCATTATAGGATGGATGTGTACACACACTTCCAACACACATTTATGTTCAAACAACTTGTAAAGTGAATTTTGCATCCATTGACCCCTTTAATGACTGCTAGTTGACATGTAGTTGCAAAGTTACTTACTGTTAGTAGAATATTTTGATAGTCCTCTTCAAACAAAGTGTTACCAATTAGTTAGTCGGTTTTGTACGTTCATTGAAATTAACCATCTGAACAATTTTCTAAAATTTTTGGGCCTCCAGTGATGCTTGAAAGAGGTGGTTTTGTTATTTTAATCACCTCATCTCACTTGGTTTCAATCCAGAATAGCAAGCAATAATATCCTTTTTATAAAATAGTTAACTAATTGCCTAAAATGTCTTTGTTTTCAGCTTTTCCTATTGTTTTCATATTTGCTGAAGGTAATGACTGAAAAGTAGATTGACCAATAGTGTGCAGGCACATAATTATGTTATTAATTATTACCAATCATGGTCGATTATGGTATAATAATCTACATTGTAATAATCTACAGTGAACAGTCAAGGCAATGCAAATATGTGTACACAATGTATGAGGACTTTAGAGAGCAAGTCAATAGAAAAACTATGCCAAACATGGACATTTTAGGCAATTTAGAAATCCCGGCCAGGGGTGTGTTTCTCAAAAGCAACTATGGTCGCAAGTTTCATCATTACAAATAGCATTAAATAGAACTTACCACCATAGTTAGCTAATGATGCTTTTGGGAAACGTGCCCTGGGATGTGTCTGTTAAGAAGAGACGGTATAGTCACCCAATTATATCATGATCACCCATACCAACAAACCTGTCCTTAACCTTAACTGTATCCAGAGCTGGGAAGTAACCGATTACATGTAATCTGGATTACGTAATCAGATTCCAAAAATGAATTACTTATAATTAGTGTAAGTTACATTTTAAAATACTTGTAATCAGACTATAGTTACTTTTTTATGGATTACATGATTACAGATTATTCAATAATATGCAATAAATTACTCATAATTAATTGATTCTCCCTAATTTCTCTTTTTCATCTTTTAAATTGTCCTTTTTAAAATAGCCTACCGATTACATACATTCAGAAAGTCCAGTTTTGTGGACATTCACACATAGACTAGTCATTAGCCAGGTGCTGACACAACATTTGACCACTGGATTTATAAAAAATCATTTCAGAAAGGTTTCAACATGGCATCAACTACTGTTGAACACATTCATTTTTATTTGAATTATCACTCTGTAGGTTTTTTAACCATGTATTATTATGTCTTTGGAAGACTTTTGTCTTTCAAACTCATTTAAAATGCACATATTCACATTATTTCTTATTTACATGTAACACAGGCATTCCAAAACTTTGTCATCTAAACCTTATTCAACAAATATATTTACTTTAAGTACCCCTGAGATTTTAAAATAAATATTTCAATAATTAAGTATCACATTTGCATGTTCATGGTTTCTTTGATGTTAATTAATGGTCACATGATATGCAGGTAAATAAAAATATTTCATCTTTTTTTAGTAAGTGTTTTATTTTAATTGTTATTTTAAAACAAAGACTATAGAAATACAAAGACGGTATTATGAATGGGAGAAACTACAAAGTGCAATATGGAGAAATAGTCCCACCTTCTAAATGAAAGAGCCAAATTTTCCATAGAAACCTGAGGCTAGACACGTTAAGCACGTTATATCTGCACATGCGCATTGGCTAGCCTGAAAAATAAGCTTTTTAAATGCTATTTGAGCATAAGAAATAACATTCATGGGGCAATTAATTTTAGGATTCCCTCATTCATTAAGATAGGACTTGGTCTTTTATGAGCTGCCTGGAAGTGTTGCAAATATGGCCGTCGAGTGAAGAGACTTTCCTTGTTTTAAAATGATTTATTTCAATTGTAATTTTATGATTTAATTAATTGTTAGCTTTTCATTAAACTCACAAACCCTGTGCAGTTACTTTAGGAACCCTAGTTTGGGAAATCTTGATGTAATATAATGTTTAATGCATTTCCAAGTTGTAAATTACAATGAATGGAACATATTTACTTACTCTTTGCATTTTTTACATCATTATGATGCAAGATTATCCTGTTTAAATCAATGTGATAAATGAGTTGTCAAATGTAATCTAAAAGTAATCTAAAAGTAATCTGATTATATTACCTAAAATGTGTAATGTAACAGATTACGTTGCTGACTACAAATTTTGTCATGTAATCTGAAATCAGTAATGGATTACAATTTGTAAGTAATCTACCCAGCTCTGACTGTTTTACACCTCAAGATGTCTTGTGCATTAACAAAAGCTGATAATATCAGATGTTTTCATATGAATTTATACTAAGTGCAAGTAATAAAACTAACACACACACACACACACACAAATTCTAATTCAAGATTGAACCAAAAACATATGGCAAACAGCAGTAGTTAACTAAATATTTATTTTGTTCCAAAATTGATGATAGCATGCTGGGACTTTTGGGAACACTACTGAGTGAAAAATTAAATTAATTAGTCAATAGTTTTTATGTGTTTATTGAAATTAACCATCTGAGTAATTTTCTAAAATTATTGGGCCTCCAGTGCTGCTTGAAAGAGGAGGTTTTGTTATTTTATCACCCCGACTCACTTGGTTGTAAGGCTGCAGTTTATGTCACGCTACGCTGCTACTTTTCTCATTTCTGCAATATTTTGAAAACAGCTGAAATACTGTCATAGATGTAGTGATATTAATAGCATCGCTGCTTTTAATTAGTCACTCCCCAACACTTCTCAAGATAAGTGTAACTTTATTTTAGTGACTGGACAGTTGGACAGTGCTGTGTGTATAAATGTGCTGAGTCAGTTCTGTATGTTTTAGATAAGAATAGGCGATTATGCTAAAAAAAAAAAAAAATAAATAAAAACTCATATTATGACCACAGATATGAACAAGATTATGGCAAGAGTAGTCTGACAGTTTCATAGCTGCTGAGAGACTGGTCTACACCCGTATGTGAAAACCTCCCTCAGAACTAATTAATTTCTGATTTATATGCAGCTAAGTGATGGGTAAGTGTGAGCCACAACTCACAATTAATTAAAAGGCGGAAGGATGACTTTGCCTTTAAAACTGCCCCGCTGTTTTGGCATATTAATGTACAATAAATGTCAATTTTTTATGTGGCTCTGACACAGTGATTCTGCTATTAAAAATGAAAAGACTAGGAGGATCACTGTAGTCTTCACTGAATCAGTGGACTTATACTTCCCTAGAGAAAGAAGCTCCAGGAATGCGTGAAGTTTAATGAGAGAGAGAGAGAGAGAGAGAGAGAGAGAGAGAGAGAGAGAGAGAGACTGAACCAACGTTTGTCTGACAAATGTTTAGTGGGATGAATAAGGCATAGAAAACATTTTATGCCTACAAATACACACTTGTAATTGGAAATACACAACAAATACATAACAGAATGTATGTGATGTATTGATTATTGATCTGTAGTGTATTTAAAAAAAATAAAAAAATAAAACCTTCAAACAGTACATTAGGTTGCTAGAAACATGAAATGAGGCTCTCACTACACAGTGATTTGGGGCTACAGTTAATCAGGTTTACTTCAATGAACATGCAGGGCTTCCACAGATCAGTGGCCTGATAAAACTCACATATGATCAGATTTATTCTAAATATCCATGAATTTTATCCTATGTCAATAGTGAGGAACAAATTGGGATTTATAAAAAACAAAAACTGATGTTAAAATGTTGTAGTAATGTAATAACTCATAATGTAATAATTGTGCATACTGTAATAACCGCACATAATGTAATAATTTTCTCAAAATCTAATAAAATCTTGGGCACATAATGTAATAATATTTTTTACATTATGATAAATTTATCACATTATATTATAATATACATATATACAGTGCCTTGCGAAAGTATTCACACCCTTTCATTTTTTTTTCATTTTTTTTTTTTTTTTTTTTTTTTTTTTAATGTTGCTGCCTTATGTTAAACTCTTTTAAATTACTTTTGTTTCCCACATCAATCTACACTTTGTACACAATATTGAAAAAGCAAAAACAGAATTGTCACAACTTCGTAAATTTATTAAAAAATAAAAAACTGAAATAAGTGCATTGCATAAGTATCCATACCCTTAACTAATATTTTATATATATATATATATATATATATATATATATATATATATATATATATATATATATATATATAGCTGAAGCACCTTTACAGCCTCAAGCCTTTTTTGTTTCATGCGACAAGCTTTGCTCATCAGTATTTGGCAATTATCTATCATTCTTCTCCTCACCTCTTCACCTCTCAAGCTCTGTCAGGTTGGACAGGGGCAGATGCACATTTTCAGGTTTCTCCAACCTGAAAAACAGCCCCTCAGCATGAGGCTGCTACCACCACACTTTACATTTGGGATGGTACTCTGCAGGTGATGAGCAGTGCCTGGTTTGCTTCAAACATGATGCTTGGAATTGAGGTTCATCAAACCAGAGAATCTTGTTTCTCATAGTCTGAGGGTCCTTTAGGTGCTTTTTGCAAATTCTAAGTGTGTTTTCATGCGTCTACACTGAAAAGAGGATTGAGTCTTGCCACGCCGGCATAAAGCCCAGATCGGTAGAGTGTTGCAGTGATGCTTGTCCTTCTGTAGGTTTCTCCTGTCTCCACATATGATCATGGAGCTCAACCAGAGTGACCATCAGGTTCTTGGTCACCACACCAACCAAAGCCTTTCTCTATCAATTGGTCAGTTTGGCCAGGAGGCCAGCTCTAGGAAGAGCCCTGGTTGTTTCAAACGTCTTCCATTAAGGGTAACAGAGACTACATGCTTCTGTGAACCTTCAGTGAAGCAGAATTTTTCTCAACTCTTCCCCAGATGTGTGGCTTGATGCAACCCTGTTTCTGAGCTCTACAGGCAGTTCTTTGGACCTCAGGGCTTGGTTTTTGCTCTGATATGCATTATCAGCTGTTAGACCTTTTATTAAGATATGTGTGCCTTTCCAAATCATACCCATTCAATTGAATTTGCCACAGGTTAACTCCACTCAAAGTGTAGTAACATCTACAAGCAATATGAATGCTCCTGAGCTAAATTCCAACCGTCCCAGATAAGGGTATGAATACTTACGCAATGGAATCATTTAAGTTTTTTATTTTTCATAAATTTGCGAAGATGTTAAAAACCAGTTTTTTGCTTTACCATTATGGTGTATGGAGTACAGATTGATGTGGAAAAATAGTAATTTAACAGCAGTTTAACAAGGCAGCAACATAAAACGTGAAAAAAATGAAGGGGTATGAATACTTTCGCAAGGCACTGTATTATATTATATTATATTATATTATATTATACTCACCAAAAATAGTCTTATTGTAGTAATTGTAGTAAGTTTTTTTAAAACATTAAAACATTGGAATTCCCATTCAGTACATTTTGAAAATCTAAGTAATCTTCAAATAGCACCAGATTCAAAGATTTATGCTATTATTATTATTATTAGTAGTAGTAGTAGAATTATAATTAATTAGCAATATTATTATTATTATTATTATTATTATTATTATTAATATTATTATTATTAATGTTGACATTGTTAGCATTATCACAGGACATTACTTATTAGCCAAACATACTTAGGCTTTAGTTAAAATAGAATACAAAATATTCTTTAATTTGACAACAAAAAGTTATAATTGTATAACATATACTGTATGTCAAATTGTGTACAATAACATCACTGTGCACAAAGTATAGCCTATGCTGTAAAAAAGAAAATCTTTTCAGAATTACATCTTCAGGCAAACACTATAACAGTCCAATGTTATATTCAATGAAAAAGAATGTTGACAAATAAAAGGTCTCTAAAGAGAATGATATCACCAAAATTATAAATGCATTATACATGTGTATAACAGTGGATTTTAATCCTTTTTAAGAGCAACCCTTTTTTCTTTTTAAATTCACGTGACCCAATCAAGTCTCTCTCTCTCTCACACACAGATCATACAGGTAATACAGACATACAATGGCATCATTCCAAACTGCAAAGTGTTTACTTATACAGGTGCATCTCCATAAATTAGAATGTCGTGGAAAAGTTCATTTATTTCAGTAATTCAACTCAAATTGTGAAACTCGTGTATTAAATAAATTCAATGCACACAGACTGAAGTAGTTTAAGTCTTTGGTTCTTTTAATTGTGATGATTTTGGCTCACATTTAACAAAAACCCACCAATTCAGTATCTCAACAAATTAGAATATGGTGACACGCCAATCAGCTAATCAACTCAAAACACCTGCAAAGGTTTCCTGAGCTTTCAAAATGGTCTCTCAGTTTGGTTCACTAGGCTACACAATCATGGGGAAGACTGCTGATCTGACAGTTGTCCAGAAGACAATCATTGACACCCTTCACAAGGAGGGTAAGCCACAAACATTCATTGCAAAAGAAGCTGGCTGTTCACAGAGTGCTGTATCCAAGCATGTTAACAGAAAGTTGTGTGGAAGAAAAAGATGCACAACCAACCGAGAGAACCGCAGCCTTATGAGGATTGTCAAGCAAAATTGATTCAAGAATTTGGGTGAACTTCACAAGGAATGGACTGAGTCTGGGGTCAAGGCATCAAGAGCCACCACACACAGACGTGTCAAGGAATTTGGCTACAGTTGTCGTGTTCCTCTTGTTAAGCCTCTCCTGAAACACAAACAACGTCAGAGGCGTCTTACCTGGGCTAAGGAGAAGAAAAACTGGACTGTTGCCCAGTGGTCCAAAGTCCTCTTTTCAGATGAGAGCAAGTTTTGCATTTCATTTGGAAACCAAGGTCCTAGAGTCTGGAGGAAGGGTGAAGAAGCTCATAGCCCAAGTTGCCTGAAGTCCAGTGTTAAGTTTCCACAGTTTGTGATGATTTGGGGTGCAATGTCATCTGCTGGTGTTGGTCCATTGTGTATTTTGAAAACCAAAGTCACTGCACCTGTTTACCAAGAAATTTTGGAGCACTTCATGCTTCCTTCTGCTGACCAGCTTTTTAAAGATGCTGATTTCATTTTCCAGCAGGATTTGGCACCTGCCCACACTGCCAAAAGCACCAAAAGTTGGTTAAATAACCAGACCTGAACCCCATAGAGAATCTATGGGGTATTGTCAAGAGGAAAATGAGAAACAAGAGACCAAAAAATGCAGATGAGCTGAAGGCAACTGTCAAAGAAACCTGGGCTTCCATACCACCTCAGCAGTGCCACAAACTGATCACCTCCATGCCACGCCGAATTGAGGCAATAATTAAAGCAAAAGGAGCCCCTACCAAGTATTGAGTACATATACAGTAAATGAACATACTTTCCAAAAAGCCAACAATTCACTAAAAGTTTTTTTTTATTATTATTTTTTTTTTTTTAAATTGGTCTTATGAAGTATTCTAATGTGTTGAGATAGTGAATTGGTGGGTTTTTGTTAAATGTGAGCCAAAATCATCACAATTAAAAGAACCAAAGACTACTTCAGTCTGTGTGCTTTTAATTTATTTAATACACGAGTTTCACAATTTGAGTTGAATTACTGAAATAAATGAACTTTTCCACGACATTCTAATTTATTGAGATGCACCTGTATTTGCATACACTCACAAAAAACAAACAAACAAACACTGTGCTTTTGTAAAATACAGAAAACAAACTGGACTCACTTTCTGTCATCTTGGTTTTCTTTCCGTAAACTTGTTTGGGGAGCACGTCACAAGAGGAAACCAAATGCACCACTTTTTCTTTCATTTTGTTAATCTGTTAATCTAGTCAAATATATTTAGCATATTAATTTCTTTTATATATAGACTATGTTTTTAAGAAAACAAATATTATATATTTTATTTTTAATGTAACATATATTTTCCTTAAATCATCCTGACGAATAATTTTTTGTCTCATGACCCACCTGAGTGATCATTTTGGAAATTGTCATGCATTCATATTTTAGATGATTCTATACGCACATATTTATGAATGAGGCTCCAGGGTTCTTATCTGCCATAATATAACCTTTTATTGTAATAAATCAAGAACAGGGACAATTTGTCACATATTTGAGTTTTGATATGTGATTTCATAATTGATAAGCTATGGAAAAGTGGCACATGGTTGCTTTGAGAATTCCAGTGCCAGATCGCCACTCAAAACACCCACAAACACAATTCTACCCAAACATTGGACATACTAAATTGGCCAATGGAAAAGTAGTCATGGCAAGTCTTCAACATCCTTACCATAAACAAAGCTGCTGTAATGGAGGTGATTTTCATGACCAGATACTGTATCATTGCCAAATGTCCAGAACTTCAGCTGCAGACCTAAGAGGAGATATAAAACGAGGCATGAAAGATTTAGTTGGATGGATGAGTTGATTATAAACCATAGCAAATAAAAAGGATCTGCATTTTGTTCCCTCAATGCAATTTCTGTCTAGTATTCTATCACTAGCCTTCTATGCACTTTGGCTTCTCTCCTCAGCATGTCTCAATCATTCCTTACATATGAATACATTATGATGCTGTTCACTTCTCTAGAAACATTTTAGGGTTAACATATGTTGGAACTGAAACGGAGTCGTCTTGTCAAGTTTTATCCTAAAACTGTCTGAAGTCCTCTTGATTTCTGAGTGATTTGAAAATTGTGTCTATGTATAAATGATTGATCTTAAGACATCTCGTACCGTTAATATTTGAACAGTTTAGCTGCAATGGCCATAATTTTGCTTTAATTATGACTGGAATTAAGGCCTCATGCGGTGTCTTATAGTACCTTAACCAATTTACATTAGTTCTTAGTTTAAAGATTTAAAGTCTCGCACAGCACCCTCTCTAATAAATTACACTAGATAGAAGTGTAAACTAACCCATAACTGCTTTTTTGGTAGCAATTTTGAAAATTACAGTAAATATGCAACAAATAATTTAAAAGAATTACTATAATGTTACTATGGTACAGTGATGGATCACATAGTAAAACCATGGTTCCTAGCACTTTACTGTATTTAATGTGTATTTGTAGTGTACTTCAAATCTTAATAGAATATATTTAAAAACAAACTGTACTTTCAGATAATATAGTGCTAATAAAAAAAAGCTACTTATGTGTGCCTAGAGAGTACACTTGCATGACTGTTTCTTAACAATTATACTTTTAAAAAGCTCACTTTGTAATAATCAATATTGTAAATGTCAAATTAAGTTTTATTTGAAAAATCTAAAAAGTACACTTATTTTATGTATTGACTATTATAGCACGTGTACGTGATTATAATTTTAAGTCTAATGTGTTATGCGACATTACATTTAAAGTAAACACATTTTACATGTGCATACAAATTTCAATAGAAATTACAAGTATAATTTAGTTTATCATAAATACTCACATTCGGCAATACACTTTAACCCTATTTCAAAGACAATATGTCAGACAATGTTACATTAAACATTTTTACAGTGATGACTTATATTCATCTCCCAAGGTATTTTAAATTTTCTTCCAGATTACATAAAAAGAATACCATTGGATGTGTTACAAAATCATGGTATTGCCATATTACATGAAATAAACAACAACATAAATATACCATGGTACCATGTTCAAAAGAAACTGTGGTCAATTCTGGCACTGTTTTAGTAGATAATGTTCAAGTGTGGACATGAAGAGCATGTTTCTGAGCTCCTTTGAGGTGATATCTGTGCTGGTATGTTGTGTGCATTCAGGGGGTTTGAGTGTGCAGCTCTCTCAGTCTCTCCCAGAACCATGCGAGAATGCACTGAGGGATCAATTAGTTGTCATAAATGAGAAGAAGATAACCCACAATTATTTGCATTGGAGCTTTCATCAGGACCCCAACTCCCATCAAACTCTCCAGCCTCCCTGTGGTGGAGCCTGGATCAGCTGGGAGTGGCAGTAGCATGTAGGCCAGATATCAAAGAAACCTTAGAAGCTCTGAAACCCTCAGCCAGAACACCAGGCTGCCCACTCTATGTCAGCTCTTAACATGTTTCGTGGGGCAGCTGAGGTGAAAGTAATAGAGATTGGTTCCAGATGTCGATAGGGAGGAGAACAAAAAAGGATGGAATTCATTTGTCTCGCTGTGCGGAGGAAGAGAGCTTTTACAGTTGCAGAAACCCATTGGATAACCCTTCTTGCATAAATTGACCATAAAATATGATCTTCAGCTGAGTCAAAACAATAGACAGACACAGTCTGTTTTGATGACTGTATTGAACAGCATGTGAACTTTCATAGCAGATGATGGAAAAAGTATGCGAACCCTTGAGTTTAATAACTTGTTTACCCTCTTTTGACAGCAATAACATCCACCAAATGTTTCCTGTAATTGTGGGTCTGACCTGCAGAATTGTTAAGAGGAATTTTGCACCATTCTGCTTTAAACGGTTTCTGTTCAGCAGTATTTTTGGATCACTAGTGTCATCTCAATCATGTTGAGGTCAAGCCTCTGCTACAAAGCCATATTTTCTTCTGTTGAAGCCATTATGTTGTTGATTTACTCTTGTGCTTTGGGTCTTTGTGCTGTTGCATCACACAAGTTTTGTTGAGCTTCATTTGCCAACAGATGGCCTTATTCTCCAGCAAAATGTCCTAAAAAACCTGGGCATTAATTTTTTTCTATGATAGCAAGCTGTTTAGGGCCTGAGGCAGTAAAGCCAGAAACCATGAAACTCTCCACCATACTGCATTGTTGGGATGAGATTTTAATGTGGTTTTTCAAAACAACTCCTCTTTGGATTAATCTTTTTGGAGAAGATTTTGCCATATTTTGAGTTACTTTTTTTTTGTTGTTGTTGTTGTTGGTCAAACAACTCATCTATGGTTTCATCTTTCTACAGAATATTTGCAATATTTTGAGATGTTTATTTTTTTTTTCTCCCCATCAACCATGTGTTTATAGAGCATTTGTCTTACTAAGGACTAATGAAATAATCCCTACCAGTATTTCTAGCAATCTTAGTTTTGATGCAAAATATTAAATGTAATATGTTTCTGATGTTCTGTCATGTTTTCATTCTTAAACTGAAAGCATGTATTTGACTATTTAGTAAATGTTAGTAGGGACACCGTGACTGAGTTAGCATCAGCCCCTTTAACCCATTTAGCCTACTATATCATATTTAATATATTAGCTTCTAATGTCTCTAAATTACCAACATGATCAAAAACCTGTTTTACAATATCTGCTACATGCCTTCTGTCATCTGATTGATATTCAGACTTTATCAGCAAGTAAATGTCCTTTTAGTATAGATACAAATTATTCACTGTGGTACAAGGATCTTTTTGTTTTACAAAGTAAACGTAAGACTAGCTCTTTATATTGTTCTGTATAATTAAAGATTAACGTTTACTGGACTAAGAAGACATTTAAATATCATTGCTAAGACATTATTTGGAGATATAGAGTTACAACTAATATTCACAGATATTTTATGTAAGTAATGGAACATAAAAGATGATATTTTAAGAAATTTCTCAGTGTTTTGTTTGTCCTATGTGGAAGTCAGTGGTAACCTGTAACCATCACCATTTAGTTACCAACATTCTTTAGAATATATATTTGTGTTCTGTAGAAGAAAGACAGTCATATAGTTTGGAACAACGTAATCCCTCCCATGGACTAAGGATTTTAAATGACCTGCAAAATCAAGTGGTGTTCAGCAAGAATAAATTCTGCTCTCATGCCTGTGGAAAGCCTCTCAACATCTCTAGAATCACCGTAAGCAAATCAAGCTCCAATTCAGTGACAGGGCTCATATCAGTCTGCTGTTTTGCAGGCATTACTGGAGCCGGTGTCGGGCATCAGTATGGGCATCAGAGCATCACACCACAGTGCTCCACTGCATTCTAAAGAAATGCCCTGACTTCACAGACACTATTGATTCTGGATTAAGACAAATGTTGCAGTTGATTTAATATTGCACTCTAGAGCTTTTCGTGAACTTTTTGAGACTACCACCTCTAAGGTTACTTAAGGTTTCAGGAATTCAGTGCCTGGTATGACTCAATATTATTTACTCTAATCTTGGGAACCTGATTGCATAATAGACTTTCCATATGTCTGCTATGGCATTAGTAAAAAAAAAAACAAACAAAAAAAAACAAAACAAAAAAAAATTGTCTGTACAAAAGCAATCAGTAGTAGTATTAGTAGTAGTTTAGCCAAAAACGTGACCTTTTGAATGGTTTTGAGATGCTGATCTTTGTGGTTGCCCAAAGCATTTTGAAATGAGCCAGCTAAGAGTCAAGCACTAAAATATGGAAGCAGAGAAATCATTCAAACTGGCATGTTTAATAAAAATCCATAATTTTTGATACCAACAAACATTGCAAGCCAGGGCTGTTTCCTCCAAGGAGGCAAGGGATGCAGTGTCTCCTCAAAAAAAAAAAAAAAAAAAAATTGGATGAGAAAAAAAAAAAAAAAAAAAAAAAAAATTCATAGTACAAAAATAAAACAAATATTACAAAACATGACATAAAAAGCATATAAATCACTCGTAATTCGAAAGTAAAACTGTCCAACAGCGACACCAGCAGGTAAATTTACAGCGGGAGTCCACGTCTCTCTCGCCTCCCCTGAGCCCATTGAGTTTTAACAGACCCCTTAAAGTGTGCGGTGGGATTGGTGGGGGGTAACTGAGAATGAATGGGGGAAAGTCACATGCCTTCATCGCGATATGACTGGTTATGATCAGCTATGATTGGTTCATGCTAAAAAAAACCCCCCCTTGTGTTTATGCTTATTCAGTGTTCGTGAATCAGTCTGAATGAGCAATATAAATGGCGTTAATAGGAAGACTAATAAAAAAAAAAGCAAGCAAACAACTCACACTCTTATATATCACCACTTTGTCAAGTCAAAAATCACACTTCAAAAGGCCTGAAAATATGATCTGTGGGTTTTTTAGTGAGCAATCAGCTTGTTGAAATTAAAGGTACATCTCTGCGTCTGTGACCAGTATTTACCGAGCTCTGATGACTGATGAGCCAAAAATAAGTTTATTATGAAGAAGAACAGCTGAACATCAGTTCATAAATAAAAATACATAATTGTTTAAATAAAATATATTGTTTAAATTTTTACTGCCTTGAGTTATTATTTTGGAATAAATAAATTGCTTAAAAACACTAAACTGATGAGATTTATACTTTGTTTTAATAAATAGAATAGCCTATTAATTGCATTGTTAATGTAAAAATAGATTTTTACTCTGGCAGTGTATGTTTATTTAACCAAGAAAATGTGACTGGGACATGAATTTACATTTAAATTAAACGTATATTCATGTCCAAGTCACATTTTTTATTTTATTTATTTTATTTATTTTTTTTATTTAAAATAAATAAATAAAAAAACCTTAAAAATGTGGACTTTGCCTCATGCTTAATACCTAAATCATTTAGCATGTTAAAAAGCACATCGAGTTATGAAATGTTTGAATTTTTAGATTTTAGACAATGGATTTTGGAGGATCATTTGCTATAGGCAAAATTGTACACTGGTGAAACAGAGTAAGAGATGAAATTTGATCAATGGGCACACATGAAACTGATTAGACAGCTCTTTCAAAAAGATTAAAATACATTTTTGTCAAAGGAGTCATTTTAACCCTGTAAAGCAGGGCTCTTCAACTCCAATACTGGAGGCCCGGTGTCCTGCAGACTAGTTCCAACACCAAAGCCCTAAACACACTGCACGATTTTCGGCTGCCCCAGATGAAATATTAGCATCATGAAACAATTGTGGCGATTTCTGTGATCATGGCTCCTAATTGGTAGTCCTGTCGTACAGTGAGAGAGGTTCAAAGACAGCCGTTGTCATGGTCTTGCGACCAAAGAAAGCCTACAATACAGCATGATCATCGCATAGTGTGTTTGCTGGTATGATCCACGTTTACTGACCAACCAATAAAAATGCGACATGGAGCTAAAACATAAAACTGCTTACCTTAAGCCCTTATCCCTTCCTCTTTTGCCACTTCCACTTTTTTCAGCACACAAAAAAATACAACTGCTAAATTGTGATTTATCATGCTCTTTTTGTTTACCACTAGCGCATGCTGATGTTTTATCCTTCTATAGTAACGATAGGTGTCATCTTATCGTACAGTCTACACACACGTCGTAGCCAAGTTTATTAGATCCATGTCACACAGTCTCATATGCAGTGATCTTATAGGATTGCTAAAATCGTGCAGTGAGTTGTGGGCTTAACTCAAACAATAGGCTAATCACAGTGATCAGAATTACTTGCAAATTATAAACAGGTGTTTTTAATTATGGTGTAACTAAAGTCTGCAGGAGAGTGGCCCTTTAAGTCTGGAGTTGATGAGCCCTGCTGTAAAGCTTGACATATGAAATAAAATCTAAATGTGCAGATATATTTTTGTTGAGTATCATATTTGATACATCAGACTTTTATGGATAAATAGTAGCTAGGGTATAAAAAATGTGGAGTGTATTTTCTTAACCCTTAAATGCATGAATATTTTGCCAATTATTATTACATATTCAGGTCTTTTGCGACTCGGAGCTGTATTTCCAACTTCCAACACGGATGGATCTCTAACTGCTGCAATAGCAAAAAACTCTCTTGAAATTTTAGAACAATTACAGAAGAATAAAATAAAGTATATTTCGTTACCAGCATCTGGCTCATCAGGGCCGTCGCTAGAAATTCTGGGCCTAGTGCACCGAATTTGCTATGGGGCCCCTCATAATCACGTTCCGGTCTCTGGTGACCCTATACATTTTTTTACAAAAAATTTATAAGAAAACAGACATTCTTTTATATTTTATTATATTTTTCTTGTTATATTGTTTATAATTAATGGATTGAGGAATACTAAGAAAGTTGATGTCTAACTTTAAGAGGGAGAGTGAATGACGTCCCAGGTCGCTAAAGACCCGAGGTATGCATTTAAGGGTTAATTTTATTCAGGGGCCTAAGCTGAGCAAATGATGTCTGGATAATCAAGTTGTTTCTTTCCAGTAAGTTTTCCTTCTGAAATATAAGGTAAAAGAAACTTGCTTTAAAATTTAAGGAATTTGCATATCAAACATGAGAAAGTAGGCTTCATAGGGTTAGCAAAATAGATAAATTGGCTTTAATGTGTTTTTCGGAGTAAAATTTGAAGCATGAGTTATGAAGATCCATAAGATTTTATTGACAATTTCTTGCTAATACAAAAGCTTCATCTGTATTTCTGGTGATCTGCAGTGTGTATAAGTACCATAACTCTCAACTATGTGTTTTCTCTGCCACAGTTGTCAGTCTCCATTACTTGCGCTGTGACCCAACACTATGTTCTGTGATCCTATAATTGATTTTAACTCAGATCCCATTTTCTCACTTTTTCTGTTCAGAATATTAAAATATGAACAGTCCTTTGTGTTTTAGGAAAAAGCTAAGTTTTCATTGTTGGGTTAAATAGCAGAGCACTTTATGCATTTTATGCTGTGATACAATTTCTCTAAACTATTTGACCTGAATTCCTGAACAAATCAAATAAAAATGCACTAAAATAAATGTCACTTTCCACAAATGAAGTATGTTTTTTGTGTCCCATGGCTTTATTTTATTAGTGCATGAAAGGCATAGCATTAAAGGTTGTGTTAATCTAGAACAAAATGAGCCATGCATAAAAAGTAGGTTGTAAACGCTTCAAATGTCTGGATTGTTTGCTAATTCTAATTGTCTGAGAACTAAGTATGCATATGCATCTGGATATGTGCCCTGCATTTAAAAAGGATTCAACAGGCATTTATTTATTTATTTTTTTGTCATGTTATTTTTGAGATCTCTCAAGGACAATGTGTGGAAAAAAAGCAGCTGTTGTCTCTAAATAAGATTGAATTATTAAATGTGTCTCCAAATACGGCAGACCTCAGTCATGGAGAGAAGTAAAGGATGCAGACAAGTGTCCTAGATAAATTGATGAAAATCATGTTGCAGCGAACATTTTAATGAGCCTTTTGTATTATTGAACATCTCAGAATGATTTGACAAGGGCCTGATTGCTCACTGCACATGTTCATTAATTAGTTACACGACACTGAGCGCACACAACACACATACAGTCAACATGTCAATAAAAGCTTTGGATGCTCATTACATAAATCATATTTGCTGGACAAACAGATAGCCTTGCTATATACGCTTTTAGCTGAAGTCATGATATTACATCTGGATGCTCAAACAAACAAATACCACAGTGTTAATTGAGCAACAAATTGCTTTCTTATAGTTATCCCTGCATATTAAGTTGAGAAAGTATTTTAACATTGAAAACAGGACATCATTTAAAGGCCTTCTCTAGCTGATTGCTATATCTCTGTGTTCGTATTATAAGCAGGTTAAAGAGGATACTTGGAAAGATTTTGAAAGCATAAATATATAAAACAGAATTTGCAACATAGCCGTGTTCCATTTATGAAAACAAATTCAGGCAAGTTCCTCCGTAATTGGCTGTAGACTTATTAAAAGCTGTGAAAGGCTAACAAACTTAGGTGTCTTATTAAAGGCAGTATAATAATATTTGTAAAAAATAAATAATAATTGTAAAAAAAAAACAAAAAAAAAAACTATAATATAATATAATATAATATAACAATTTTAGTTAATGCATTAGGTATCATAAAGTACGTAATGAATAATGGAATATTTATAAATGCTAATTACAATAGGATATAAAACAGTTGTTCATTTTATTTTATGACATTCATGCATTAACTGTTGTTAACAAAAGTTTACATAATGCATCAGATAACACAAAATACATTCAAACAATAGTATGTTTATAAATTAGTAAATAAATAGTTATTCTTTGTTAGTTCATAAGATTAGTGTATTAACTATTGTTAAACTGAAATGAATATAATTTAATAATTAAATATAATATTAAATTAAATTAATTATAATATTATGTATCATTGTTAGTTTAGTTAATGCATTAGATATCATAGAATATCAATTTATTTATAAATTAATATTAATTGTAATTTAAAAATAGCTCTTCATTGTTGTTCTTTACAGTATATATAATATAATATAATATAATATAATATAATATAATATAATATAATATAATATAATATAATAATTCATTGTTAGTTTATGACATTAGTGCTATAACTAATGTTAGCAAACTAAACCTGAAAATGGATATAATATGTGTCAGAGGAACATAAAAGTTTGGTCTCTTCCATCATAACCAAGCAGGTGTCAAATAGAGATATATTGAGGGAGAGAGTTTTGCTAATATCCACTATGAGAGAATCTATCGCTATTATCACAGTCTCCATCTAAGCTATATATAAAGCTGAATAGTTCATTTACATGCTTTTTCACAAGCATCAACAGCTGAGAATGACTCCTCTGCGTTTGGTTCATTTACACCTTTAAATTGAGAATCAACCTCAAATATGTCTGAAATGGGTTCGAATGAACCGCAGAGAAGAAGGAGGGGCCGCACTAAGACGTCCTCTTAGAAAGGCAACAAATGAGTGTCCTGGGGCAGAGCTTTCTTAGAGACAATGCAATCGACTACAGATTTAGCAAAGAAGAATGTGATTGCCCCGGGGACCTGTGCAGCTTTTTAAACCATAAAGCGGCAAGGTTGTTGAAGAGAAAGCTCGGTAGATCATCTTCTAAAGACTGGGAGAGAAAAGCGCTGGTGCAGAACCGTGCAGTGGATGGGGCGATGGAATAGACAGGCCGAATTACAGAGTGTTAAATGACCTCCACTTCTGAGCGGATGGGGATAGCTGGATAAAAGGGAGATACAAACAATGAGATTCCAACACATGAATGCTAAAAAGATCTCTGAGCTCAGACCGTGCACCTTAA
Organism: Spinibarbus caldwelli; assembly: GCA_039654775.1. Taxonomy (NCBI): domain Eukaryota; kingdom Metazoa; phylum Chordata; class Actinopteri; order Cypriniformes; family Cyprinidae; genus Spinibarbus; species Spinibarbus caldwelli. Next base: position 19,043,034 of record CM077222.1, read on the forward strand.
CATTTTGCGCTGACAGTCAGCAAATATGAAAACAAATATCAGGACTTGAAGTCAGCTTAAATGCAGCTTATGACTTCTTCGATTTAGTCGACAAAATTCTTTGACTTCACTTAATTTGCATATAAATATCTCTGAAGAGATTTTTCCCACAATCCACAACCTTTGAACGAGGTGGCGAAATCTCTGAGCTTTTCATTTGGTTTTCAATCATTTCAATTCTTGCCTCTTCTTATTTCCCATCTCCGTTTCAAATGCTTATTAAGTATTTGCATTTGTGCTTTTTCAAACATATTTCGGAGCATTCCTACTTTGCAAGACATCTTCATGTACCCCAACATATCTTAATATTTTGGATAAAATATCAAACTTGTGAATTGGAAATCATACTCATACTCATTTTCTTAAGTAAATAAAGGGTCAGTTTTAAATAATTTCACTGTATTAGCTTGAGCACGTCTATTTGTTCTCAAGTGCTGCCCTAACTTCTAACATAAAAATGACAATTTAGAAAGTTTTCTTTGTCAAACTGAAGTACAGACAGCAAGTTTTTCAACTAATTTGATGCATTTTATGAAATGACAAAAATCAATATGACAGTAATAAAATCATAGATGATGATTTATTTGACACTCCTATGTAATCTAACCTTCAATTTCTCATGAAAGCAATTACTAACTTGCTCTTTATTTCCCTCATGTTAGTCATGATGGAAACATTATCTTGCCTTTCACTCTTGAAAATGAAGGTTCTTTATTGGCATTGATGGCTCCATGGAGAACCTATCCATAGAACATTTCTACTGAACAAAAGTTTCTTTAAAGTGGAAAAAAAGTTCTTCTGAAACTGTTCACTGAAACAAAATGCTTCTTCTATGGCATCACTGTGAAAACCCCTTTTATTTTTAAGTGTTCTCCAGCAAATGAACACTCACATCACATCACATCACATGACACTGACATGCTACAATTATACTTGAAATCATGACAAGTTGTGCATACACTAAATAGTCACTATGTTCTCATGTGTCTCATGTGTTGTAATAAAGATGAAACTTTTCTAATCTTATTTCTTAAAGTATGGTCTCTTTAAGTATGTACTCTAAAATTTGACTCTTTTACATGGTGGGGTGTGTTGCGCTAGTGGCTGTAGACCCCTTAGAATGGTGGTCATGGTGCGGATGCAGGATTGATTCTGCCTAAAAGATCAAATAAACCTAGAAAATAAAAATCAAACAAGATGCTGAGGGGATGTGGACCACTAACTATGGTGTTCTATGTGTGCTTTCAGATGGAGGGACAATTATGTTCATAGCAGAATGCTAATGGGTTTGCTAATTGTACTCAGGGGCTACATGCAATGCACAGTTTAACTGACTTATTTCCGAGGTAATTGGTGAATCTTACCATACACTGGATTGGGTAATCAGTGGACAATAGAACACCTGAGCCTCGCTCTCTGCCAGTAGCCACTGTTTTGCAAAACAAAATGGATTGTACAGTTTCATAATGCTACTTTGAATACAAACAAAGATTTTATATGGCTCATGGCACAAATGCAAATCAATGAATTTGCAAGTTCCAACCAAACTAACTTGACTAACTAAGTCAATGGCCACATACACACTGCAGCTAAATTCAGTTTTCAGTTCACCTTTTACTCCTTAATCACATTCTGTACAAACATAATTCACTAAAATACGGGAGTGACAACTGCATTCGACAACCGCATTAACTCCCGAAAAATACAGGTAGTGACAACCGCATTTACAGAAATTCTACGCAGTGTGTATGGAGCTGAACTGAACAACTAGTCGCTAATGATGTATTTGAACGTGCATCAGAAATGCGTCTTCGTCTGTATGTGAGATGCAAGAAAATAACAGCGAAATAAGTCTTAACCTGAGTGCATTTTGACACGGGAGTTGCGCTCAAGAGCTCTGCGGTAGTGTCAGTGTTGCCAGATCTTCATAAAAAAAAACAACAAACAAGGACAAACACAAGCACAAAAAACACTAAAACACTCAAATGCTTTATGTTTTATAACACCAAAAAAACAAACAAACATATAATCCACAACAGACAACTTTATTAACTCCATAAAGTGCCTATCTTTATGAGATAAGACCAAACACCATGCCTAAAAGCACTTGTAAATATGAAGACATGGCAACACTGCAAGACAGCGCTCTCTAAAGCAGTCTCCCGAGCATAAACAAAACGGAACACGTCTATAAGTGGTAGTTTAGTTAATATTGACGAACAAAAAGAGTCTTTTGCCAAAAAATGACAGATAACTTCTAAATTCTTCTTCACTCCCGCAAGACACCAAAATGTTGCTACAAATGCGAGAGTGACTGTTGTGCCCTAGGCTACACACATGGAACGATACTTTATGGGACTCACTCCTGAAACTTGCAGTGTGTTAAACTGTGGCCAATGTGAAGTGCCATTTACAAACCATTTCATCAACTTGTGACATATTTCTGAGCAAAACCTAATATTCATTGAGGAGCAATATAGATTAGAAATTATATTAAATGCAATTACTTTAGAGTGCCTTTATTTGCTTAAGTAGATTTTTATGGCCTGGTTTCACAGACAGGGCTTAGACTAAACCAGAATTAGGCCCTAGTTCAATTAGGACATTTAAATATTTTTATTTTATAAATGTGCCTTATAAAAAAACATAGTGTGCATCTTGAGACAAAACAAAGGCACTGATATATTTTCAGTGCAAGTTTTTTTTCAGTTGAAACAGCTCAGACTTACATTTTAGTCTGAGACTAGACTTAAGCCATGTCTGTTAAACTGGGGGATAATTGTAATTCCATAATTAGTTCTAAGGCACATTTACTTGAAGGACTACAGAGAACAGTCTCCATTCACAAAATGTGCTGCCAAATGAAGAGGTAAGGTGTAGGTTTTTTTTTTTTTTTTTTTTTGGCTTGTGGTGTCCAGTGCTTTAAAATTCATTGTCTTAAATTAATTTGTTTCTATAAGCTAAAGAATATGTGGAAGCCTGAATCAATGCAGGTCTTACAGGCCTAATATTCTGAAATAGCAACAATATGTTAATAATGTATGTTTATGCTTCAAATCATAATTTAAGTGTATAATTTTATCTGAAGACATTGCATTGATAATTACAGTGAAAACTTAAAGGTAGGGTAGGCGATTTCAGAGAGGCTAGCTAACAGGGTGCATGGAGATATGCAAATACATACGCTGACAAGCAGTTAGGACAGCCTATCGTAGCCCTCGGACCAGGGGATATGATTGGACCAACAATTTACGCTCCTATTCCTTCCACAGATGATAGAAATACATATAAGTACATTTAGATCACGTACCTTAGTGATTGCTATGAGGATGTGAAGAGACTTTCAACCAGCATAACAAAAAATGTTTTTGAACCAGATCACCTACCCTGCCATGAAGGAAAGCTTTCACTGCAATTCACTGCAATAATAATGCACTTTCCTTTGTGTTGCACTTTAACTTCTAACAGAACAATTCTCTCACTCTTTAATATAGGTACAGCTTATACGTCATTTATGCCAATTACTTGAATACACAGCTACAAACTTAAAATCTGACCCCTTATTGTGCTAAAAACCTGTCACTAATAAACTGCTACATCTGCCAAACCAATTTTGACCCACACAATCAAGTTCAAAATCCACCCAATCTGCCAACAATGGATAAAAAGGTTTAACACTTCTCATGCTGATGCTGATGGAATATCACACAGCTGGAAAGAGGTCTCAGCCAATCAGATTTGAGGACCAGAAGTAACAGTTGTTTTTAAGTTATAATATTTGAAGTACACTACAAGTGCACATTCAATACAAATACGCACACTTTTTGACAACAGTTAGGAGATAAAGCAGCCCCCAAAATGGCAAGAGCCAATCTGTCTCATGGCATCAAGAAGGCAAAACATCAGTATGCTAAAAAAATCAACAACAACTTCAGCGAGACACTCGGACCCTGTGGCAAGCCATTCAGACCATCACTGACTACAAGGCCCCGCCACAGGCCAGTGACGATGACACATCCCTACCAGAGACACTCAACCACTTCTACTCACGATTTGAGATACAGAATGACACACCTGCACAGAAACTACCCACATCTCCAAACGACCAGGTACTCTGTCTCTCCCCAGCCGATGTAAGGAAGACCCTATCCAGGATTAACCCACAAAAGGCTGTGGGCCCTGACAACATACCTGGATGTGTACTGAGAGACTGTGCTGCACAGCTGACAGATATCCTAACAGACATCTTCAACACCTCGCTGAGCCAGGCAGTCGTCCCCACATGTCTCAAATCCACCTCCATAATCCCAGTACCAAAGAAGTCACATGTGTCCTGTCTGAATGACTATCGTCCCATAGCACTGACCCCAATCATGATGAAGTGCTTTGAGAGGTTAGTCATGCATCACATCAAGTCCAGTCTCCCAAACACGTTGGACCCATTTCAGTTTGCATACCGTCCAAACTGTTCCACGGACGATGCAATATCCACCACTCTCCACCTAGCTCTTACTCACCTGGAACAGAAAGACTCCTATGTAAGAATGCTGTTCATTGACTTCAGCTCAGCATTCAACACATTAATCCCACAACAGCTCATCCACAAACTAAACCTGCTGGGCCTCAACACCTCCCTCTGTAATTGGATCCTGGACTTTTTAACTGCAAGACCTCAGTCAGTCCATGTCGGCCGCAAAACCTCCAGCACTACCACACTGAGCACAGGTGCCCCACAAGGCTGTGTGCTCAGCCCGCTGCTCTTCACACTGCTGACCCACGTCTGCACTGCCAAGTCCAGCTCCAACCACGTCATCAAGTTTGCTGATGACACAACTGTGGTAGGCCTCATCAGCAACAACAATGAATGGTGTGGCACTAACAACCTGTCCCTCAATGTGGGTAAGACAAAAGAGGTTGTGATGGACTTCAGGAGAAACTCTGTTGACCACCCCCCACCATCAACAGCTCAACCGTGGAGAGAGTCGGTAGCACTAAATTCCTGGGAGTGCACATCACAGAGGATCTCACCTGGACCACCAACGTCACGTCACTCAACAAGAAGGGACAACAGCTCCTCCACTTTCTCCGCCGGCTGAAAAGGGCAAGTCTCCCTCCACCCATCCTCCCCACTTTCTACAGGGGCACCATTGAGAGCGTGCTGACCACCTGCATCACTGTCTGGTATGGGAACTGCAGTGCTGCTGACCGCAAGACCCTACAACGGACAGTGAACACTGCCACAAAGATCATCGGTGCCCCTCTCCCCTCCATCCTGGACATTTTCCTTGCACGATGCTCCAGCAAGGCCTACAGCATCGTGAAGGACCCCACCCACCCCTCCCACAACCTCTTCCAGCTCCTGCCAACAGGTAAAAGGTACCGGAGTATCAAAGCTCGTTCAGTCAGATTGCTCAACAACTTTTTTCCCAAGGCTGTGAGAGCTCTTAACTCCAATCTCCCTGTCCCCCTCTGAAACCATGAACACCTCAGTCCCCCAACTCATAAATAACTATTGACAATTTTCCTAAGTGCAGTTCTGAGTGTGCTACACACAGGTGAGTGGGCTATACAAACCACCTGTAGTAACACACTTTTCCCACTATATGCACACTAGACACTTTCTATAAACACTCCCTGCTACAAAGACTCAATAAGATAATATATGTTTACTTGAACATTGCACTACAAAATAATATGTTTACTTGAGCATTGCACTACTAAATCTTTTTGCACTATGCGCTGCTTCCCACAAAACCTCTCTTCTGAACAATTTAATGTACAAAATATATATTTTTCTGCATATTTTCATGTACAAATATCTCTTTAGCACAATTTCATGTGCAGTATTTATGTAAAGTTCTTGTACAGTCTCAGTTTGTGTATGTGTAGTCAACTAGGTATAGTAGGTATAGTAGTTATAGTAGTTATAGTATATGTATAGTCAGATGGTTAAACTGTTGTATAGCTCTATTGTTTTTCCTATATTTGCATTGTTGTATGTTTATCTTAGGTTTAACTAGTATGTAGCACCGTGGTCCTGCGAAGCACAACATTCCGTTCCACTATATGTCCACACATGTAGCAGAATGACAATAAAGCTCAACTTGAACTTGAACTTGAAGGGTTAAGAAAGTAAAATGGTCTGTTTTGATTTCACGTTGACCACTTTTTTTTTCTTCTTATGCATTCCTCTGTGCTCAGTGGTAGTGATTAGGGACTAAGCTACAACTCAGTATTCAGTGTCTACACCATAGTTAACTGCAGTCAAGTCATCTAAAACTGCAGTCTGGACCCTGTTGTAAACGGTCCACTGTTTGATGCTAGTTTAGCTGTGGATCAGCAACAATCATTCTGCAAAAAAAAAAAAATAATAATAATAATAATTATAATAATAAAAGCCTGATAAGGGTTCCTTGGTGGGCTCCAGCATTTGAAACACAACATATACTGGTTTCAACAGGGTAAGACCATAATTTTTTCATGGATAGTATAGTAATCCCTGATGTATTTATTTACAATATGAGCAAATTTGTTCAACTGCGACTAGCAAATTTTCCTTTTGCTCAGATTCCTCCTTGACCCAGGGCCAATTGCTTGAATAATGAACCTATAGAAGCCCTAATGTATTAAGCAAGACTGTAATTCATATGCAGAAAGAGAGGGTATATTTTGAGTAAGTCGTTACCCTGGTGACGCATGAACAAATTTCAGTCAATGACATAAAATATAAATCACACGGGTGGGGAAAAGAAGGGGAAAATGACAGTTTCATTACACAAACATCTCATCAGAACATATCAAACCAATCCCAGTCTAAAGACCTGTCAGGTCTATGATTACATGCTTTTACAATTTTATATTATCTTCTTAATCAAAACCACTGGATTTATTTTTATGAAATGCAAATGATTCTGTAGCTTTTGATGACTGTGCCTTGCAAACTATTTTAACATTATACTAAAGCAATATTTGATATAGAATTGCATTATGAATGAAGAGCTAGAAATAGCCTGGGTGTAAGAAAAAAAATTATTTACTTTGAAAGACTGATGTTTATTGAACAGTTGATGAAATATAATAATATCTCACAATAAGATTTCATCTGTGTGGCAAATATTTTTCAACACTCATATAGCTTAATAACCAGTTTTTCTTCAAATTAAGTATGCAAAGATTGGTAATTCACAGAAATTTGCTATTAGTTATTATGACAAGGCAACTGCAGACTATTTATTTACTTTTATTTACATATATATATATATATATATATATATACAGGTGCATCTCAATAAATTAGAATGTCGTGGAAATTTAATTTATTAATTTATTTCACTAATTCAACTCAAATTGTGAAACTCGTGTATTAAATAAATTCAGTGCACACAGACTGAAGTAGTTTAAGTCTTTGGTTCTTTTAATTGTGATGATTTTGGCTCACATTTAACAAAAACCCACCAATTCACTATCTCAACAAATTAGAATATGGTGACATGCCAATCAGCTAATCAACTCAAAACACCTGCAAAGGTTTCCTAAGCCTTCAAAATGGTCTCTCAGTTTGGTTCACTAGGCTACACAATCATGGGGAAGACTGCTGATCTGACAGTTGTCCAGAAGACAATCATTGACACACTTCATAAGTAGGGTAAGCCACAAACATTCATTGCCAAAGAAACTGGCTGTTCACAGAGTGCTGTATCCAAGCATGTTAACAGAAAGTTGAGTGGAAGGAAAAAGTGTGGAAGAAAAAGATGCACAACCAACCGAGAGAACCACAACCTTATGAAGATTGTCAAGCAAAATCGATTCAAGAATTTGGGTGAACTTCACAAGGAATGGACTAAGGCTGGGGTCAAGGCATCAAGAACCACCGCACACAGACGTGTCAAGGAATTTAGCTACAGTTGTCGTATTCCTCTTGTGCGTCTTGGGATTTGGGGTGCAATGTCATCTGCTGGTGTTGGTCCATTGTGGTTTTTGAAAACCAAAGTCACTGCACCCGTTTACCAAGAAATTTTGGAGCATTTCATGCTTCCTTCTGTTGACCAGCTTTTTAAAGATGCTGATTTCATTTTCCAGCAGGATTTGGCACTTGCCCACACTGCCAAATGCACCAACAGTTCGTTAAATGACCATGGTGTTGGTGTGCTTGACTGACCAGCAAACTCACCAGACCTGAACCCCATAGAGAATCTATGGGGTATTGTCAAGAGGAAAATGAGAAAAAAGAGACCAAAAAATGCAGATGAGCTGAAGGCCACTGTAAAAGAAACCTGGGCTTCCATACCACCTCAGCAGTGCCACAAACTGATCACCTCCATGCCACGCCGAATTGCAGAACAGTAATTAAAGCAAAAGGAGCCCCTACCAAGTATTGAGTACATATACAGTAAATGAACATACTTTCCAAAAAGCCAAGAATTCACTAAAAATGTTTTTTTTTTTTTTTATTGGTCTTAAGTATTCTAATTCTTTGAGATAGTGAATTGTTGGGTTTTTGTTAAATGAGAGCCAAAATCATCAAAAGTAAAAGAACCAAAGACTCAAACTACTTCAGTCTGTGTGCAATGAATTTATTTAATACACGAGTTTCACAATTTGAGTTGAATTACTGAAATAAATGAACTTTTCCACGACATTCTAATTTATTGAGATGCACCTGTATATATATATATATATATATATATATATATATATATACTTACAGTATAAGTATAATAATGTATATATACTGTATTATACATAAAAAATATATACAGTATACACTATATTTATATATAAGAAATATATATATATATATATATATATATATATATATATATATATGCCAATTACTGCTTCTTTCTTTCTTTCTTTCTTTCTATATGATTGTTTATTTGTATGCAGCAATGCCTCAAATGCTTTGTTTGTATTTATTTAGCACCTTCAGTATGTGATCAACTTGTTTAAAAAACATGAATTAATAAATATTATGTCAAAGTATGGTGCTCTAAACCACAATAATTTGAAATTAAACATTAGATTATCCATTTTATATATCTATTATATAAGCAGTACTATTAGATGCTTCCAGCATCTGAATGCTCTGCTTTTCTTAGGTTGTTGACTGCAGAGCTGTGCTCATCTTGAGCTTCATTCTGTGTTCCCTTACAAGAACAGGTATAGTAACAGTGCATCAGGGTCGTAGGTCACGTAACAATACCTGCTTTACTCCCTCAACAGGTCTTGTAGAAGGTGGGTGGTTTGGGATACAGACAGGATGGAAATGTGTGTGTAATTGTAGTGCTTTGTGAATGTGTGTGTGCAAGGTTCAGCAAAAATCTCTTTGTTTCCATGGTATCAATAGCCTTTTTTTTTTTTCTTCAGTTATTGCTAGGGGCATTGATAAGGTCAGTCACTCAATGCTACGATATCACAGGGTTTTGGCAGAGGGTTATATCTTTAGAGAATTTTTCTACTGTATATAAGTAACCAGTTATGGCATTTACTGCTTTTTAGCCCTAAACCTTTATAACAATGAGATATAAACTCCATCGCTATTTCTCTGTTTTAGCCAAATCTCACATTGACAGAGCTGAAGTGTTGTTAATGTAAAAAGACATGGAATCTTGTTTCCTTTTGTTGGTTCCTTAGTAGCTACAGAATAAAATAATCTCTGTGAATGGTGTGGTCTCTTACACACACACACACACACACACACACTTGTTTCGCTATCCTTGTAGGGACTTCCATAGGCGTAATGGTTTTTCTACTGTACAGACCGTATATTCTATTGCCCTACACCTAAACTTAGCCCTCACAGGAGACTTTTTACATTTTTAGATTTTCAAAAAACTTCATTCTGTGTGATTTATAAGCTTCTTTACCCGTGGGGACCTCAATTTAGGTCCCCACCGTGACACAAGTCCCCATGAGTCTGTGTGTATTCAGGTTTAAGTCCCCACCTGAATAGAAAAACAGGTACAAATACACACGTTTATATCGGCTAAAAACACATCTCTTCCATCTTTATTTGACCCTCTAACTCTAACACTCTCTATTCTAATTGTATTCTTGAATAGGAGTCAGTCTTCATTTTAGTAAACTGTTGTAGACTCATTATTTTGATTAGTCATCATATCTGCACTGTAAGTAAGCTAATCAACTTTTTTATTCTTTGTCACTATTTAGTGTGTTTAATGAACACACAAACAATACAAACACATTTAGGTTCTGTGTTATGCTAAAATAAATTAGTTTGAGAACATTTTAAATCTCTATTAAGGTTGATGCAGATGAGTCATGTTAAAGTGATTAGAGAGGGAAAAGGTCAGCTGTGTACTGCTGAACACTAATTAATGAATTATTGTTTTAAATTTATGGCCAATTATGATGGTGAGGCATCGACATCTTTACATTTGGCTGTTTACATAGGAAGAGTCCTCTGTAAAGAAGGCAGAATGTGCATTGAACAGTGAGCTAAACAAACTTCCAACAAACTGGCTTGTCCTTATTATGGTTCCTGTCAGCTGAAAGTGTTTGTGTTGCCATATTAAGCAGCATGTGTAATTAGCCATGTTCTGAGTTACATGTGTGTGGAAATATTCTCCAGAATGTATGACAGTGCAATCAAAGAGTTGGCAAGCTTCCGTGACCAAGTTTCACTCTACATATGTCAGAATCATGTAACACACCACTGAAACAGCCACTGAAATGTGCAACTTAACTCTTGCAAGCACAAATATACAGTAGTATTTCTTTCAAACACTACATTTTATTGGTGTGAATGCATAACAGTCTATCAAATTAAAATCCATGTTGGGTTGGCAGGATAAGCAGACTAAGTGTCAAACAGTATGGTTTCTCCTAGTGACCATCAGGCTACACATTAAAGGACTCTAAATATTCTGGGTTTAATTGATGCAAATTCTACATTTTATAATATAATATAACATAACATAACATAACTTAGTATCACACTTAATCAGTTCAAAGGTTCGGGGTCAGTAAGATTTGTTTTGAAAAAAAAAAAAAAAAAAAAAACTTTTATTTAGCAAGGATGCATTAAATTGATTGAAAGTAGCAGTAAAGACATTACAGTAAAAATTCAGTTTGAAATTCAATCGTGAAAAATATATCATGGATTACACAAAAATATTAAGCATCATGACTGTTTTCAAGATTGATAATAATATGTATAACTGTAACGGGGCGAACGAGACGAGAGACGTGCGGCTCCATATGCAAGCTTTTATTAATAGACATGGTCAAAACACGGGCAGGGTCGAACAAATGGCAGACAGGTATTTTGAGGGAAAGACAGATGAGTACTCAAGTAAACAGGCGTGGTCTTTGATCGGCGAACAATATCCAGAGGACTTGACAAGAGGGGTAATCCAGGTACAAGAGCAATGGTCCAGGCAGGGGCAAACAGAGTCCAAACAACGAGACGAGAGAGATATATATCCAAAGCAGGCTATAAACTTCAGGGCAGACAGAGAACAGACAAGAAACGAGATACACAGGCTAGGATCAGAACACGAATGACTCAGGTAATAACCAGGATAAACTAGACTAAGACTAAGGAAACACGGAATGGCTCCGTTTCGCAGCTATCACTAGGAGAGCGATAAGCGCAGAACAATACTCGGCGATTAGAACGAGGAAGTCCAAAGCTTATGTAGGATGTGTGATTATGTGATGGGTCTCAGGTGTGAGCTTGTGATTAGTGAAATGGCTGCTGGGAAATGTAGTCCGGAGTGACATGTCTGTGTAGTGTGAGAGTCAATGTAACGGAAGAGTGACCTCTGGTGGCAAGCAGATGTAAGTCCATAGACCAGATTCATGACAATAATAATATTTTTTGAGCACCAAATCAACATATTAGATTGAGTTATTTCTGAATTATCATGTCACACTAAAGACTGGAGTAATGGCTGCTGAAAATTTTGTGTAATCATAAAATATTATACATTTTAAAATCAACTAAAATTTACACATACAGTCATGGCCAAAAATATCGGCACCCTTGGTAAATATGATCAATGAAGGCTGTGAAAATTAATCTGCATTGTTAATCCTTTTGATCTTTCATTTAAAAAATTCACAAAAAAATCTAACTTTTCATTGGATAATAAGAATTTAAAATGGTGGGAAATGCCATTATGAAATAAATGTTTTTCTCTAATACACATTGGACACATTTATTGGTACCCCTAGAAATTCTTATGAGTAAAATATCTCTGAAGTATATTCCCATTCATATTCACAATTCTGAGCACTCCAGGGTGATTATGAACATGAAATTATCCAGCCATGGCTTCCTGTTTTACAGAAATATAAATAGGAGGGAAAACAATGCCCAAATTCCCTTAATCATCCATCACAATGAGAAAACCCAAAGAATATATTTCTGATGTGCAGCAAAAGATAACTGAGCTTCACAAATTAGTGAAGTGGCTTTAAGAAAAGAGCTAGAGCAATGAAAATTCCCATTTCCACCATCAGGGCAATAATTAAGAATTTTCCATCAACATAAAATGTTACGTAACTGCCTGGAAGAGGACGTGTGTCTATATCGTCCTAATGCACGGTGAGAAGGAGAGTTTGAGTGGCTAAAGACTCTCCAAGGACCACAGCTGGAGAATTGCAGAAAATAGTTGAATCTCGGGGTCAGAAAACCTTAAAAAAAAATTGTCAAACAGCACCTACATCACCACATGTTGTTTGGGAGGGTTTCAAGAAATATTCTCCTAGCTCATCCAAAAACAAATTCCAGCATATTCAGTTATCAGACACGACTGGAACTTCAAATGGGACTGGCTTCTATGATCAGATGAAACTAAAAAATTAGCTTTTTAGCAGCAAACACTCAAGATGGGTTTGGTGAACACAGGGATAAAAAGTACCCCATGTGTAAAATGAAAGATACTGCTGTATTTTTGATGTTGTGGGCCTATATTTCTGCTGGAGGTCCTGGACATCTTGTTTAGACACATGGCATCATGGATTCTATCAAATACTAACAGATAAAAAAATCAATAAGTGACTGACTCTGTTAGAAATATTAAAATGGGCCATGTTTGGATCTTCCAACCGTACAATAATCCAAACACAAACCTCAAAAACAACACAAACATGGGTCACTGAGCACAAAACCAAGCTTCTGCTATGGCCATTCCAGTCCTCCGACCTGAATCCTATAGAAAATGAGTGGGGTGAACTGAAGAGAAGAAGCACCAACATGGAGCTGGGAATTTAAAGGGTCTGAAGTGATTCTGGATGAAGGAATGGTCTCTGATCTCTTGTCAGGTGTTCTCTAACCTCATCAGGCATTATAGGAGAAAATTTAGAGCTGTTAAACTGGCAAATGGAGGTTTCAAAAAGTATTGAATAAAAGGGTGCTGTTAATTGTGACCAATGGGTGTTTGAGAAAAACATTTATTTCATAATGATATTTCCCCCCATTTTAAATTCTTATTATCAAATGAAAGGTTAGATTTTTGTGAATTTTTTAAATAAAAGATCAAAAGGATTTACAATGCAGATTAATTTTCACAGCCTTCTTTGATCATATTTACCAAGGGTGCCGATATTTTTGGCCATGACTGTATGAACAAGCAGTTATTAAAACAGGTCATGTGTTTTCAAATGTACAGGGTGAAATCTCAATTCAAATGTGAAAAGCATAATAGTATAATTTATACTATTATATGCATGTACACGTTTTTGAAATACAGTATAATTGGTCTCTATTTTATGCTTTGTCCCTTGCAGTTGAAAACTAACAGTCTGTGGGACATAATTACATTTGCTTATTTCTCTGTTCCAGCTGCCACATTGGTGACTATATTTGTACCATCATTATCATTTCTTTTTCAAATTTCGGTAATTGTGCTGTTATGTTGTTCCCTACAATGAAAAGCCAAAATGACATTTGATATATCATCTGTTGTCCCTGATGCAGTGAGCTGTGTGTCCGGATGATACAATTTGGTACTCAGTACTGTACCGATGCCTGCCAAGCACTGCATGCATTGTTAATTACAGAAAGAGAGTTTTGTCATAGATCATTGCAACAAATCAGTATTGGCTTGTTTTCATTTTTTTCTGTAATTGACTGTGTTAGAGAATGTGTTAAATCCTGATGCGTAATTCATCCGTTATTAAGGTGTCTTTTGAAATTTCATAATCCTTTGCTCGGAGCAGAGTGTCACAAGGGAAAAAAAAAATCAAAGAAGAAATAAAATCATCAAACACGCCTTCACAGTATGTATGTGCACACAGCGTGATAAGTGCTTTGATGTTTTCACCTGAGGTGTATTCATTGCCCCCATATTGTTGTTTTGAAGCATACTTTTCGTTCTGTCCAACATCAATATCAACAGACACCGACTCTGAGCAAATGAGAATTTGCAAGTTTATTCAGGTTTTCCTCAACAGAATAGGGAGGGAGGGAGGGAGGGAGGGAGGGAGGGAAGGAAGGAAGGAAGGAAGGAAGGAAGGAAGGAAGTCATCATTTACTCATCCCCATGTGGTTCCGAACAGTTAGTCACAACAATATTCATTGATAACGCAAAAACAATTACAAAATAGTTCTAAATAAATATGTCGGTGGATTTTGATGTGAGAGGACAACAGGGGATGGACTTTTCATAGGAGGAATCGTTATTATGGATTATGGACTCTTCTTACAAACACACAGCTTTTTACTTCACAACACGTTAACTGATAGACTATTGTGGATTATTATGATGTTTTTATCAGCTGTTTGGACTTTCATTCTGACGGCACCCATTCACTGCAGAGGATGTATTGGTGAGCAAATGATGCAATGCTAAATTTCTCCAAATCTGTTCTGATTAATAAAACAAATTCGTCTATGTCTTGAATGGCCTGATGGGTGAGTAAATTTTCAGCAAATGTTAATGTTTGGGTGAACAATTCCTTTAATATTTTGTAACAAACAATACACTCAAAGAAAAAGTAACCTAAACATTTAAATTAGCTGGATTTATTCAAGTCAAAAAACATTATATAAAATCGTTGAATTAAATTGAAGTACATTATTTATACTACCAAAATGATTTAATCTGGGTTAAATCAGAAATAATACTGTATATAGAAATATTTCTTTATATACAAATAAATATAATATATACAAATAATTACAATTCTAGGTTATCACATTTTATAAACACTATATAAACACTTCTAATAGAGCACTTTGTGAATTTGTGTTCTGTTGGCTCTTTATTGTGAAAGTGCTGTTTATTTCTTTTTAGTATATATTTTAAATACACCTTTAGAAAAAAGCAACAAAATTTGTCACTGGGGAAATACCTTTTCAAAAGGTACACCTTATTTACTCCTAAAGAGTCCATATCAGTACCTTAAAGGGGTGGTTGGTTGTGATTTCACTTTTTTAACATTAGTTAGTGTAATGTTGCTGTTTGAGCATAAACAATATCTGCAAAGTTACAACGCTGAAAGTTCAATGCAAACAGAGATATTATCTTTTAAATTACGGCAGTTTAATGCCTACAAAAACGGTTCGTAGGGACTACAACGAGGTACTTCCCAGGTTTGTGATGTCTCAAAACCTGATAAACCCCGCCCCTGGGAACATGCAACAAAGGGGGCAGACCATGTTGCGCTGCTTTAGAGAAGAGGAAGAGTTGTTGCCATACTGACAAAACTAGGGGTGCACAAAAAATATATGAATCTCTTCATATATGAATCGCGATCCTGTCTTTTAATGATTCTAATGGATTCACAAGTTTCAAAATCAATGTTCTAATGTTCTCTCTCTCTCTCTCTGTTACGGGGCTGACGAGACGTGAGACGTGCGGATCCATATGCAAGCTTTTATTTAAAGACATGGTCATAAATACAGGCAGGGTCGAAACAATGGCAAACAGGTATGGCAGGGACAAGACAAAGAGTAATCCTAGGGCAAGCGTGGGTTTTCGATCGGTGAACAATATCCAACGGGGCAAGGCAGAGCAATAATCCAGGTACACGAGCAATAATCCAAACGAGGTGCAAACAGAGTCCGAAACTGCAAGGCAAGGGTTAATCCAGGAAACACGGGCTAGAATAAAACACGGGAAAACAGGCAAGGCAAGAATAAGACAACTAAGTGGGCTCCGTAGAGTAGCTATCGCTAGAAGAGGGATATGTGCGTACAATACTCGACGATCTGACTGAGGACGTCCATGGCTTAAGTAGTGTGTGTGATTGTGTGATGGGTGTCAGGTGTGAGCATGTGATTAGGGAAATGGCTGCTTGGAAATGAAGTCCTGGGTAATGTGTGACAGTCTGTGTGGTGTGAGAGTCAATGTGACGACTGAGCGACCTCTGGTAGCGAACAAATGAAAGTCCATGGACCAAACTCATGACAGAGCCCCCCACCCAAGGAGCGGCTTCCAGACGCTCCTATACAGTCCAGGAGGGTGGTGGAGCGGAGGCGGAACAGGGGGAGGGACGGAGGGCCAGGTCCATGTGGAAGTGGAGTGGTCGGGGACCGAAGCAGAGCCCGCAGAGCAGGGCACCCAGGCAGAACTGGCGAGGCAGGGTACCATGGCGGAGCAGAAAACCAGGGTGATGCTGGCGAAGCA
Organism: Spinibarbus caldwelli; assembly: GCA_039654775.1. Classification (NCBI taxonomy): domain Eukaryota; kingdom Metazoa; phylum Chordata; class Actinopteri; order Cypriniformes; family Cyprinidae; genus Spinibarbus; species Spinibarbus caldwelli. The sequence continues at coordinate 19,059,671 of CM077222.1, forward strand.
GAGATCCAGGGTGAAGCAGACGGAACTAGAGCCCTCCAGGGTGAAGCAGACGGAACTCGAGCCCTCCAGGGCGGAGCAGACGGAGCAGGAGCCCACCAGGGCGGAGTAGACGGAGCAGGAGCCCACCAGGGCGGTGCAGACGGAGCAGGAGCCCACCAGGGCAGTGCAGACGGAGCAGGAGCCCACCAGGGCAGAGCAGATGGTACAGGTGGAGCAGAAGACCACCAGAGCCAGATAGCAGACCACCACGGCGGAGCAGACAGAACAGGTGGAGCAGAAGACCCCCAGAGCAGTACAGAAGACCACCACGGCGGAGCAGACGACCTCCACGGCGGGACAGAAGACCACCAGAGCAGGACAGAGGACCACCACGGCGGAGCAGACGGAGCAGACGCCCATGGCAGAGACTGGAACTTAGGGGAAACTGAGACACAAGAGACAGGCAGAGCATATATGGCCTCCATGGCCGGCTCAGAGCAAGGCGGCAGTTCATAGACAGCCTCCATAGCCGTGACAGGGCAGAACGAGGATTCACAGACGGCCTCCATAGCCGTGACAAGACAGGACGAGTGTACAGGGACAGCCTTTCTAGCTGCGACAGGACAGACAAAGAGTTGGTGAGTGGATACCACTGACACCTCTGGAGGTTCTGCAGCAGTTGCCGCCACCTCTGGAGGTTCTACAGTGGTAAACTCCGGACACAGGGAGAGTTCAGTAACGGTCTCTTTGGCCGCAACACAACAGGCTGAGAGCACATTGCTGGGCGCCACCATCATACAAGGGGCTGAGGCGAGCCCCGCTGCTTCTGTAGGTTCTGCAGCATGTGCCGTCACCTTGGGCAGTTCTGCGGTGGTGTATGCAGCCCAAACGCAACATAAAGCGATTCCCATCCTGGAAAGCACTTCGGACAGAGGAGTTAGTTCATGGACAGAAGGGTTGGAGTGAGTGGGTTTGGGGATACCAGCTGCGCGTGCAGACACCAGCGGTACATCCCTCACACTAGACATCAAACTGGGATAATGGAAGACTGACCTTGATGATCTGGGTGTGTCAGCCCGGACGTGACAAGACTTGGGCTGATCAATGGAGACGTGACGAGATTCTGGAAGATCAGCGACGACGTGCTGTGACTCTGGATGATCAGCAGTGACGTGCTGTGACTCTGGATGATCAGCAGTGACGTGCTGGGACTCTGGATGATCAGCAGTGACGTGCTGGGACTCTGGACGATCAGCAGTGACGTGCTGTGACTCTGGATGATCAGCGAAGGCCTGGCGAGACTCTGAACGGTCAGCGAAGGCCTGGCGAGACTCTGGACGGTCAGCGAAGGCCTGGCGAGACTCTGGACGGTCAGCTGAGACGTGACGAGGCTTTGGCAGATCAGCTGAGACATGATGATGCTCATGACGATCAGCGGTGACTTGACTGGAAACAGGACTGACAGCTGTGACAGAACGGGACGCTGTTGTGTCCGCCATTTTGTAATCCAGCTCCACTGTCGTCGCCATTTTGTGAGCGTGCTCTAGTGCAGCCACCCTGACATGAGTGAGTGTGGTGTCGCGTTCCTCCGCGACACCCACAGTGAACACAGAGCCCACAGACAGCAAAGCAAAGTCCATAAACTGTGCTAATGATGAACGCGGACCCTCTCGGAGAAGCTTTGATCTGAGCGGTTGATTAACGCCGTCACAAAATAAATCAATTAAAAAACAGTCCGGCAACTCAGAGTCATTTGCTAAAATTAAATATTCCTCTATACACTCCTCAAGTGATCGGGTACCTTGCTTGAAGCATAACAGTAGAAGTTCTGTGTCCATACTTGGCCAATGTCCACATGAAAAGCTGCTGGATCCTTGAGTGGCCGAGTATTCTGTAACGGGGCTGACGAGACGTGAGACGTGCGGATCCATATGCAAGCTTTTATTTAAAGACATGGTCATAAATACAGGCAGGGTTGAAACAATGGCAAACAGGTATGGCAGGGACAAGACAAAGAGTAATCCTAGGGCAAGCGTGGGTTTTCGATCGGCGAACAATATCCAACAGGGCAAGGCAGAGCAATAATCCAGGTACACGAGCAATAATCCAAACGAGGTGCAAACAGAGTCCGAAACGGCAAGGCAAGGGTTAATCCAGGAAACACGGGCTAGAATAAAACACAGGAAAACAGGCAAGGCAAGACTAAGACAACTAAGTGGGCTCCGTAGAGTAGCTATCGCTAGAAGAGGGATATGTGCGTACAATACTCGGCGATCTGACTGAGGACGTCCATGGCTTAAGTAGTGTGTGTGATTGTGTGATGGGTATCAGGTGTGAGCATGTGATTAGGGAAATGGCTGCTGGGAAATGAAGTCCTGTGTAATGTGTGACAGTCTGTGTGGTGTGAAAGTCAATGTGACGACTGAGCGACCTCTGGTAGCGAACAAATGAAAGTCCATGGACCAAATTCATGACACTCTCTCTCTCTCTCTCTCTCTCTCTCTCTCTCTCTTTTTCAGATCACCGGCTCATCAGCTCCATCGATGAGCTATGTTCCAATTGTACACTTTATGTGTATAGACAGACAGATATTTTCGCATAGCTATGAGAAGCGTTAAACATGGACACGCATGCGGTTGCCGAGGTAGCAAGCTATACTTGCTGGCAAACACTTCTTACTGTTACAAAGTAAATAATTATTTTACAAAAATGCTGCAACGCTATCATGTATTCTGCTGTATTAATGCTTTAATTAGGATAAAACCATATATTAGAAGCTAACATAAGCAGTAGCATTTACAAAAAACAGCATATCTAAAAGTATGAGACAACAACAAACAAAAAAACATACCATTCTGAAGCGTCTTGTAAGAGCTGTGCTTGCACAGGTTCTGCGCGATCCACTTCATTGATATTCTCTGGGTCTCATTCAGGCTCAAATTCATTAGCAATATTGACGACGCCATTGTTTACAATACAACTGGAGCGCATTCTGAGGCGAGGGGTGCAAAATTGCATCTCTTGTGAGGTGTTCCTGGTCTGCAGTGGTCAGTATCTATCAAAAGTGGTCCAAGGAAGGAACAGTGGTGAACTGGCGACAGGGTCATGGGCAGCCAAGGCTGCCCCGTGTCGCCCGATCCAAAAGACGAGCTACTGTAGCTCAAATTGCTCAAGACGTTAATGCTCGTTCTGATGGAAAGGTGTCAGAATACACAGTGCGTCGCAGTTTGTTGCCAATGGGGCTGCATAGCCACAGACCAGTCAGGGTGCCCATGCTGACCCCTGTCCACTGCCTAAAGCGCCAACAGTGGGCACGTGAGCATCAGAACTGGACTATGGAGCAATGGAAAAAGGTGGCCTGGTCTGATGAATCATGTTTTCTTTTACATGACTTGGATGGGCGGGTGCGTCTGTGTCGTTTTCCTGGGGAACACAGGGCACCAGGATGCACTATATGGGAAGAAGGCATGCCGGCGGAGGCAGTGTAATGCTTTGGGCAATGTTCTGCTTGGAAACCTTGGGTCCTGTCATCCTTGTGGATGTCACTTTGACACATACTACCTACCTAAGCATTGTTGCAGACCATGTACTCCCTTTCATGGAAACAGTATTCGCTGGTGGCCGTGGCCTCTTTCAGCAGGATAATGCACCCTGCCACAAATCAAAAATGGTTCAGGAATGATTTGAGGAGCACAACAACTTTGAGTTTGAGGTGTTGACTTGGCCTCCAAATTCCCCAGATCTCAATCCAGTCGAGCAACTGTGGGATCCGATCCATGGAGTTCCCACTTCGCAACTTACAAGACTTAAAGGATCTGCTGCTAACATCTTGGTGCCAAATACCACAGCACACCTTCAGGGGTCTAGTGGAGTCCATGGCTCGACGGGTCAGGGCTGTTTTGACAGCAAAAGGTGGACCAACACAATATTGGGAAGGTGATCATAATGTTATGCCTGATCGGTGTGTATACACACACACGCACGCACACACGTGCACACACGCGCACACACGCACACGCACACGCACACACACGCGCACACACACACACATTTAGTAGAATAAGTTGACGTACTTGCAAAGTTACTTATAGTCAGTTGAAAGTCTAAGGGGGGACTATCAAAATAAAGTGTTAGCAGATATTATGCAAACAGTCTACTAATATTCTAATGACTAGTAGTTGACAAGTAGTTGCAAAGTTGCTTAATGTCCAAAGAATGTCCAAAAAAAAAAAAAAAAAAAAATACTGACTTTAAACTTTTGGATGATTATATAAGTCATTAATAATATGCACATCTGGTTACAGTGATTTTTGTCAACTTTTAGGATTATGTCAGCATATAAATTCTCGAACTTCAATGACAACTTCTATGAAATGGGAACAGCGCATTTTAAAATGCATCACTTTGAGTTAAAGTTTCACCCATGTCAATAGCCTTTTATCAGAATCTCCTGTAATATTAGATTCACAGCAGTGTTAGAGGGCATGTCTCTCTCTTTTCTTATCTGCTGTAGATTTTACTCCCTGTTTCTGAGCCGAGGGGGTCTGCGCTGTATATATATTGTGCTCCATCTCCATATAGCAGCACTGTGATCTATTATTGCCTGCATGGAGGGGATATTACATCCCTGCTGCCTGGGTGGGAGATCAGGGGATGCCATCAGTGAAACAGCAGGGACTCTCTCTGCGATCTCTCTGTCTATCACAGACACAGAGCAGTCAGAGCTATTAGATTAGCAGGCATGTACAGCTGCAGCAGGGAATAAAGCAGTGTACAATGTCAAACTCTAGCACAGCTTGACAGAGTGACAGAGACTAAATAACAAGTATTACATTGTTACGGAGGAGAAAATTCAACTTTGAAGAACTGTTTTAGGGTTTTCCTTTGGCCATGGGATGTCAAAAAAATAAAAATAAAAAAAATAAATAAATAAAAAAAGAAAGAAAGAAAAAGAAAAAAAAGGTATACAGCTGAAAAGCCAGAATAACTGTAAGAGTTTATTTTTATTTATTTATTTATCTATTTATTTTTTTGGCTCATTTATTCAGTAAAAGGAGTCAGGCCTAAAGCTTTCTATATAGATTCTAAACATGAAATGTGTAATAAATTAGTAATACACAAAACATTTGAAACACTAGACACAATCTTTACCATATGAAGGGCTTTAATTTTGAAATCAGACTACAACCCGAATTCCAGAAATGTTGGGACGTTGTTTTAAATTTGAAATAAAATGAAAGCTAAAAGAATTTCTAATCACATGAGCCAATATTTTATTCACAATAGAACATAGACAACATAAATGTTTAAACAGAGAAATTTTACAGTTTTATGCACAAAATGAGCTAATTTCAAATTTGATGCCTGCTACAGGTCTCAAAATAGTTGGGACGGGGGCATTTTTACCATGGTGTAGCATCTCCTCTTCTTTTCAAAACAGTTTGAAGACATCTGGGCATCGAGGTTATAAGTTTCTGGAGTTTTGTTGTTGGAATTTCCCATTCTTGCCTGATATAGGTTTCCAGCTGCTGAAGAGTTCATGGTCACCTTTGACATATTCTTTGCACCCCCATACCATCAGAAATGCTGGCTTTTGAACTGAATGCTGATAACACGCTGGAAGGTCTCCCTCCTCTTTAGCCCAACAAGAATGTCAAATTTTGACTAGTCTGACCATAGAACACTTTTCCACTTTGAAACAGTCCATTTTAAATGAGCCTTGGCTCACAGGACACGACGGCACTTCTGGACCATGTTCAAATATGGCTTCCTTTTTGCATGATATAGATTTAGTTGGCATCTGCAGATGGCACAGCGGATTGTGTTTACCGACAGTGGTTTCTGGAAGTATCCCTGGGCCCATTTAGTAATGTCAAATGACAGAATCATCCCGATGAGTGATGCAGTGTCGTCTGAGGGCCCGAAGACCATGGGCATCCAACAAAGGTCTTCGGCCTTGTCCCTTACGCACAGAGATTTCTCCAGTTTCTCTGAATCTTTTGATGATGTTATGTAGTGTAGATGATGAGATTTGCAAAGCCTTTGCAATTTGACGTTGAGAAACGTTGTTTTTAAAGTATTCCACAATCTTTTTACGCACTCTTTCACAGATTGGAAAGCCTCTGCCTGTCTTTACTTCTGAGAGACTGCCTCTCTAAAGCCCTATTTGGACGGTAATTGTTTCTCAGGGGGTCGTAAGTGATTTTCACCATTTACAGGGGTAGTTGGTGATTGTAATGCCGCCCGAATCCAGGATGTCTGTTTTTTTTTCACCACCCCCGTAAAAATCCGCGGCCGAATTACCTATTGTTTTTTGACAAACACCAAGGTCGTGTGGTAATTAATGGTAATCCGAATCGGGCTTAAGACATCCTTTTTATAGCTAATCATGTTATAAACCTGATGTCAATTAATTTAATTAGTTGCTAGTTGCTAGATGTTCTCCCAGCTGAATCTTTTGAAAATTGTTTGCTTTTTCAGCCCTTTGTTGTCCCCTTGCAAACTTTTTTGAGACCTGTAGCAGGCATTAAATTTTAAATGAGCTCATTTAGTGGATAAAAGTGTAAAATTTCTCCTTTTAAACATTTGTTATATTCTCTATGTTTTATTCTGAATAAAATATTGGCTCATGTGATTTGAAAGTCTTTTTAGTTTTCATTTTATTCAAATTTAAAAAAAAACGTCCCAACATTTCAGGAATTCAGGTTGTATATGTAAACATGTAAGCAAGACATGCAAGTTGATTTGAAAAATACATATTTTAATGACCTACATTGTTTTTAGTAGATAATGCGGTAACACTTTAGAATACTGTTCCTTCGTTAATGAATAACTACACAGGAACAAGTGACTAATGCACTATTAACATTGTAGTAACTACCATTACCTAACAAGAAACTCTGATTAATGATTTAGTTGGTAATAGTGCTCAGTTGAAACTGGTAGTTCACTATTAGCTAATCAATAACTACTATTTTTTATATATATCCTGGAGAACTACTAAGAACTACTCTATACAGGTTCATAATATCTATATAGGTTCATATAATTAATTCTAAAATGAAGATCATGGTAACCCACTAGTAATGACTCAAGAATTACCAAATCCTTCTAAAGGAACTACTAATTACTTGGATCAGTATTCTAAAGTGAAAAGCATCATAACTCCCTAATATTGACTGACGTCATTGTGAGCTTTTGAATATATGTAAGGTTTTGGATAGTAATGACTCATGTGTTACTACATCCTTCTGAAGAAATTACTAATTATTTGGATCAGTATTCTAAAGTGAAGATCATGGTAATTAAATAGTAATGATTTAAGTGTTACCAAATCTAGCTAAATGAATTACTAACCAAAACCTTACAAAAACCTCAAAAGTTTACAATGGCATCAGTAATTACTAGGGAGTTATCACAATCTTCACTTTAGAATACTGATCCAAAAAAAATTAGTAATTCCTTTAGAAGGATGTAGTACCACATGAATAGATACTGCCCAATAATTTACAAAACTCTCAAAAGCTTACAATGATTTCAGTCATTACTAGGGAGTTATCATGATCTTCACTTTAGAATACTGATCCAAAAAATTAGTAATTCCTTCTGATGAATTTGGTAATACTTGAGTCATTACTAATGGGTTACCATGACCGTTACTTTAGAATTAATTATACATTATGTATTATTCATATAAATTATGAACCTGTATACAGTAGTTCTTAGGGAGGTATGAAAAAAATAATAGTTACTGATTAGCTAATAGTGAACTACCACATTCAACTAAGCACTATCACTTACTAATTGATTAATCAGAGTTTCTTGTTGGTTAGTAGTAGTTACTAGAGTGCTAATATTGCGTTACTTGTGTGTTCTTGTGTAGTTATTCATTAATGATGGAACAGTATTCTAAAGTGTTACCGATAATGCTTTTAAGTAAAATATTAAATAGTATAGATTTCAGGAGGAAAACCCTGAACAGAAACAGTATTTTTTTTTCTGTCACATGGCCTCACATGTATCTAAATGTATACAAATACAATACATGTAAAAATGTAAAAAAAAAAATAATAATAATTGTGCGGACCTCTGCTTGGAAGAAAATATAGAGGCCGTGCCTCTTGGAACTTTAACTGAATACCCCTGACTTATATCATAAAGAAATACTTTATTTGTATGGTTTTGTAATATCTGTGTCACAGGCTATTGCTTTATGTGTCATGGTAGATCAGACTCTTTTTATAGAATTTGATTACAGAAAAACTGTTTTGAACATGGTAATGGATTAAAACATAAGTAACAGGCTGGATGTTTATTAACCTTACATCTTAAAACCTCTTTTTTATTTATTTATTTTTTTTTTTTTTTTACAAAGCAGATCATAGATCATATATTTTGTCAATAGCCTATATAAAACAGCTTCATAAATAGGAGGATTTCAATACATGAGGATTCTGAATGGGATTTTTTTTAGCGAGCCATTAAATGACTTGAGACTTGACTCGGACTCGTGACCAAAGACTTGAGACTTGACTCAGACTCCAGAGATAAAGACTTCAGACTTGACTCAGATTCCAGGTTAGAGATTTCAGACTTGACTCAGACTCCACGTTCAAGACTTGTGAACATCTCTGCATTGAACCATGAACAAAACACTGATACTGATTTACATCATACATTTTTTAATGCATAGAAAGTTGAAAAGAACATTTATTTGAAATGGAAATCTTTTGTAATATTATAAATCCATTAACTGTCACTTTTGATCAATTTAACACATTCTTGTGTTCAAATGATTAATCGTGATTAATCGCATCCAATTTGTTTCGTAAATATATCCATGCATGTGTGTGTATTTATATATACATAAATATACACAGTACACAAACCTATATTATGTAAACATGGCTCCTTGCTAGCGGTAGCCTGTTACATTACAGTACATAAGATTTCACTTACCACATAAACAGAGTAAGGAGAGATGACTGAGGATGATGGTGAATGATTTACAGATCCTGAGCACCACTGACAAGCATCTGATCTTGTAAAATGTGTGGTAAGTACTGCCGCTCCATAGTATAAACAGATTATATGCGATCACGAATCTCGAAAGTAAAAGTAAAACTAAAAAGCGACCGTGCATTCGAAAGCAGTTTCAGTGCCCAGCATATTAATAGCAGCTCCCCGAAACCCGCATTTTATTTATAGTATAATTACCCGACGATATAACTGCGCAAGAAAGTATTGAAATAGATATTCTCCTCCCTGTGTATCCTTCCTGCTGTGCTAGTTGCTGAAATGAGCTGCACTGTGAAACAGCCAATTAGAGCAGAGCTCAACATTGAGCCGCACTGTGAAACAGTCAATTAGAGTAGAGCTGAACATTATTATTCATGGCCCTTCCAAATAAGGTAATAACAGACCATTTCATTCTAGGGAGAAATCCTAGGGTTGTAAATGGACATGTAAAACCGTTTCTGGAGAATTTTTGCCCTTACCCAAGCCACATACCTTCTATGTAGATATCAGAGAACAATTTAAAATATTGTATCAATGCATTCTATGGCACCTTTAAAGCATATACGTTCACAAAAACACTTAAATTAAACAGAAAAGCAAGCAGGTGCATGATTTGTCATGGCAGCCAATACAAATACTTAATAACTGTTTCCTTACCTAAATCCTGCGTTTGGACCAGGCTCGGTTGCAGAATCACATCACTCTGTGCTTCTGATATTATTATCTTTATCTATATAGTGTAGTAGTTAGCTATCTCTGTGTTGTACGTGGCCGCTTGTCAAGCATTAAAAACACGTTTGATTTAAATTCTGAATATATTATTGTATACGGCATGCAATGAGCACTCCCTTTAAATTTATTAAAAACTGTCACTCATTCATCACGATCTCACAAAGTTCCGTTTTAACCAATGAATGTGACCACACAATGAAACTTTGTTTTTAATGAAGTTACGAGCATGATAGAACTCAGCACTGGACAAAAAGCGGCGAGTGTGTGCGTGGATTTCAACCTAAACACCTCTGATTGGCCATTGCGTTTTAGAAATCAACAAACATGTCTGTGATTGGCTACGTTGCTCACCTCTGTGAAAATGCATTGTAAAATCATTTGACGCTTTCCAAAGCAGAAAGGCAGATAAACTGGATTGTTTGCCAAATCTATTTCGTTATGCTATTATTACAAAGAAAACCAAGAGTTATGGGCAGCTTTTCCATCTAAAAGCAGTCAGACAATTTTACACTATGAGTTAACGAGTTACGCTAAACTAAAGTCCCCCTTAGTCCAAAGTCCCCACCCCCCCCCCTGGCGCCAGGCCTGCTCTTGTGAGTTTGATGACCGAACAGCTATTTTAGTTGCAGACATTGGGGTTAGAGAGCAGAAGAGGGTTTTGAAGCATTCATCACTGTTTTTGAAGGTGACAGACTGCTCAGCATGATCAACATTTTTAGAGGTTGTTTGCTTCAGGAGTGGCACAATCAATGCATGTGAGCTTTGGAATGTCACATGTTATTCTTTTCTTCAAGGAAGGTAGATGACTAGCATAATCACTCCATTCCTCTTTGGATAGAACATGTATTTTAACATTATCTAAATAAATTGCTTGCTTAGAAGTAATTTTAATAAATATGTAAATGCATTACTGGGAATCTAGGGAGCTCTGGGGCTCCTTGGGCAAGAAGGATAGCTCTCAAAATTTGTCAGGCCTTTTTTTTTTTTTTTTGTGAACCAGCATTAAAATAAATTAAAGTAATGGCTCCCTGCAAATGCCAGCTCCATTAGCGGCAAGTTGAAGCGGGAGAGGGGTATGAGCTATGAAACCTTCTTGGAAAGGTGTTTAATGTTTGTCACCGCTAATGGTCTGCTGGTCATAATAGGGTGGGGCTAATTATCAGACCATTATCACCTTACCTGAATATCAGCACAAATCCACTTCCTTACAGAGGAGAGCAAGGAATAATAGTCCAAATAATAACAATGTGTTGCTATTACTGTGCCACAGGGTTTGTGTTAAATGGAGATTCTATGACACTGAACACAAGCCAAAACAATCCCTCAGTGCTAATAGGAAAGAGGAGATTGCTGAAAGCAATGGATGGCAAATATTATGAACTGCTGTATACTGGATATTAACACAGTACCATTTTTGTACAAAATTTCCTTAATATCAAACATTATAAATACCAGAAACTGTGTTAGCCTAACAATTATGCAAATGCATAAACCAAAGCAAAAAATGTGATTAGTCAGTGTAACACATGCACAGAACAAACACAGTTAAATCATGTTAATAAAATAAATACAGTATTAGCCATATTACCAATTGACAGGTAAATTTGCATCCAAATACTTGATTCTACTCCCTTATAAAAATAAAGTATAATAATAATAGAATAAAAAAAATAGAAGCCTATATTTTCCTATCCTTATTATTGTTGTTATTATTATTATTATTATTATTTAATATTTGCATTTAATGTTATATTCTCCCTGCAGTTTGCAAAGCTATTCAGGCCCAGTGGCTGTAACATTGCTAAAAGTAGCACAGATATGTGTTTAATTTTTGCAGTTTCAAAAATTATTTAGTTTTTTAGTAGCAAAATATCATTGATTAAGCAGCAGGTTAGCATTGTAAAACACTATAACATTAGTTTTTCAGCAATTTCAGCAATAATGAATTCTGTCAGCTATTTAAGAACAAGTTATGTCTGAGTCTGGAATAAATTGCTTGCTTTAAAAGAATCGTTTATTCCAGACTCGGACATCACTTGCTCTGAAATAGTTGACAGAATTCTACACAGAAAAAACTAGGCAAATTTTGAAACTGCAAAAATTATACTAATTATTCTAAATCACTGTGGTCTCAAAATATCAGTTTGAATCGTTCAGAGCGGTTATAGCATAAATGACTTACTCAGACAACGGAATCGTATATATCAGATATTCAATCAGATATAAAATAATATTCTAAACTGTCAGCTGAATTTATTATTTTTGGACACTTAATGCATGAAAATCACAATTAAATGAAAATTTATTATAGTTTAAATTTATAATAAAAGCAATTAAGTGATCTTTGAAGTGCTTTTTGACCCACTTATATAGGATTTAGCAGTTAATAAAATAAATGAACTTTAAATGCAATGTTGAATAGAGCACAACAATTAATATTATAGTCAAGTACTTTACATGTGATTTAGTATGGTAGACAACACATCAAAATAAGTGTTTTTTTTTAAAGCATGACAAAAATTTTAAAATGTAATTAAAATGTTTAATTTGACATTATTACAAAAACACCTTTTAAAAGTATATACTTATTCTTAAGTGCATTAAGAAACATGAAAATGTGCTTACGTGGTCTTTTGTTTCATTAACATCAAATATGTAAATACACTGTTTTTACTTTTATTTTTTTTTTAATTTTTTTTTTTTTAGTAATACTATATCACACATGAATATTTATGTAGTCCCTTCATTGTAGCAAGCCACTTTTTTTTCATTGTAACGTAGTTAACTAGCTGCTTTCTTTAGAGCAACTTTCAGCTTAGTTTAGCTCAGTGGTGCCCAATCCTGCTCCTGGAGGGCCACTGACCTGCAGAGTTTAGCTCTCCAAACCCAATTAAACACACCTGAATAAGCTAATCTAGGTATTACTAGGCATACTAGACTTCTAGGCAGGTGTGTTGAGGCAAGTTGGAACTAAACTCTGCAGGACTGAGTTGAGACACCACAGGCTTAGCTCATTTTATGTAGGTTGTAACTTAGCTAACATTCAGCGGGCCATGATTCACTTAAGAAACAATGGGGATCGTTAGGGGTTGTTTTTTTGAGCAGACTGAGTTAAACTAAAGTGCTTATCTAATTACTAATTTTAACAGATTGCTGGCTGTAGTGTTGTTGTTTTTTTCTTTATGGTGCTTGAAACAATAGCATTTTGATTATTATCCACAAGATGACAAGTGCAAAATCAGGGCATGACCATTTATTTGGACTTAATATTTAAGAGTGAATAAATGGTGTAAAAGACAAATGAGAAAATGCAGACCTCAAAGAATATCTCCTTTGTGACCAAAACAAATCCCACTGGCAAAACATCTAAATTACGAGCAGGACAGCACCAATCTAATCTGTTACTGGTTATTTATTTTTCATTTTATCAAAAGCTTTTGTATTATGCATGAACTCCCTCAGGAATTGGACCAATTCAAGATGAAGACAAAAGCTTGTATTGTGCCCTGCAAGAACAATGAGGGTTTTCACCTTTAGACAAGAATATGTATCAACTCTCTAGCGCTCTTTATCAATCCAATTAAAGTAATGCCCATGAGAATGGGAGAGCCAAATCTCCACAGAACAGACTGTTTTCAATCACACTCAAACAAGCCTGTCAACTTTTTTTTTTTTTTTTTTTTGTAGCCCTGTCATGGAAAATCTCTTTGGAAAATGTGACACCATTTCTTTATTGTCTCTAGTAGGTCAGTGGATTCTTCTCTGGACACTTCAGGATTAGCTGCTGCTGAATCTGACACAAGCCGCCACTGCAATGGGGGCAAATCACACATTGATTGCTTTAGTATTTCTGACAAATATTTTATAATCTCTCTCCTCCTATTCATCACATCTTTGCAGGAAATTGCCTTTTCTTCTTTGGCCAGTGTGGGCTGGATAAGGGACAAAGATTTTTTTTTTCCTTCTTTAACATTTATCCATAGAAACTTCAGTCATCTAAATGTAAGATGTTTATGAGCTGTTTTTTTTTCCAAGTCTTGCCACTACTCGTCTTTCCCTGCCTCACAGTTCAAAATATTTCTGATCATGCAACAGAATAAATACATTCATCTGCAGTTTTCTTATATTTATATGAAATATTGTATACTTAGCCAAAATGTATAGCACAATAAATCTAAGGTTAACAGATCCGCAAGATGTGTATGGCTGTTGATTACACCACTTATTATATGATTACTTATGTAAATATGTCAAAATATTTAGAAAGTTGAAATTATTATGTGAAAAGAAAAAGACTGCAAAGTAATGTTAGGAACATAAGACTATACAGCAATTGATTGTACAATTCAGGGTTCATTTAACCCTCTGGCCCTCTTCGTTTAGGAGTCACACTTGCCTTCTTCGCGGTCAAAAGTGACCGAAGCCTCGAAATGTAACTTTTTTTTTTCTTCAGGAAAATCATTGTAATATATTTTTGTTCAATAATATTTTTTAAATTATTATTTATGATTTTGAGAGAATTTTATGATACTATGCAATATCTCTACAATTTTTATGAGCTATTTTCTCCATTAGAATTTATATATATATATATATATATATATATATATATATATATATTTATATATATTTATTTACTTACTACTTTTTAATGAATGCAATATTTTAAATTAAAGTTGAGTGAAGACATTTAAAATCTATTTTTTGAAGTGAGAATTGGGCCATCTGGAGGCATTAAAAAATAAAAACTTGTGTAATGTTGCATAACCTCTTGTATTAACACCCTATATAGATACTGTATATACAGAGGCTTTTGGATTCCCGTTGCTCTTTAGATATAATTTCTTCATTTTTTTTTTTTAAGGTTTTGCATTTAGATCTATATCTAGACTTTCAAAAAGACTACTTTTTGTCAAGGTTTAGATATTTTTGGTTAGATAAGTATCAGGTTTTACATTGATTACAGTCAAACATTAAAATCTTGTTAGAAAGGGAACACATAGAAAGCATTTTTGTTACTCAGTATTTGATCATTAAAACACTTTATATAAACATTTAGCAATTAATTGATATTTTATTCAATGTAATTCAATAAATGTTAAAACTTCAGAAGGGAACAGCAATTATGATGAAACACATAATAAACTAACAACAGCAAAAACAATCAGTATCAAACAGTAGATGTAAAAAAAGAGGAATAAAAAATGTATAATTATAAACAATTTTAACTATATATATATACAAATTGTAATTATTTTATGCATTGCTTCACATGCAACAGATATCAGGAACATAGGCTAAAATAAGATCAAAACTATCCAAACAAACAACTAACTGTTGCCAGACCATTTCTGTGTATATATGTATATGTATGTGTGTGTGTGTGTGTGTGTGTGTGTGTGGGTGTGTTTGTATGTGGGTGGGTGTCTATTTTGCACTCCTGATATTCTAGAGAATCACCCCTTGATTGCTGCACACTTTTTTTCTGACTAGTGGCTGATTTGTAGTTTGTACCACCAAAAGATTCACTGAGTTTTCACATTTTTTCGTATTTCCCATTCATTTCCTATGTCACATTTTTGACTGCGAAGAAATCAAGTATGACTATTTTTTTTTTTTACCCTTTAACTTATCCGAATCATGTCCATGATGTTTTTTTTGTGTGTGTTCATACTGCTAATGTGACGAAAGTCACCAAGTATCATCTCATTCCGATGAAGCTAAGATTTTTTCAAAATTTCAAAATATTTCAAATTCAAAATTTCAAAATATTAAATTTAATTTCAAAATATTGCCTGAGGGGATTGCTGTCCTTCAAAATATTAAATTTTTCAGTTAAAAATGACCGAAGAGGGCCAGAGGGTTAACAAAAATATTCAAATACAGAATGCCACAATTGACCAATAAGTATAAAGTATTCTGGTCAGCTGTGTACTAATGGTGGTTCCAGATAGACTGTCAGTTTGTGCATTATTTGTGGGGATATTTCAATGAAATTTCCTGCCGATTACATTGTTATGCCAGTAGGTGGTGACAAGTGAAGAGTCATTTAATCATTCGTTTAACCAATTCATCCAGAAACACTGGTACTTTCAGAAACAAAACAAGTGACTCTAGTTTACTAATGTGCTCCCTCGTTTTATTTAAATCAGGGACACGATTTACTAATTCTCTTCCTTGATTTAGATAAATCAAAACTAGTAAACAAATTACAATGTGGCCATGAATCACTAATTCGTTCTGGCAATTTAATAAATCATGGACATTATTTAAATAAATTGAGGAGTGTTATTCCAAATTCAGCCACTGTCTTTATGAGAGAGTCATTGAGTGATTGTTCTGATTAATGAACAACATTGATTAATTCAGGAAAGACACAAGTGAATGCATGAGTAAATCACTGAATCATTCCCTCAACCAAACTGATTCATTTGAAAGTACTGATACATTCATCAGCGCCCACTGTGTGTTGATTGGAGATGGTTGATAATTGTTTGGATTCGTTTGGAGCTATTTTGGTTGGCAAATCAAAAACAGACATAACAGCTGGCAATATTATGTCAAAAATGCACATTACTGAAATTAACTTCTTGTTTATTTTGGTGAAATGTAAACTTGCAATCAAGCTGTTGGTCTGAATATCAGCAACATCACTCTTGTTACCCTTCCATCAGTACATTCCCCCATTAAAAGGAGTGTCCCCATATTTTAATACTCTTTTTTATATTCTATTATGGATATATGGATATAAACTGTCTTTACCCGCAGGACACAAGCTGCACATGCAATAAAAGGTGTCTTAGCAAACCATTGAAACTTCAACAAACCATTGAAGACATTTTGTCCATTTTGTTTCCTACAGAGGACTGTAGAGAGAGAAATATCAACCTTATCCAGTGCTCTTTTGCTATCTGTCTTATAAAGAATCACATTACTATTTAACTGTGAGAAACTGCTGCAAATATTCATTGCGTGAGTGAACTGTCTGAATGAATCAAACTGAATCGCGGACAATTCAGACCTTTCTGCAAAGCCACTTGACCGATTACATTAAAAGAGTGAATCATTCACAAATCCATTAAAGCTAGTTCTGATAGAAAACACACATGACATGTTTGATTAAATATTATCAGGGAAAATGATTTATCAGGATTCATCAGTATGATTTTACTGGAGCTCAGCAGTATTTCACAGCAGTAAAACGGTTTTAGAGACGCCCCTGATATTGTCTCTTGTCTAAGCTTTGTATCATAGTAATCAGCTGCTTCAAAAAATCCCATTTTCAAATGGAATGCGATAGACACAAGTAAACAGGAAATCAGTTTGTTCCTGTGGGCTCTGCACTCACTTCACCTCACCAGTGGGTCATGCTTTACAACTGAACCTGGCATGGTCAGCGCTCACTCTCAGAACTATATCATCTGCCCTCTATCAGAGCTGCCAATGTGGCCACGATCCAGCCTGCAATCTACAGAGCAGTCATCCACATATCCAGATGTGAAATGAGGATAATTTGGAAGATGCTTGTGTGCTTTCATGGGCTAAGTGGATCTCATGAAAATGTAACATCCAGTGATAAGTGCAACTGAAATATTGGGTCGTTTTTCGTGGTAGGTGTTGTCAGAGTCCACGGGTTGGTTAGTGTTCTATAATGTATTTTTCTTTGCTGCAGCAGAGGGATTATATTAGCTGTTTTTAAATCAGGTGGGATAGAGATGCTGATAAGTGAGGAATGGATGACAGAAGAACAGGTATTAGAGAAGGCCAGGGGAATTGTGCTGGAGGACAGATGATGTGATTGTTTTGGGTTGGCAGGCCATTGCAGGATGGATGGTCAAAGGTTCAGTGCTCGCTCATTAGAGATGGTCGCTGAGGAGTTTAGGGTTGTCTGTGAATGATTTACTGAGGTCTTGGGTGAGCTGATGTCAAAGAAGGTGAAGAAATAGATTGTGGGCAAGGTCATCAGATATGGTTATCTCCTACTGCCACTTTGCTGCACATAATTTTTGGAAAAAAATTTTATTAGAGCGTACTGTATCATATTTGTCAACCTACTATATTCCTTCTGTCATCTGACTGATATTTTATATGTTTTTAGCAAGTAAAAGGGCTTTTAGTACCATTCTAAAAAATGTCATTGTTCACATTTTTTTTTTTTTTTTTTTTGTAAAATTTTTACTACTTTTTATAAAGTAAATGTAAGAATAGCTTTTATATTGTTAGTAATATTTGGACGGAAGCAACTTGATTATCTGAACTTTTTAGAAAAATAATGTTAAATTTTGAGGATAAATATGATACATTAGGGTTTTGAGGAACATTTATTTGTACATCTCTTATTCATCATATTGTATTGAATTATGCATAATACTGTTATTAAGATCTCAGTCATTTACATTACAAGCTATCAGAATTTCATTTCATTTTTTTGGGCATATAAATATCAGCAACTTCACCATATTTCATCTTTTTGCGGCCTCTAAAATAAAAGTGAGGTGTTTTTCATATTCTCCTATATCATATTATGTGGGCTTAATTAGTCCCTTACTACACAAGATATTGAGCATTTTACATTTCTCTTTGCTATTTTTATCTAATAGTATATGATGACTGCAAAACCTAAGCAGTATATTCAGACAGCGAGTAGTTTGTGAAAAACAGTGTCCTTATATAAGGGTACTGGGTTTATTTTTTGACCAAACTGTCAGTACACACAGCTAAAATCAGCAGTATCACAGTCTGACCAGTGTTCTGCCGGAGTTACTGCCTGCAATTTCATTCAGCAACTTTCTGATGACCATCCAGCTAAAAACTCCCGAAAACTGTTTTAATCCATGGAACGTTGTGATATATATATATATATATTGTTACAGAGGAGGCTTCTGTACCGCCTCCTCCGCACCACCAGAGGGATCCGTCTCCCGAATATTCGTCAATTCCAGTTGAACTCAAACTACCATTATGTCTTACTTGGGACTGATCGCACATCACACCTGCACCTCACTTACGCACACACATAAAAGCCACTCACACACACCACTTCCTTGCGAAGTCTTGATTTGCCCCGGCCATCAATTCTGAGCATTATTACCCGTGTTTGCTTTTGTATCTTTTGATCCAGGACTGTTCCTCTCGTTTCTGTTTGTTCTCTGCCTGCCCTGACCCGGATTGTTCATTGGACTCTGATTCTAGCCGCCTGCCTCAATTTACTGCCTGACTCATTACTCATTGCTCTGTTTGCTGGTATTTGACTCTGCCTGTTTGACCATTCTAATAAAAAGCTGCAAATGGATCCAACTCAGTCTGATGTTTCGCAACATATATATATATATATATATATATAGACAGTAACCACCAGATTTAGTGCTATTTAGGCTATGTAAAGTGCAAATAGTGGCAGACACTATTTGCACCTCAGTGTATTGTAGTAGCCTACATTATAAAACAGTATGCAATGATAACAAGACATTCAGTGTATATGTCATGTGCAGGCTATTATTAAAATAAAAATGAATTCTGCCTTATTGGTGTTACAATCAGCAGACTCAGACGGAGAATCGGGAATACAACAGATGTTTATTTATAGAACAGCAGAGCAAATGGTGAATGTAAATGGTGAGTAGAATATCCAGTAGATCAGATGATGTTTGATGAGACGATGATTTGAGATCTTTGTCTTGACAGGAGAATTAGCAATACGGGTCAGAGCACACACCTCACATAGGCAGAGTAGCAGACTTCTGGAAGAGATCGCTGGAGCAGACAGACTGGGGAACACAGGAGAGAACACTGGAGGTAAGTACACAAGGAGGTAAGTAGCAGGTAGGTCGCTGTGATAGCATGAGTCACTATGCGTAAATGAGACCGGACGTTAGACTGTGGTGAGGTGTGTGCTTAAATGGTGTGTGGTAACGAGGTGCTGAGTGTGTGCAGGTGTGCTCCATTAGTATTCAGGTGAGGGTGTGCGATGTGATTGGCTGGCGTGGGAGCCTGGTCGATCTGTGACATTACCCCCCTCTCCACGGCCCGCTCCAGAGGGCCGAGGACCCCGACGGCGTGGTGGTCTACCTCTTCCCCTGGGAGCTGGTCGATCTGGGTAGGTTGAATGGAATTCCTCGAGTAGGGTTGGGTCTAGAACGTCATTCCTGGGGACCCAAGATCTCTCCTCCGGACCATAGCCCTCCCAGTCAACAAGGTATTCCAGCTGACCACCACGGCGCCGGGAATCCAGGATCTGCTTAACCTCATATATGGCGCCATCTTCCAGAATCAGTGGAAGAGGGGGTTCCTCACTTGGACCAGGCTCTGTGGAGGGAGAGACAGGAGGGTGATAAGGTTTCAACAGTGATACATGAAAGGTGGGATAGATCTTATATTGTGGAGGGAGTTGTAGCTGGAAGGTGACCGGGTTGATTTGCTTCACGATCGTGAAGGGGCCAACATATCTGGGACTTAATTTTTTACAGGGCAGGCGCAGTCTGATGTCCCTTGTTGACAGCCAGACCCTCTGTCCCGGTTGGTACTGGGGGGCTTCGGACCTACGAAGGTCTGCTGTCATCTTGCCCCTGCGCACTGCTCGCTGAAGATGATGGTGAGCATTGTCCCAGACCCTCTCGCTCTCTCGGAACCAGTAATCCACTGCTGGTATCTCTGATGGTTCCCCAGACCAGGGGAACAAGGGTGGCTGGTAACCGAGTACACACTGGAAGGGAGTGAGTCCAGTAGAAGGTTGACGTAGGGAATTCTGGGCGTACTCGGCCCAGCCAATAAACTGGTTCCAAGAGTCCTGGTGGTCATGGCAGAAGGTTCGTAGGAAGCGGCCGATTTCTTGGATCTTCCTCTCCGTTTGCCCGTTCGTTTGGGGATGGTATCCTGATGACAGACTCACGGTCACACCTAGGAGTTTGAAGAATCCCCTCCAGACCCGGGAGATAAATTGTGGCCCCCGATCCGACACTATGTCTTCCGGTAAGCCGAAATATCTGAAGACGAAGTTGAACAATAATTCGGCTGTTTCCAGGGCTGTGGGCAGGCCTCTGAGAGGAAGGAGTCAACAAGACTTTGAAAATCGGTCCACAATCACCAGAATGCATGTGTTACCGTCTGAATCTGGCAGGTCGGTGATGAAATCTACCCCCAGGTGTGACCATGGACGATTTGGAACGGGTAACGGGAGGAGCTTGCCTGCTGGTAAGTGGCGAGGACTTTTGGAAATGGCACACTCTCCACAACCCTGGACGAACCTTCTCACGTCCCTTGCCATGTTGGGCCACCAGTAGCGGTTCTTCAATAGCGAGAGGGTGCTGTTGGCCCCGGGGTGGCCAGTGCCCAGTGAAGTGTGTACAGAGTGGATTAGGTGATTGCGCTGTAATCGAGGGACATACTGCAATCCTGGTGGGCAGCCCGGCGGAATGGCCGTGGAAGCATTGGAGGAGGTGGCAGAGTCGCTACTCCATTGGATGGGACAGACAATGAGTTTATCGGGAATGATGGGTTCAGGTTCTTCTTTGGTTTCCTGTGGAGTATGTAGACGTGATAAGGCATCGGCTTTAGTGTTCTTGGATCCTGGACGGTAAGAGATGGTGAAGTTGAACCGGGTAAAGAAGAGTGCCCAACGGGCCTGGCGAGGGTTTAGTCGTTTGGCTTCGCGCAAGTATTGTAAGTTTTTGTGGTCAGTTAGGACGGTGAATGGATGTTGTGAACCCTCCAACCAATGCTTCCACTCTTCGAGGGCTAGCTTGATGGCCAGAAGTTCCCTGTTGCCGATGTCATAGTTTCTTTCCGCCGGGCTGAGGTTACGGGAAAAGAAGGCACATGGGTGAAGTTTGGCTGGGGTCCCCTGCTGCTGGGATAAAACAGCTCCAACCCCCGTAGTCGAGGCATCTACCTCCACAATGAAGGGTTTCGTGGGATCAGGATGGACGAGGATTGGAGCACGGGTAAAGGCGTCCTTCAGGCATTCGAATGCTTCCGTGGCAGCAGATGTCCAGGACAGAGACTTGGGCTTGTTACATAGGAGGTTGGTTAGATGACTGGTAATGGTACTGTAGTTCTGAATGAATCGTCTGTAGAAGTTGGAGAAGCCGAGGAATCTTTGAAGTTCTTTAACGGTGGAAGGGACTGGCCAGGACCTGATGGCGTCCACCTTCCCCTCGTCCATACGGATGCCACCACTATCAATGTTGTATCCTAGGAATTGTACTGACGGTTGATGGAATGAACACTTCTCAGCCTTGAGGAACAGATGAAACTTGCGTAGGCGTTGTAGGACCTCCGCAACGTGGAGGCGATGTTCGGCCAAGCTCCGAGAGTAGATGAGGATGTCATCGATGTAAACCAAGACGAACCGGTGTAAATACTCCCGGAGCACCTCATGCATGAAGTCCTGGAATACGGAGGGGGCGTTGACAAGACCATACGGCATGACAAGATATTCATAGTGGCCAGTAGGTGTTACGAAAGCCGTCTTCCACTCGTCCCCCTCGCGTATCCGGATGAGGTTATACGCGCTGCGGAGGTCCAGCTTGGTGAAGATGGTGGCTCCGCGGAGATGTTCCAGGGCTGCTGGGACGAGAGGAAGGGGGTATCGGAACTTGATGGTGATTTTGTTAAGTGCCCGGTAGTCAATGCAAGGCCGCAAGCCTCCGTCCTTCTTTGCTACGAAGAAGAAGCTTGAAGCAGCAGGGGATGTCGAAGGGCGAATGTAGCCTTGCTGAAGAGCCTCTTCGATGTACTCCTCCATGGCCTTCTGTTCCGGTAGAGACAGCGGGTAGATCCTTCCTTTGGGCACTGGCTCACCTGGTACCAGTTCAATCGCGCAGTCCCATGGCCGGTGAGGAGGTAATTGGGAGGCCCTCTTCGGGCAGAAGACATCTCTGAAGGGGGCATAACAGGAGGGTATAGAGACAGACTGTTTCTCAAGAGGGCTTTCTATGGAGGTGGAGTTTACCGATAGGGATTGGATCTGACGAGGAGCTGGATGAGGTAGACGTGGGAAACATGTTGGGAAACACTGATTGCCCCACTTCAGGATTTCTCCCGTGCGCCAGGAAATCTGGGGATCATGTTGCGCAAACCATGGAAGTCCGAGGATTATATCCGTTGTAGATCCCTCCAGAACCAGCAGATGGAGTTGTTCTTCATGTAATTCACCCACACGTAGTTGAACGGGACCCGCACTGAGTCTTACATGGCGGCGGCTGATGGGTTTTCCCGTTATCGATTGGGCTTGATAGATGGTTTGGTTGGTAACGGTTGGGAGGTTGAGCTGGCGGCAGAGGCTCCCTGAAATGAAGTTTCCGGCGGACCCTGTGTCGAGTAGGGCGTGAACTGGAATGGATACAGTGGAGGCAGTAAGTATTACAACAGTAGATAGGGGTTTCATTCTGGATATAGATGGTCGAATTGCACTCACCGGGAGTCGAGGAGGTCGAATGGGGCATGATGATCTTATGTGCCCACTATTTCCACAGTATAAACATAAGCCATGGGTAAGTCGCCTCTGCCGCTCAGTGTACGATAGATGGGTACTATCTGTTTGCATGGGTTCGTGAACTGGTTCTGGAGGGCTGCTTGCTTCTTGGGGGCGCTGTTGAGGAGTGCAATGGGTAAGTTGGGCTGATTCCTCAAAACATGATTGCATGCGGGTTGAACAACGAATGGATAGTTGGATTAAATTCTCCAGTCCACTAGAATCATCATATCCCGCGAGTTGCAACCGCAACCTAGGTTCGAGTCCCTGACGATAAGTGGTGAGAAGTGATCGTTCGTTCCATCCGCTAGCCGCAGCGAGAGTGCGGAACTGGAGGGCGTAGTCATGGATGGATTTGTTTTCCTGTCGGAGATGGTAGAGTTGATCACTGATGGATGGATCGGATGTTGAGTGGCCAAAAACTTCACGAAAGTGAGTGATGAAATTATGGAAAGACTGGGTGACAGGGCCTGATTGTGACCAGATAGTTTCGGCCCACTGTAGAGCTTTACCTGTCAGGAGGGATATGATGAAGGCGATCTTTGATCTCTCAGTGGGGTACAGCTGCGGTTGCATCTCTAGGGCTAAGGAGCATTGTAGGAGAAACCCGTTGCACTCCCCCGCCACACCTGAGAAGGGCGCTGGTCGGGCCATGGGACTGGCGATCAGGGGTGCAGAAGGAGTGATGCTGTTTGTCGTGGAGGTGATCGGTGGTGATGGCGGTGGAGGCGGTGAAGGAAGAAGAACTCGTCGGAGATTGTCCACGAGCTCTTGGAAGGGGTCGGTATTGCTCATGCTGTCCTTAGTGTAGGTCCAGTCTTCTGTTACAATCAGCAGACTCAGACGGAGAATCGGGAATACAACAGATGTTTATTTATAGAACAGCAGAGCAAATGGTGAATGTAAATGGTGAGTAGAATATCCAGTAGATCAGATGATGTTTGATGAGACGATGATTTGAGATCTTTGTCTTGACAGGAGAATTAGCAATACGGGTCAGAGCACACACCTCACATAGGCAGAGTAGCAGACTTCTGGAAGAGATCGCTGGAGCAGACAGACTGGGGAACACAGGAGACAAGACGCTGGAGAGAACACTGGAGGTAAGTACACAAGGAGGTAAGTAGCAGGTAGGTCGCTGTGATAGCATGAGTCACTATGCGTAAACGAGACCGGACGTTAGACTGTGGTGAGGTGTGTGCTTAAATGGTGTGTGGTAACGAGGTGCTGAGTGTGTGCAGGTGTGCTCCATTAGTATTCAAGTGAGGGTGTGCGATGTGATTGGCTGGCGTGGGAGCCTGGTCGATCTGTGACAATTGGGACCTACTTGTTCCTATCTCTAAAGCCCAACTCTACATCTACTCCTAACCTTAACAATATTGAACCTGCTGAGCAGTAAGCGTGTCCTTGATGGTTCAGGAAGGGAGCCACGTTTTTGAGCATTTAACAAAATGCGCTGTACATGTTGCAATTGACGTGCTAGCCCATCTGATCAGCACAGGGACACCACATCCAATTAAAATATAAGCCTATTAAATGCCAGTTAAACACTTTATTCCCACTATTAAATAACTGTTAAGCACATTATTTCAACTTTTCAAATATTTTCTTTAAATTGTTGTTCAAAATAAATGCCTCTTCGAGCTGATATGCGTTGGGAAAAGGGAGAAGAATTAGATCAGGAAAAAAGCGGATTTGGTTGCATCAAAAGCTAAATTCACTGTCCTTACGGTCCACGCCATTGTCCACTTACCAGCTTGGTTTCTTTTGTTATTTTGTCTGGCTCAACCAGAAAATGGAGTTAGTGTAAATAGCCTTTGCCAACAACTAACACTCTGTATGTTTGGACAAAAGTAATGTTTGAAATTCAAAATATAGTAAATGGTAACGTCTCGGTTACGTACATAATCCTCGTTCCCTGATGGAGGGAATGGAGACGTTATATCGTGACGACAAATGGGGATTCACTTGGGAGCCCCAATCATCTCTGACTTTAAGAGAAAACGCCAATGAATATTGGCTAGTGGATTTTGCATACCTGAGCCACTCCCCGTGCCTACGGGTATAAATAGATGACAGGTGCATCCACTCATCAGGTTTTCCGCTGAGGAGCCGAGAACGTGTCCCTGGCAACCAGCGATGGTTCAAGATTGTGACATGGGGACAACGTCTCCGTTCCCTCCATCAGGGAACAAGGGTTACGTACGTAACCAAGACTTACCCTATCTGTCGGTCACTACGAGTTATGGAAAGCGCCACAACCTGAACCCCATCACAACATTATGGCATTGCAAATGTTGACAAGCAAACGCATGACAGACACATGCCATGCAAAGGTTGTAACCTTCCCATCGCCCCAGCACAAATTTGCTGACCTTGGTACCTGCAGGGACCACAGGTGAGTACATTGCTCCTGGTGATAACCAAGCCACTGTTCCTTTCACTACAGAAATTAGAAGGGATTTCGACCTTCATAGAAAGATTGCTTCAAGTCTTTCCTATTTGTTGTTTACAGCTTAGCAGTAATGATGGGGAAGCGAGCCTTCTGAAGAAGGGTGCTATGGAGGCCACATCCTACCCATAGGGAGGTAACATGTGGAGACACTGATATGGACTGACCCAGGCCTTGGGCAGTACTACGTAGAGAGTAGGGATGGAACAACTGCCAGCAGAGACTGACAGAATGGTCTGTCAAAGGGAAGACATGGGTTTACCGAGAGGGAAACCTTACCATGGAAGAATACACATATGGGATTGCCCGAAGGGAATCAAGCCATATGGACACCTAGCCCAGTACAGGGGTTGACCGAAGACCCTGGCAAGCTAACACCAGTACTGGGCCTGGCGTCAGACTGCTCCACTCAGTCTGACTGCCGGGGGTGCTGGAGGAACTCCACCAGGGTTCGCCATTTGGGGAACTTTACTGGAGGAGGAAAAAGGCGCTCGCATCCCCGGGTGAGGGGGAATGGCGCAGCAAGCGTGACACCGGCCAGCTCTTCCCGCCACTTGCCTGTTATCCAACACACGGGAAGAAACTGGCTCAATGCTGAGACTGAAAAATCTCACGAAGGTGTTCGGTGTCGCCCAGCCCGCAGCTCTACAGATGTCTGCCAGAGAGGCGCCGTGCGCCGACGCATAGGGAGAGGCAACACTCCATGTTGAGTGAGCCCCCACCCCCAGGGGGCACAGCTTGCCTTGGGATTGGTACGTCAAAGTGATGGCATCCACTATCCAGTGGGCCAACCTCTGCTTGGAGACAGCCTTCCCTTTCTGCTGACCTCCATAACAGACAAAGAGCTGCTCAGAGCTTCTGGAGCTCCGGGTGCAGTCCACGTATATGCGCAACGCTCTTACGAGACACCGCAATGCCAAGGCTGGATCTGCCTCCTCCGAGGGTAGTGCTTGCAGGTTCACCACCTGACCGCAGAAGGGTGTGGTGGGAACCTTGGGCACGTATCCAGGCCGGGGTCTCTCAACCTGAGAGTAGGCCGGCCTGAACACAAGGCACTCTTCGCTCACCGAAAATGCTTGGAGGTCCCCGACTCTCTTGATGGAAGTGAGCGCGGTCAGGAGCGCTGTCTCAGCAGACAGGAATTTAAGCTCGACTAACTACAGCGGCTCAACAGGACCCCTCTGCAGTCCAGCCAGGACAACAGAGAGATCCCAGGAGGGCACCAGGGGTGGCCTAGGAGAATGCAACCTCCTGGCACCCCTCAGGAACCTCACGATGAGATCGTGCTTTCCCACGGACCGGCCATCCACTGCATCGTGATGCACTGCAATAGCAGCCACATACACTTTCAGGGTCGAGGGTGACAGCCTACGCTCTGACCTTTCTTGCAGGAAAGAAAGCACCACTCCAGTCGTGCATCTTCAGGGGTCTTCTCGGCGAGAAGAACACCAGATCACGAACAGACTCCACTCCAAGGCAAGAGCTCGCCTAGTAGAGAGGGCTCTGGCCTCAGTGAAAGTGTCTTCCACCGCCGGTGGACAAAACACTCAGGTCTGCCACGTCTCATCCAGGAACCACACATGGAGATTCCAAGATCTGGACACGGGTGCCACATGGTGCTGGGCCCCTGAGAAAGGAGGTCCTTCCTCAGAGGGATGTGCCAGGAGGGGCTGTCACGAGAAGCATGAGCTCCGAAAACCATGTCCGGGTGGGCCAATACGGTGCAACCGGTAAGACCTGTTCCTCATCCTCACTGACCTTGCACAGTGTCTTTGCAAGAAGGCTCACTGGGGGAAACACATACTTGCATAAAGCCCAAGGTCAGCTGTGCGCCAGTGCGTCCCTGCTGAGGGGGCCTCGGACAGAGAGTCATACAACTGGCAGTGGGAGGACTCGTCGGAGGTAACCAGGTTTACCTGAGCTTCCCCGAATTGACTCCAGAACAGCCGGATTGTCTCAGGATGGAGTTGCCGTTCTCCGGGGAACATGAGCTGTCGTGAGAGCACATCAGCTGCACGATTGAGCTCCCCCAGGATGTGGACGGCACGCAGCGACTTGCACTGCGTCTGACTCCAGAGGAGGAGATGGCGGGCGAGTTGTGACATGAGATGTGATCGTAGACAACCCTGCCAGTTGATGTACAAAACGGACCATGCGGACCAAGACGTTCTAGCCAAGCAGCAGCGGCCTGACTGCCGCAAGGCTAGTAGTACTGCCAGCAACTCGAGGCAGTTGGTGTGCCAAAGCAGTCAAGGCCCTGTCCAGAACCCCGAGGGTGCCTGTACATTGCAGGTAGAGCACCAGCCCACACTGGAGGCGTCCATCGTGAAAACGACATGCCAAGACACTTGTTCTAAGGGTACTCTGACCCATACAATGACAGGGTCTGTCCAGGGGCTGAATGAGTGGCAACGCGTTGGCGTGATGGTCATGTGAACTGTACCGCGGCGCCATGCCCATCTCGAGACTCGGGAGTGTAACCTGTGCTGAAGTGGTCTCATATGAAGTAATCCGAGCAGCGGATGGCATCTGGCTGTGGATGTCATATGCCCCAGGAGCCTCCGAAAGTGTTTCAGTGGTAACACCATCCTGCCTCTGAAGGAACTCAGACAGCTCAGCACGGACTGGGCACGCTCATTGGTGAGACGCACCATCATACTCACCGAGTCTAACTTAATACTGAAAAAAGAGATTCTCTGCACGAGGGAGAGCTTGCTCGTTTCTCAGTTGACCCGAAGCCCCAACTGGCTGAGGTGCCGAAGCATCAGGTCCCTGTGATTGCACAACTGTTCTCACGCGCAGGCCATGCTCGAGACAGCTGAGGATCCTGATGCCCACTTCTCGTAATGGGGCAAGGGCGCCCTCCATGACTTCGTAAAGACACGGTGGGACAGGGAAAGCTCGAAGGGGAGGACCTTGTACCGTCATGCCTGTCCCTCAAATGCAAACCGAAGGACGGTCTGCATCGAGGGAGAATCGAGACATGAAAGTAAGCATGAAAGTAAGTCGACGGCTGCAAACCAATCCTGGGGGTAGGGTGCATCTGTTGATGCGCTTCTGCGTCAACCTCTTGAATGGGAGCTTGAGAAGGGCCCAATTCCAGACTCGCAGATCCAGGATTGGCCAAAGACCACTGCCTTTCTTGAGTACGATGAAGTAAGGGCTGTAAAACCCCTGCCTTACCTCAGCTGGAGGGAATGGCTCGATTGCATCCTTGCCAGAAGGACAGCAATCCCCTCAGGCAAGACCGGGGCATCTCGGACTGCCACCGAAGTCTCGAGAATGCAGCTGAACATGGGAGGTCGCCTGGCGAACTGAATCACATAGCCGAGTTGAATTGTGCGAATGGGCCAGCAGGACAGGCTGGGCAGCGCGAGCCACACCAACTGCAGTCTCTTGGCCGGTGGCAAGAGGGGGCGTCGTGGGCGAGAGTGAGGAGGCAGTGCGTCGCATACTGTCAGCCCGTGAGCCTGCGAACCCGGAGGAAAAGGAAATTGCTCTTTCATTGACAATGTGGTTACTGCTAGCCCTTGAGTCAAAAATACAATGATTCTCTACCCTACCCTCCTCCGAGGGAAGGAGCAGCACTGTCCTTGCCGTCTCCTGAGAAAGAGCCGCTTTATCGCCTCCCTGGATGATTTCGGGGCCAGCTGGGACACAGGGAGCGCCGTGCTCCTGCGAGAGGCTCGACACACTGGCCTAAGTACGATTAAGCACGAGGCGGAGCAGTTCTGGAGGACGCAGGAGGGCACCCACGGTGACGAGCAGATTGGGGCTTGGCCCACAGCAGAGCGGTGGCAGACGGTGCATCACGCCGGGGCAAGATATGTTAGATGGCCTTGGTCTGCTTCTGTATTGCCGAGAACTCCTAGGCACAGTCCTCTACAGTGTCGCCAAACAGTCCAGCCTGGGAGACGGAGCGTCGAGAAAGCGCACTTTGTCGACATTGCTCATCTCAGCAAGGCTGAGCCATAGATGGTGCTCTTGGGCCACAAGTGTGGACATCACCTTCCTGAGGGACCACGCTGTGACTTTCGTCGCCTGTAGGGCAAGGTCAGTCGCCGAGCGCAGCTCCTGCATCAAGCTCGGGTTGGTGCTACCCTCGTGCATTTTAGTGCCTTGGCTTGGTATACTCGCAGGATAGCCATGGCATGCAGGGCAGAGGCGGCTTGGCCCACAGCATTGCAAGCCTTGGCCGTGAGAGTGGCATCAGCTTACAGGCTTTGGACGGGAGACGAAGACAATTCCTCCGTTTTGTGGACAGAGGTGGACCGCAACCGCACTCTCCACCTGGGGAATGTCAACGTACCCCCTAGCCACCTTGCCATCGAGGGTAGTGAGGATAGGGAGGCAGATGAGCGGCTTCCGACCGAAAAAGGGGCCATCCACGACTTCATCAGCTCCTCATGCACCTCCGGGAAGAAGGGAACCAGGGCAGGGCAATGTCATGAGCCACGGCCCGTGCCGAGGAGCCAATCATCCCACCGCGAGGGCTCGGGACTGGGAGTTGTGCACGCCTCCAGCCCGATGCTCGCGGCGGCCTGGGAAAGCACGGCCATCAACTCTGGGTCTGATGCGGCAGTGGCAATAACACCCGAGGATGGCCGACCCGCCGAATCTTCATATTCAGAGGACGATTGCCCATCCTCCGATGCTGCTATCGACATCTGATCTTCTATCTGTGCGCCGAATGAAACGCTGGACACGCCGTAAGATGGCACAGCAGAATCACCGGGGAGCTGCATAGAACAGCTGCTGCGGGAGGAGTGAAAGGTCCGTGGGTACTGCCCCGGCAGAAAGGCTCTCACTGTAACCCTCAGATCGCCCAGAGCACTAGCCAATGGTAGTGACAGAGGGAGCCCCTCCCATCCCCGTGAGGAGAGAGAGGTGCGATCGCAACGTTGCCATGGTCACATGCTCACAGTGAATGCATAAACCAACAAACGCAGCTACAGCGAGCTGGATGCCCAGACACTGAAGACAATGATCATTGCTGTCGACGGAGGATAGGAAATGACCGCAACCAAGAGGACACGGTCGGAACGGCGTCTTTAAAAAGACGAGAACCGACCGAAATTTGCTTTTTAGGAAATCTGCTCTTTTAGTTGAAGTGCCCAGGGGAATCGTTGTAGACAGGGACACCGCTGTTTGCACCGTGACGCCAACCAGAACAGCTTCCAGACAGACGATGAAATGGACTTTGTGGAGATCAAGCACGTTCACCCACTCGGCTCCGAAGCAAAAATCTGATGAGTGGATGCACCTGTTGCCTATTTATACCCGTATGAACGGGGAGTGGCTCAGGTATGCAAAACCCACTAGCCAATATTTATTGGCGTTTTCTCTTAAAGTCAGCGATCATTGGGGCTCCCAAGTGAATCCCCATTTGTCATCACGACATAACTCGTAGTGACCGACAGATAGGGAACTAATGATTTGCATATAAGTAGGCATGTTTAAACAACAAGAAATAACATAACATTTACTGGTATGATGTTGCAAAGTATTGCAAGAGAAAATTAAGTTATCACATTAAATTAAACTACAAATGCTAAAGAAACATATTTCACAGATTTGCTATGAGACTGTGTCTAAATTTGTATATATATATATAAAAAGCATGATGGCATTGTGTTTCAGTTCTTCAGCAATGTTTAGCAAAATGGCTGTCAAGCAACACACAGACAGAGTGGTGCAGCAATACTGATGTAATGAGGCCACAGGTGTGAGTTTATGGTGTATTTTACAACAGCTTAGAATACGGCTCAGCCAATCATAATAAAGGACCATAACTTTCCATTTTATAATAGTGATTTCTGAATTTGTTTTATGTTGAACACAAATATTTTTAGGGAAAAGTTGAGGTAAGATGAGGAGCTTAGAAATGGGACAGAAGGACTGCAATGGCACAATGATAATTGTTAGAGTTGATCTTATATTTTGAGTTATTTAATAATTCCAAGAATTAGATTTCATTTTCAGTGAAATACATTACATATCCCATATATACATCATATATCCCATAGTCCAGTTGAGTGGAATCGTTCAGTCTGGATGGATTGATAGTTTATTGCTTTTAAGACATGCCTTCAATTAAAAATATACTGTAGATCTGTATCTACTATAATTCACACAATTGTTTAATTCAGATGAACCTGAAAGTAGTTTATTAGGATTTTATTTTGTTTAATTTTTCATGTCACCTGCCATTATTGAACTTAAATTTAGTATTTAACTTTTTTTGAGCATGCCAAACCCCAGCGGTTGCTATAGTAAATGCAACTTTTACATGCATCTGATTGACAGGTAAACCACACACTCTTAACTGCTTAACAGCTTTAACTTAAAGAGAGTAAACTTTGCCATTCAGTTGAACTGTGCATGTGCATTTTAAACACTTAAACAATGAGCAGGGTTTTCTAGTATATTTATAATGTCAATGGCATGAACCAAAAAAAAAAACAAAAAAAACAAAAACAAAATCAAAACAAAACAAAAAAAAAAAACACTTAAGATCAGAGCAATAGAAATGCTTTGTTTAGGGGGATACAAAGATTTCAGTCAGGATAGACTTGAAAAAGAGATTCTTTATCTCAGTGAGTATTTTCTTGGTTAAAGTTTAAAAGATAAATAAATAAAAACACACAAGACACAGATAGACAACAGCAGTTATATATGAATGTATTTTAATAATTGTTTGATTAAAATTATTGCTAGGGACAATTTAGTGTGCCCCTACACTCTGATATCGCTACCGTGCGGTTGAGCTTACTTTGATAGAGAATAAATCTATCAAAAGGAAGAGATGAGAGAGCAATCTTTCCACAGCTGTACTGCCCCATCTCTGTGTCTGCTGTTGCCATGGGGGGTTTGGGTATTTCCAGTTTTCAAGTGACAGCAGCAGTTTACAAACTTCAGTCAGTCACACCGAAGGGAGAACGGTGCTGGTCAGTCATCAGATAATAGGGTCAAACAAGCAATCAAGGAAGTAGGGATGAAACCATTATATTGTTGTAAATAGGGTAGGGGGTAAAGAACAGAAATATAGCAAAATATATGAGAAATGCAAAAATGTTTATTTACCATAATTATCCAAAATCATGCGTGACCGTATGGTTGATATGTCTGTAAAAGACATCATATAGCATATATATTGCCATACGGCTATATATAGTAGGCCTATTATACAGACGCTTAAATATAATTTTTTTTTATCTTTGTGAACCCTGAAGGTTATGAAATGTATCCAAGATACTAATAAAGTTAAAGGAATGTTTATTATTGTAAAATAACTCCTGAAATAGTTCTCTGAATTTAAATCGAGATTTACCATGGACTGACAGCTCAACCGTACAGTAGAGTTTTATATAAAACATAAATTTAAAATAAAAAAAAATGCTTGGGGCTATTTATTAGATGTCTACTAATAAGAATTTGAAGTTAAATAATTTTTTCATTAGCTCCTTTTAGGAGTGAAGGTTAAAGGGTTAAAAATAAAGGTTCCAAAAGTGGGGTTTCTCATCAAATGCCATTTTTGGCTTCCACAAAGAACATTTCAGTGATCAGTTCTTAAAAGAAACACTTTTGTTTCTTTATTATAAATAACATATTATTTTTTTAATTTTATTTTTATTGTGTTTCTTCATGAGAACCTCAATGGCATTTTTTTCTTAATCATGATTAATCTAGCGAAAAATTACCTTTGTGTGAAAGCACAGGTTAATTGTAATGTATCAGGGTTGGCAGTGTTTTTGGGGGTTAACCAGTCTCATTAAGAGATCAAGAGACACCCTTGGGATGAAAATGTGTGCCGAAGTAGATTGCGCAGGATGTGATTTTTTTTTTTTTTTTGCTTTGCTACTAGTGTGATAAACTGGGTTTATCTGCTTTTATGTGGTTTTATGGACTGCTTGTTTGCTGATTTCACTGGTTTTGCAACCTGTCCAAGGACTACAGGACAAATGTAGCTGTTTGGCTGCTGCCTATAGTAATATAGATAAATGAGCATTGATGTTGTCAAGTCGCATCTTAAGAGAGTTTGGGACAGTCTGAGCTCAGCACTTCTGTGCTGCATTTATTTCATTCTGTCAGGAGAAAAGAAAAGAGACAATAAAACTGTTGAAAAACTGGATAATTGGCTCACATGAAAATGCACTGTGTGATCTAATTTGTTTCTTTCAGAGAAAGAGTGAGAAATGTTTCACGTCCCAAGGCTACGTTCCTTGTTTTTACATGATCAGCACATATTTTTGTTTTATATGCTAGCATATGGTAAATCAGCTGGAAAAAGTTGTACCAAAATCTAAATAAAAAGACCTTAAAATGCTGGCTTATCAGACAAGAGGTAGGACACAAGGTTGTAGGACACCAAATAAAATAAAAGTGATTGATCAGTTTTGTAATGTTTATTTCTGTCCTTATGAAACTACTGTCATGTTTGTTAATTATGGCATATGGAAATCTAATGGTTGAAAATGATGTGTCAAATCAGCTTAATACCTTGAAACATGCTGCAATGTGACATGGTTTACTACATCTTGAACGGTTTTAAATAACATTCTACACTTCTTATAATGGTTAAATGTATTCTAATTACTGTTCATGCAGTTTGCCCTCATGTTAATTGAGAGTTAACACTGAATATTTATAGGAGAGAGCAGGGATAATTGTTACATAATTAATAACCTAATGCACAATGCAGTATATTATACATGATCAGGTATGTGCATGAATAAATGCTCTACTCTGACTTAAAAAAAAAAAAAATGGACAGCTTTAGGACACAGACACTATTTGCAATCATTCAACTAATGAATAGTTTAAGCAGCAGCAATTTGTCCTTCAAAAATACCACTAATTTGGTCTATAGATAAATCTGCTTTGCTTCAGTGGAATTGAGGTGACCAGTTTAAAACATACACTTTCCTTAGTACAAATAAATACATTTTAATAATATAATATTTTAGATAAAAAAAAAATCATGTTCATGTCTATTTGTCATCTTTTAAATTAAAATTAAGTTGAATTAAATAATTAAAGTATTTAGGGATTAAAGGATTTATAGGATAAAGAAAGGGTAAAGAAGACTATTGTCAGTATTGTGTTGTCAATATTTGTCTTGTCTTGTGTTTCCCCTGTCATGCCCTTATTTGGTCCTTCCTGTTCCTGTCCTCGTCTAGTTGATTGTTTGTCATTTATTTCAGGTGTGTGTGTTAATTATTATGTATATTTAGTTCTTGCCCATTCAGTTCATTTTGGTCTGGTCTACTCATTACCCCCGGTGTTCCTGTGTGTCATTCCTGCTTTGTCGTGCCTTGCCTTGCCTTGCCTTGCCTTGTCTGTCATTTGGATTTAATTAAAGACTGTATATTGAGTTATTCCTCGTCTCCTCGCTTCCCTCGTGTGTACACCATGACAGAAGACCAAACCGAAAGTGAGCGACGTCTTTTTCACCGTTTTATTTTTCCGTTTTTGAAAGTCTTTTTTTTGTTCCTGTGTTGTGTTTTCCTCACCACGCCTTTAGAAGTCGCCGCTCGATTCTCGATCATCGCGGGAGTTCAGCGGGACCGCCACGAGCGCCGCGAGTCTGCCGTCCACGGGGATATGATCGCCGCCGTCCACGGCTCACCCATTAATGCCGCCGTCCGCGGCTCACCCAAGACTGTCGACCGCTGCTCACTCACCCCACGCCGCCATCCGCGGCTCACCCAAGCACGCCGCCGGCTGCGGCTTCCTCAAGCCCGCTGGCCCCCGCCGTTAACGGTCTATCCCACCGGCCCGCCACTGACTCAAGCCCGCCGGTCCGCCATTGAACACAGGTCCCATGGATCCAGTTCACATGTCATGGCCAGAAGTGCCGTTTTTTAGTCTTGTCGTGCCCTCAGGAACAGTTTTAATTCAATCTAGTCATGTCTTGTCTTGTCCACGGAGACTCGTCGAGGGCCCCCTATCGTGGAAGTGGAAGCGGTTGCTGAGGGACTCTGTGAGGGCCCCTGACTCCTTGTCATGCCCAGAGGAAACCTCAGCTTCCAAGCTAGCCCAGGAGGGCTCTCTGTTCCTGTGGGCTGTCCTGTCCCTGTCCGTCTAGCCCAGGTGGGCTATCCTGTCCCTGTCTGTCTAGCCCAGGTGGGCTGTCCTGTCCCTGTCTGTTTAGCCCCGGAGGGCTCCTGATACCCCCTTACTACACCATGGAATTTTTTGGGGGTGGGGGGGTAGAAAGGGTTCCGGCTGTAGTGGCCGGGCCAAGGGGACCGAGGCTAAGGCCATGAAGACCACCTGCCATGGCCTCCTGAGCTCCCTGCACCGCCATGGCTTCCTGAGCTCCCTGCACCGCCATGGCCTCCTGAGCTCCCTGCACCACCATGACCGCCAGAGCTCCCAGCTCCGCCTTGGCTTCTGATCTGTTTGTTCCGCTCTGTGTGTGAGCGGAAGTGCCCACCCCCCCTCCCCGGTGGTACTGTTATGGCGTGGGTCACACCTTCCGGGAGGAGGGAGTTATGTCAATATTGTGTCTATCTTGTCTTGTGTTTCCCCTGTCATGCCCTTATTTGGTCCTTCCTGTTCCTGTCCTCGTCTAGTTGATTGTTTGTCATTTATTTCAGGTGTGTGTGTTAATTATTATGTGTTTTTAGGTCTTGCCCATTCAGTTCATTTTGGTCTGGTCTACTCGTTACCCCTGGTGTTGCTGTGTGTCATTCCTGCCTTGTCTTGCCGTGCCTTACCTTGTCTGTCATTTGGATTTAATTAAAGACTGTATATTGAGTTATTCCTCGTCTCCTCGCTTCCCTCGTGTGTACACCGTGACAACTATAAATTAATAAAATAAAAATAATATAATAAAATGTATAGTAATGTAAACAAGTTTAACTATTAGGAAATAATATTTTTATTTTAAAATATGCACACATTCAATTTTAAATGTATACCTAATAAGTTAAAAATGGTTTAATGTTTATTATCTTGTCATATTCGACTGTGAATTACATCAGTCACGTAAAGTATAGCCAATATTTTCATTTCAAATGGTGAAAATGTCAAGTAGTTTGCATCACTGGATATTACTGTCTGTCGTTTAACATTTCTGTAGTAAAAAAAAAAAAAGTGTTAAATGTTTAGCTACATCTTACCTCTTGTGCTGTTAAAACTTAAGGTTTTTTCCCTGTGAATGATAAAGTCCATCTTATTGGATTTGATTGGCCATTTCAGTTATTTTGACATTGACGAGTGCTGTAAGACCACTGAGGCGAAGCAGCCTAAAATGTGGACGACTGGCTGATGTAACAGGCTCTTTAAACTCAAGCTAAACTACCATCCAAAATGACAGATGATGAATTCATATCTCTTTAAATCCACAACCTGAGGCACAGGTCAAATTTAACATATGAGAGATTAAGTGAGATGAGTGTCTAAGGAGAGAAAAAGAAAGAAATTGACCCCAACGTAGAGGCGAGTGTTTGTGACCTTCTTATAAGTGAAGACAGAGAGGAGCTGCAATAAAAAAAAAAAAAAATTAAAAAAAAAAGATGATGCCTTGAAGTGCTCCAGTGAAGAGGGTAATAAGTAGGAAAAACCTCTCGTCACATGATCACAGTCATCAGAGAGGTACAAGGAGAACAAAGAATGAGCCAAATGGAGGGGAAAAAAATCAGATTCAAGGACAGTCATAAGCTTTCTAAAACTTGTAAAGTGTCTTTCTAGTTCAACAAAGAGTCATTTCTATAAAACTGTTCCCATTTTCTCTATTGAACTATGGAATTTGACCTATTCACAGGGCTATTGATTCCCAGAGGACAAATTTATTGCACACATGTTGCTGTATCATAGCTCAGGAAACTTACTGGATTTTCCTCAGTTATGTAGGCAATTTTTTAATCGGCATAACTTTCTCCAAGATAAAATGAGTACAAATGTGTATGTAGAACTTGCATCCTCCAGTGATAAAACTATCCACTGGACCAGTTCTAGACTCAAAAGGAGTCGGGGGGACAGATATAAAAACTTATGCAGGAAACCGCAGGTTCTACATTAAAAAAAAAACAAAAAAAAAACACTTTACTATAGCACAGCAAACACAAATCAATTGTTTGGATGAGCTGGGAAAAAAATGAAAAACAAACAAAAATAACACAGGTAACAAAAGGTAAGTGAGGCCACATCCACACAAAGCCAGAACAAAACCTTGCTACGTGTACGTTAAAGGGCTACTCCATACCAAAATGAAAATTTTGTCATTAATCACCCCAAGTCGTTCCAAATCCGTAAAAGCTTCGTTCATCTTCGGAACACAATTTAAGATATTTTAGATGAAAACCAGGAGGCTTGTGACTGTCCCATTGACTGCCAAGAAAAGTATGAAAGACATCGTCAGAATACTCCATCTGCCATCATTGGTTCAACCGTAACGTTATGAAGTGACGAGAATACTTTTTGTACGGAAAGAGAACAAAAATAATGACTTTATTCAATGATTTGGCACCGTAACATCCCCATAGCGCCATTTCGGAGAGCATTCGCTGGACGCACATTGTGTACGCAGTTATGTGTCAGTAACAAAAGGTAAGTAAAACACACTCTGTCCTTCTTCCTACTGCAAGGTGTATGATATTGTTCATCTCGTGCAGTGTATGTAATAAAGTTCAGTTTGTGTGTATTGAAGTTCAGTTCCTTTGTAATAAAGTTCAGTTCGTGTATAATTGCTCTGTCAGTAGGTTACTGGGCAACGCAACAGGTCCTCTCACTGACGAAGAGATGAAATTCACATTTGGGCTTGGCTCGCCATCTTAGTTCTCTTGTCATACATGTCTTCTCTACATTTGCACACATATAAAGGAAGAATCTTAACCAACATCAAACTTTTTAACTGGAACATAAAACCTAACCAAAAAAATGTTCAACCAGAAGTGTTCCGTTTAGGATGCAGACCATGTAAGTATTATTATTTTACATTAATAACTCAGATTCTCCCCCTCTTACTCCATTTACAAATCCTCCATGCTAGTGTTGCACATGCACTCCATGTTTATTATCTTTGTCTTATTCCAATATTATGAATTTCAGTGTTGATATTTATGTGTATCCATATAAGCTGATTTTTTTTATTGTGGGTTATCTAGCCCAAATTATTTGGCCTTGAAATAACTTTATTAAAAATGTGATGGTAGGTAATTGTATATTAATTTTAGAACATTTTTATTATATATTAATGACTTAAAAATGGCCTGTTCAAATAAGCTTTTATTATACGCAGATGATGCAGCCATAATTGTGTCTCATGAGAGGAAGAAAAATATTGAAAATTAATTAAGTAGAGCGATTGAAGGGGTCTCCAAATGGTTTTGCCATAATAAACTGTCTTTACATTTAGGGAAAATTGAAGTTATATTATTCGGCTCGGTTGCTAAATTGAAAATATGCTTTAGATTAGAGGTAAAGGTTGGAGATCAAATAATTACACCTAAACGAGAAGTAAAATATTTGGGTTGTGTTGTAGACAGTAATTTGACAGGAGAAAAGATGGCTGCTTTAACTCATTCAAAAATTTGTAATCGAATAAAATTTTTAAGAAGACAGGCGGCTTGCTTAGATACTCAAACTTTAAAAATGTTGACTGGAGCATTAGTGCAGTCACACTTTGATTATGCTGCAGCTTTTTGGTATAACGGTATTTCAAAGAAATTAAAAAAGATAATAAATTGCAGCCTGCTCAAACTAAGTTGTGTAGGGTTATTTTGAAAATATGATGCACTGATGCATTTGCGAGATGAACATTATCAATTTTTTTTTTTTTTTTTAAAGTCGAAAAAAGGGTAACTTTTCTAAAACTGGTGATGGTGTTTAAGATATTAAAGAAAATGGTTCCAAAGTATCTGTTAGAATATTATGTATTTGTAAGCGAGGTTCAGTGTCATTCTACAAGGGCAAGTAGTAATGATAAATATCCTTGTAAGTTTAAGAGTGAAATGAGAAAAAAAAAAAAATAAATAAATAAAAAAAAAATATATATATATATATATATATATACACATACTAGCTCTGTTGCTTAGAATAAATTACCTGGGGGTATTCAAGAGATACAAATTCATAGTATTTTTAGAAGGGAAGTTAAAAAAATGGTTGTTTTATCATTGATGTTTTGAAGTTTGTGGGTGAGTTTCTGTACTTGATGTTGGTTGCCTCATTTATGATTTGTTCGTCCATTTTTAAAATACCGAGGACCACAATGGAAATAAGGCGATGGCTTTTTTGTGTATTTTATCCTCGACAGTTTTGAAATGTGTATGAATCAGTCTTTTTGGAATTTTTCCTATTATATTTTAAATTTTGTCAAATAAAACAAACAAAGAAACAAACCAGTTAATCAGCTAATGACTAATCAATTAGTGAATGTGTTTCAGACAAGCACAAGGACCTTTGTGCTTACACTAAATATGGGGGTTTAAATCCAGCCTGCAACATGCAATGATTCCAATCCTCCTCTCTAATTTCACTGTCAGTAAAATTATACATTCTAGGCAAAATTTTTCCTTATTGTGACTTACATCCGAGTGAAATGGCTTATCGACCAAGAAAAAAAAACAAACAAAAAAAACACAAAAACTAGTAAGACAAGACTTAATTTTCTCCATTGGGAATTGATTAGATTGTGGAAAGTGTTGTCGTTTGCCAATTGTGTTCATTTCATTTATGTGACAGGCCGCTGGAGGCAAGGAACTCGTCTGGTCATCGGACAGCTTTATTTTTTTATGTAAAAAAAAAAAAAAAAAAAAAAAAAAAAAAAATTGAGTTGTCAATTTTGATTTAACAGTTACTGTAGGCTGAACCTAAGACCTCAGGGATTTTTCTCCAGGGACAAATATGATAGTTTATTATATTATTTTTACTGTTTCTCCATTTCTTAAAAGATTATGTTGGTGCTTTTGAGGCACTAGAGCTGTGTTTTAGGATAATAGTCTTTATGTGATTAGATTAACCATGATTCTTCTTAATGGGTTGGCTGGCAAATATCCCAACTCTCTTTTCTACATCAAAAAGCTAATGCACCTGTTGCACTTAATGTCGCCCCTAATGCACATTTATCAAGTCACTATACTCTTATTGTGTAGGATCGGATAGACAATACCTGTGCAGTGAATCGCACTTACGTATATGATATTTTGAGAGGAATTATTTCTTTTTTTTCTTTGCAATCTGAATGAATTACTATGGATTCAGCTAATAGGACTCAAACTGAGTAAAACAAAATGTTTTATGTTAGAGTACATACAGAAACACAGAAAATCAATGTTAATTTAATGAATGTAATGTGTGTACGTGTTTTTCTTTTTTCTTTCTTTCTTTTTTTCAGGTATGTTACGGTACATGGTAGTAACCTCCTTTACCATATTATTCCTGTAATTTGTGATTTGTAACTTTTCTATATTTGTCATATTTTTAATTCAATTCAAAAGTGAATTGAGCAAATATATAAATTTTTAGCACATTCTGTTTTGTTAGGATTGATTATTTACTTACAGCACTCATAAAAATGTTTTTATTTATCACATTTACTGGCAAAATAATTCCAGTCAACTGCTAATAAAAGTATGCAACTGTGACGTAATAATGGACGAAAAAAAAAGGGCATTTTTATTTGGTGTATCGTCATATTTTAGGGACGGAGAGATGCAGAGAGAAAAATGAGGAGAAGGGAGAGAGATACATTGGGGTTCACAAAAATTGTATCTGGGACAAGCATGGGGCCGGTGTGAGAATTCTGCATAAATTGCATACCCTTTGAGCAATTCCCCATATTCTCCATCGGATAAGTTCATAATGTCATAATTCATCTCTAATCTAATGAGCTTCAACACTAGCAAAGCACAAATCAAATTTGGTTAGTGAAGGGAAGCTCTGAAATTTCATTCCAATGAACCTCTCCTGCCATTTTGACATATACAGGAAGGAGCTAATGCGATTTACTGTGGACACCACATGAATTATCTCCCATAATTTGAATTAAATGTGCCAGGTCTTGTGCTACTCTTTTTAGTTAATTAAAGTTAAGAGATGAAGAAAGATAACACCTTTTCACAAGGTCATAAGAAGGTTGCCTTTTATTTGTATTTACTTATTTATTTATTTATTAAGAAATACAAACACACACACACATATACTCAGGAAGCAAAGTAGAGAGATGCTGTAATTTGCACAACCAATTATACATCTGGTACAACATCGTAGACAGCAGGCTAATATTCTCTAATCGTTCATTTAAAAATATAACTATATTTACTTGCCCTATGGTGTCATAGTGTTATATTTGAGTGGAATATAGGTAATGCTATAAAAATGAAATTAAGTCATCTCAGGTGTAGTGCCTGAGACAGATCTGATACACCATTTTTTTATATATAGTCAATAAATAATCCACAATACCCCTCACCCAAAAAGCAAACCAGGTATCAGTGGAACGCCCCTCAAATCGCAACCAACACCCAGCCAGAACCAAGAATCTGACCATAGCAGCAATGACACATCAGCAAGATAAGACAGTTTTACAACCCAAATGAATCTACTTAATAAACCCTTTTAATCCTATACATTCTATATATAACCACTTGAAAATGTATAAACATCTATACAATCTTCCTATCTCTTAATTTTCCTTTTGTATTGTTTTGCCTTTTTATTAATCCAAACTCTTTTGAATTAATGTTTTAGAATTGCTTACTGTAGTTAATCATATAACACGTATATCATGTTTGACATCAATGAGTAGCAGTTTCAATGTCCTGCATATTCCTTTTTTTTTTTTTTTTTTTTTTGCATTTTAGTGTTGTAAGAATCTTAAAGGTTTTTCCTGCATCACCCACTCAAATTTCATATGCAAATCACCTTGCTAAAAGAAAAAAGATCACAAACTTTCCCTTTGAAAGTGCAATTCCTCATTAGCTCATTCGCCTCATGAGGGTGTGATATCTTCGTGCTTTAAAAGATGACTCTTCTTCAGAGAGAGAACTGGAGCCTGAATGAATTGCATCAGGACTCTCTTTTAAACAGGGAAGATGTGCAAGTATTAAACTCAGTCTTCTTAACTGATCCATTACGTATCACCTTCCTCTTTTCACAAAGATGTGTCAGAACTAAGAAACTAATATTTTCTTCAGGATTTAGATCTACTGAATATCAAATACTTCCCCAACTTCATGCTTTTATCTTTCACTTTGCTTCGGCTTTAACCCTCTTCCTCTGTCAGAATGTGTGTGTGTATGTTTTGGACTAAGTGTTAATAAAGTCTTGTTTATATGACACTTGAGGTTGTTCATCATTTTTCTCATAACAGAGTCCCTAATCATGCCGATCAAGCTATATTCTGTTAAAAGTGTGTTGGATGATTATTAGGATATTATTATCTATGGCCAAGAGAGTAATATTCTACTGTAATCTAGAGAATGTCTAAGACTGATTCTGTTGAGAATTACCCCCAAAGAAGTATTTGTTTCAAATACTTTTTTTGATCATAATTAATGAATAAATGCTTCCCTTTTAGGCTAATTTGCCACACAGGTCATCATTTTGCTGATATTTTAAATGCCAATGTAATGGTTATCGCTGATACTTGATACAATTGAAGAGCAGAACCCCACAGGGCATGAAATAGAGTTCAAAAAAATAAAAAAGACAGAATTACTTGTTGGATGAGCCAATACACGGCTTAAATCATGTTTCATACGCTGCTGTCCCCATAAAGAGCTGAAGCACTCAGAATCAGCTGAAGAAATTGAATTGCTTTGCTATTATCATAATGCCGCTATTACATTTGGAAAAGGAACAGTTTCTTCAGTTCAGACTTTGGGATCTCATTTCAAAGCCCAGGCCTATTAAATCTGATTAAGAGGGATTTATCTAATGCTGTCTGATTTATAAGCTTCTCAAATCGATGGACTCAGATCTATGTCATGTAACAGTTGTGATGAGTCAGAACAATTTAGGGAAAAAACAATCTGCATAGTGACCAGAGACGAAAAGAAAACGAAAACAGTTTTTGGAATTCTTTCACATTATTGCCTTTTATATATCATTATGTTGTACTAATATATTTAAGAATTAAAAAATAAATATAAAATATATGTCACAGACATTCAGTTAATTTACATCTTCATGGACTATTAGTTTTGTTTTCATGGACTTCTGATAGGTTATCTTCATCATTATGTTGTACTAATATATTTAAGAATTAAAAAATAAATATAAAATATATGTCACAGACATTCAGTTAATTTACATCTTCATGGACTATTAGTTTTGTTTTCATGGACTTCTGATAGGTTATCTTCAGTCACTTTGTTCAGTTTTCCCGCCACTCTTTTGTTGTCATGATATCCATCTAATCAGCTCAGGTGTTAATCATTATTTCATTCATTTGGTTTGTACTTAAGTTCCTGTCTGCACACACTTCAGGTGTCTGGTATTGCTTGTGTGCGACCACACTGTTACGCTTTTTTGAGTATATTGGAGTTCTTTAATAAACCCTGTTTGATTTTTATTCATCATCTTTGTCTTCATCTTGGATGAAACGTGACAGAATACC
This sequence comes from Spinibarbus caldwelli, assembly GCA_039654775.1. Classification (NCBI taxonomy): domain Eukaryota; kingdom Metazoa; phylum Chordata; class Actinopteri; order Cypriniformes; family Cyprinidae; genus Spinibarbus; species Spinibarbus caldwelli. The sequence goes on from CM077222.1 coordinate 19,103,891, forward strand.
AGACCTAAAAAATTTTTGAAGAAGTATGGACGTTGCTTCTATTAATGTTGCCCCAATGAGGGGCAATCAGCTGTTGAATGGAGTCACAATTTTTGTGTTCCAGCATGGCAAAGACCTGGAGCATTACGTGAAGGAGTTCCTTAACATCTGCCATCAAGCCACCTGTGACGACGTCTGTTTAAAGGAGGGATTTCGGTGTGGACTGGACGATGATCTCCAGTTCATCATGCCCCATGGAGATCCCTGGTGGTAGTATCATGGCTTAGGACTGTTTTGCTGCATCTTGGCCAGGACAGCCTGCCATCATTGATGGAACAATGAATTCTGAATTATACCAGCAAAGTCTAAAGCAGGGGTCACCACACTCAGTCCTGGAGGGCCGGTGTCCTGCAGAGTTTAGCTCCAACTTGCCTCAACACACCTGCTTTGAAGTTTCAGGTATACCAAGCAAGACCTTGATTAGCTGGTTCAGGTGTGTTTGATTAGGGTTGGAGCTAAACTCTGCAGGACACTGGCCCTCCAGGAACAAGTTTGGTGACCCCTGGTCTAAAGGAAAACGACAGGACATCTGTTTAAGAAGAGAGTCTCAAGAGAACGTGGGTCATGCAGCAAGACAACAACCCCAAGCACACAAGTCATTTTACCAAAGAATGGTTAAAGAAGAACAAAGTTAATGTTTTGGAATGGCTGAGTCAAAGTCCAGTCCTTAATCCACTTAAAATGTTGTGGAAGGACCTAAGCAAACTGTTCATAGGAGGAAACCCACCAACATCACAGAGTTTAAGTGGTTCTGCACTAAGGAATGGGCTAAAACGCCTACATGTTATTGTTCAGGACTGATCAGCATTTACAAGAAACTTTACCTTCAGTTACTGCAGCAAAAGGGGTCACTCCAGATACTGAAAGCAAAGATTCACATACTTTTGCAACACACGGATATGTAACACTGGATAATTTTCCTGAATAAATAAATGACAAAGAAAATATTTTTCTCTCACTTGTTTGATTCAGTTCTCTTTGTCTACTTTCAGGACTTACAGTATATGAAAATCTGATGATGTTTTGGGTCATATTTATGCACAAGTATAGATAATAGATAGATAATATATAGATAGATAATATTGTGTATTTTATATTTATTTTTATATATATATTTTTTATACATATATATATATATATATATTTTTTTTTTTTTATTTTTTTTTTACATATTTTATATATGTGTGTGTGTGTGTGGATGGATGCATTTTTGAATGTACTGTAACTTGCTCTGGAAAAAAGTGTTTTCTAAATGCAAAAATGTAAATGTCCATTTGAATTGCTTCTCAGTATGCTATAAGTAATACATTTCCGCTTGACTGACAGTTCAAACGGCAAGGTAATTAGCGTATCATAATTGGTATGGCAGTGTTTGCAAATCCATGCTGAGAAATAATGATTCAGTATCCATTATGAGATCTTCAACTTATCATTAAGTCAAATTAAATATTTCAAATTAAACAGCTACAAACCACTGTTGCACCTGCAGACAGGCGCAGAAATTAGTTTTGGGAGGAAGGGGGCCTTTGATGTTTTTCGCATGAACAACTAACCTAAGAATGGTTCGGTGTAATTATTTGTATATTTTATGCTAGTAGCTTTATCACTTAAAAATATTTCATTATATTATGCAAAATAGAAGTTTATAACAATAAAATATGTATAATTGTAATATATATTAAAAGAGTGCCATTTTGACCAAAACATCATAGACTTACCACTTATGCATTTTAAGTTCTCAGGATGCACTATACAGTATATGTACATTGTACTATATATATTTGTAAAATATCTTTATGAGCAAACTAGCTGTCACGCCCATGGACTGTCTGTGTGTGTTTTTCTCACCATGTGCTCCCTGTGATCCAGTTTCTCCCTTGTTTGATTGTGTTCATTTGGTTCTAATGTGTCTCGTTAATCACCTCATTAAATCATGTATTTAAAGTGTTGTCTGCCTTATGTTCCCTTGTCCAGTGTTATACGTCCATGACATGTGCTATGTGCGTGTTTCTACCAGCTCTGTGTTACCCCTTTCTTGGATTATTAAAGACTATTATTCCTTTATCTCCTTCGTCTCCATGCTCCTCGCTCCACATCATGACAGAACACCGGACCTACAAAAAGTATAACTATGTGTTTCCCCTCCATTTTGTTTTCGATGTTCGTTCAGTGTTTTTTTTCCCCCTCCGTTTGTTCTTATGCATCTATTCCACCCCTTCTCCCATCCAGGATATCTCCTTCTCCTGCTGGAGCAGGGGGAGAGATCGCTCGAGGGCCATACCAGACTGTTTCTGGAAATCGCCCAGCCCGCCATCACCTCGCTGCGTGGAGCCTCTGCCCAAGCCCGCCGCGACCGACAACACATCGCTGCACAAAGCGACAGTGCTGAGCATCGCTGTGGTGCTGGAGCTGCTGATGATGTCAGACCAGGTGCGAGAGCCAGCTACAATGCCCGCCACAAGGGAAAGAGCCGTGGACATTGAGAGCGCGGAGAGGAGCCCCACCCACTGCGCCATGGGTGTTTCTGGTTTTTGGTTTATTGTAAGGGTTTATAAGGATTTAGCTCTTATTTTAGCTTTTAGGGAATCAATTCTTAAAGATTCGGGTTGATTTGATTAAACTGATCTGATTCAAATAATTTACACTTTATCAACTTAGACGTCCAGCATCCTTGTCAACTTTAGTGTGTCTTATCGATTTTGTTTTACTACTCGTGGCCAACGACAATAATACAAAATTGGTATGGGTTAACTTTGAGCAAAGGTAACAAAGTATCTGTCGTGTATTGTAAAGTTTAACTTTACTATACACGACACAAGACAATGCTTCTTTATAAATGAAACAGACTTTATTTGAGCTACTCTAATACATAGAACTAAAATCAATGGACACACACACACACACACACACACACAAAAGGTTCAGGAAATGAGTTGCTGCGTTTGCATGAAGTTTCCAAAGTTCTAATACTCGTTTTCTACGACTTCTTTAAATTCAACCTGAGAAAACTCATAAAAGCAGAGACTTGGCTATCTTTACTGCTTAAGAATTTGTCACCAGTTTTCCAGCAAGAAAGGATGATTTTGTTTGTTTACTTGCGATTGAGTTGACAGCTGATCTTTTGGCTGGTTTTCCTTTCCTGGTTGAGGGAACCATGGCACTTCTGATTGGCTGCTGTGCGGTCTTTGGGTGACGTGTTTCAGGGAAAGCCCTCCGGCGATTGGTTGGTTTCCTTGTGACGTGACGACGCGCTGGAAGTTCTTCGTAGAGTCTGTTTGCAAAGACTAAGCTCTGAAGATTCCTGGCAGATTCCTGATGTTATAGCTGTGAGCGCTTTGGAGAGAGCAAAACCGCAAGCCACGAAGGCTTTGTGTCCAGTTTTAAGCAGGCTGATTTTGTCCGTCCCACTAGGTGGTCTTCCAATCAAATTGTTGTTGCAGGGCGGAGCCACGCCCCGCACAGTTCCTTTTCATGCATGCATTACCCTAATGAAATATCTTATAAGGATTTCTTGATACTTCTATAAAGTATGGTAACAAGCTTACTGTATATAAGATCAACTTTTCATTCACTTCAATGTTCTGCAATTAAGACAAGCTTTCATTCAACATCAAATATCAGGTATCTTGCATATACAGCGTACACTTACTAACTTTATCTACCAAAACGTGGTTATAATGCATAGATTAAAGTACCACCGATTACATAACACATCAAGCAAATAAAAAAAGCATATAACGCATTTGCGAATATATTTGCTCTAATAGCAAGAGAAATAAATGATTGTCTTTTAGAAATCCTCCATGCAAGTTTGAGGGTTTCTTTGTCTGGAAAGGAAAAAGAGTTGAAAACGCAGAAGAGCAGGAAGCGAGTCATGGGATAGTCATGTTGCAGATCCGGTGTTTGCAGGCCGGAGGACGTCAGTTAATTGTCCTTTTCCGGTGGATATACTGGTTCATACATCGCGACCACGAGGTTCCTCTCTGGTTGCGAAAGGACTCTTTCAGTTCTTACCACAAAAGATCTTTGTTGTTCTCCTGATTGAGTTAGTCATTATCGCTTCTTCTGAGTGGGTAAGATAGGAAACCAAGTCAGAATATTGACGTCACGTGATAGTGATGATTAGTTTAGACCTCGTGATGGTTTGGAGGGGGGAGATTTTAGATTCTTCTTAGAATGAGTTTGTTTGATAGCTCATTGTGGGATAGTCTATATATATGAAATTCCAACATATATCCCCCTTTTGCTCGGTGAGGTTCCCTTTGCGAACGTCAGCAGGCACTGGAACAAGAGGCAGAGAGAGAGAGAACAGGCACACACAAGACACAAACAACATCTCCATCACTGACTGAATCCTGGTGCAGGACTTAGGTAATTTGGGAATGGTCAGGTTAGAAACTTGAGACGATGTAGGGATGCATTATTTAGGATTAATTTTAATTGGGTCATTTTGATTGGTTTATCTGTCAGGGGTTCGACGAGGCGGTATAGGCGTGATCTTAATCAGGTTGGTTGAGTTCTCAGGTTCAGGTTCTTGGTCAGTTTTATCATGTCGGAAAATGTGCGGGACGCCAGACGTGCATTTGTTGAAAGACTTTTGGACGGCATTTACTCGCTTGTGTAGGAGGAAGGCCAGTGTCAAAGTCACAACATATCCTACAATAGTAGAGATGCAAAGCACTGTGTCAATGGCAGACCAAGACTGAATGATTGGCGCGCCAGCGGGCGGAAGGCGAGCAATAGCTTCTAAAGCTGTATCAACAGGAGTCAAATCAATAAGTTGTGTTCCTTCCTCCTTGATCCTTTATTCCAATTCTGCATCGAGGACGAAGGAATACTGTTTGAAGAAGGGTGAGATTTTGAGTTCAGCCTGATACTCGTCGTCGGTAAGGTGATAATGCTAAATCTATGCTAAATCGTCAATATGAAGGATCGAGCCCTTAGGGACAATGGTCCATAGAGTTTGGTTGGGCAGGATAATGCGCGTGGCAGTGTCATCTTGATCGTTGGTGAGGGTAGCTGTACGTGCTGGGGTGTTGACTAGCCATCGGTTTCCAATGATTTCGGCTTGTGTTGCCTCAATTTGAGACCGTGGTGTAGCTTCCAGCAGGACAGCTAGTGTCAGGTCTAATAGATTCTAGGACGCAGATGCCCTCGGTATTATCGCAGATGAAGGGTTTAATCGGGCAGAGGTAATGAATGTCCTTAGTGAGTCTACACATTTTTAGGTTTGGGGCCAGATACAACTGCTCGTTGTTATCGTGATACGCAACGACTTCAGGGGTGTGGATTTTGACATCGGTGTTCCCTTGCCAAAATCCCACATTCACAACATCTTTGAGTTGGTAAATGTTATTGGAATCGATAATGGGTAAACTGAGGAGAAAGGCCAAGTCACTTGCCTCTGGGTCTACGTATAAGGGGACAGCGCTTCCCAGGGAAAAGGCGAGATGGGTTTGGATGGGACTAACAGGGCCCGTAGTGGCCGAAGTTAGGATGTTTTGGACAAGGCTAAGAGGTATCAATTAGTGTGGAATCCTACCCATGGCTAAGTTATCGATCAAGGAGCTTACTTCCCGCAGCAGGTCGGTCATGAGGGTAGTTAGGAGTTGTGTTTGAGCTAAATCATTTTGCATGACCGAAAATAGTTTGTTGATGGATTTTATAGTTTGGTTTAGAAGGGTGCTGTGGTTATTTAGAATTGTGATAGTGCCGTTCAGAGACTTCCTGAAGGTCTGTAGGGCGTGGCTCTGGACTAAGAGCTGTTGTCGTATTCCCGGCATTTCAGTCTGGATTTTGCCCACATGCCGCCTAACGGTGGCCAGATTAATGGCATTAGCGGTGTTCATGCCAATGTTAAACAGAGTTCCTACAGCCGCAGGAGCCCCTAGCAAGGCGCCCAAAAATTGTTTGGGATGGCGGTTGTACTCGCTTAATTCAGCCTGGGTTACAGTCATTTTCTGTAATTGGTGCAGCATGTAGTTCACATCTGCCTGGGCGTGGGCGAGGACTTCCCGAGTCCAACAGGTTCCAGTCCAAGTGGTTTGAGCAGCTGAGAGGGTGTAGTGAGCTCTGACAACATCACGGGGATTGAGTCGGACATACACTTTTTGAGTGTAGGTTTTGCAGTTTGTTATCAATAACCCTGTTTGTTCTCAGAGTACTATGGCCAACGCTGGACCCGGCGATGCAACTTCTGGCTGGGGCATAACCCCAACTATGCAGAGAAACAAGGTGGTGAATCTGAACATCTTCCTGGTAATAGAACAGAAAGAAGGAAAATTAGCTGCGAAGATCATGGTTTGGTGGGTCGCCTCAATTGGTCGACAACGGTTCTCACAACAATTTACGGCAATTTTAGTGAGGGGAGTCAATCTCAATTTCGGGACCTGGATGTAAGGATCCGTTCAGGGAGTTCCCTGATGAGGGGACTAGAGGGGAAAGGAAATTATAGTGTGAGAGGAAAAAGGAAAAACACAAAGAGAGACACAAGGAAAATCACAAAGAGACACAAGGACACCGAATGAGGTGAGACAGCAAACGAGTGTCACCTGTGTGGAGTAACTCCTCTCTACTAGAGGTCGGTCCTAGCAGTACGGTGGAGGAGAGCATGTAAATGTTGTGTTTAAGAAATGTAGCTATATGTTTTCCTAGAACGACAGAAATTATGTTAGTGTGGTGTAGAGCATGGGATTGTCGGTCTGTGTCCGTGGGTTTGATCTTCCCCCTTTTCCTGTTGGCTGGAGCCCTGGTGCCTCTTTATCTGGTTCCGATGGACCCATCGAAGGACTGGCTCACTGTCTAATTTTGATTCGGTAGGCAACAGGAGAGAGCTTGTCTGCAATCTCGTGGGGTCCTGTCCAGTGAGGTAGGAATTTCTTTGACAGGCGATGGGGAGCGTTCTGCCTTGGTTGGGCGACGCTGTAGTACCACACTTTGTCTCCGACATTGAGTTCATGGTGAGAGGCCTTTTGGTCATAGTAGGCTTTAAGACCTTCTGTGCTTCTTTGGAGTTGCTGTTGCACGAAGACGAAAGTCGTTCTCAAGTGCTGATGGAACTCTTCCTGGTACTGGTGAGTGGTATAGGCGGTGACAAGGTTCATGTCACCAGGTTAGTACAGCAGGTGTAACGGTAGTGTCATTTGTCGCCCTGTCATCATCTCGAACAGGGGTACTCCGGTAGACTGGTGAGGGGTGGCCCTGACGGCCATCAGTACCAGAGGAAGTTTAATATCCCAATCCTTTTGATTGGCGGACATGTACTTCTTCAACATGTTGACCACTGTCTGATTGACTTGTTCCACTTGACCCGAGGAAATTGGGTGATGGCTTATATGGAGCTTGGCCTGTATACCCAGGAGTTTCCACACTTCCTGCATGACCTCGGCGGTGAAGTGGGTTCCTCGGTCAGAGTTGACCCTTAAAGGCAGTCCGAACCTTGAGACGATGTGGTTCATTAACAGGCAGGCTGTCATTTCTGCTGTATCATTGGGCGCTGGGAGACACTCTACCCACTTTCTGAATTCGCAAACCACGGTGAGGAAGTATTTGTTACCCCGTGTTGACCGTGGCAGGGGTCTTACCCAGTCTATTTGGAGGTCTGACCATGGGAAGGTCATTCCTTTCCTTTGCAGTGGTGCTCGGTGATTTGGATTTGCCGGTTGGAAATGGCAACACACCAGGCATCCTTTTACGTATTCCGCCACTTCTTGCTGCATGCCAGGCCAGTATGCTACTTGTTTCATAGGTGTTTCATAGGTGGCCTTGGCACCGTGATTTCCCACGCATGGTGCATCGTGAGCGTGTGTCAGCATAATCCCCCTTTGGCCCTGAGGGACTACAAGCTTTGGTGCAGTGAGGGGCTCAGGGACATATGTGAGAACACCGTCTCTTAGATGCAGCATGTGCTTGATGGAGTTGAGTGTGCGGAGCTTGGAGGAAGTGGTTAGGTCGGAGGTGGAAATGGGATGAGTTAACCCTCTGGGGTCTGAGGTGATTTTGGGGCCCTTGAGATTCAATTCAATTAAATTCAAGTTTATTTGTATAGCGCTTTTCACAATACAAATCGTTGCAAAGCAGCTTTACAGGAAATTAAGTTTCTACAATATATTTATATATTGTAGAAACTTAATATATTTAACTTATGGCGAAATTTGGTAGTTCTGTATGTTGTCTGAGGGTTGGCATCATCTGAGGTCCTCTGAGAGGTTGGCATCATCTCTTCTCAGGTGTTCTGGATCCAGACTGAAGCTTGTGTAAATCATAGTTACCACAGCAGAAACAGAGAAACAAATAGAGACATAATTAGCGTAGCTGCTGTTCCAACCAAGCAAAAATGATTTGTTCAATCCAACCTAAAGAACAATAATGTGTGTTTGATCAGATATAACTGCAGTACAAGATTATGAGATGCATTATGTGAATGCTTGGCTAAAGAGATGTGTCTTTAATCTAGATTTAAACAGAGAGAGAGTGTCTGAACCCCGAACGTTATCAGGGAGGCTATTCCAGAGTTTGGGAGCCAAATGTGAAAAGGCTCTACCTCCTTTAGTTGACTTTGTTATCCTAGGTACTACCAAAAGTCCAGAGTTTTGTGACCTTCGGGAGTGTGATGGATTGCAGCGTGGTAGAAGACTAGTTAGGTATGCAGGAGCTAAACCATTAAGGGCCTTATAGGTAAGTAATAATATTTTGTAACTGATATGAAACTTAATAGGTAACCAGTGCAGAGACTGTAAAATTGGGGTAATATGATCATATTTTCTTGACCTGGTAAGGACTCTAGCCGCTGCATTTTGGACTACCCGTAGCTTGTTTATTGAAGATGCAGGACAACCAGCTAGCAGTGCATTACAATAGTCCAGTCTAGAGGTCATGAATGCATGAACTAGCTTTTCTGCATCAGAAACAGGTAACATGTTTTGTAGCTTGGCAATGTTTCTAAGATGGAAGAATGCTGTTTTTGTAACATGGGAAATATGACTTTCAAAAGACAAGTTGCTGTCTAATATAACACCCAGACGTTTTTTTGACTGTAGAGGAAGTAACAGTACATCCATTTAGTTGCAAATTATAGTCCAAGAGACATCTGGGAAGATCGCGTCCTGGGTGCACAGGGTCTGTGCAGAGAAACACACGGAGTAGAGGTGGTGGGAGTGTTAGCGGCACGCTGTATACTTACCCCGGACTTGTGAGCGTCAGCCCGGGATAGATTTCAGGATTAGAAAATAGACTATAAAGAATTAACTTGACGGAGCTCAAACTCAAAACACGCAGCAGCAACAAACAGGAAATCAAAAGAGATGTTTTGACATGCCCTGATATTTGTGCTTATTTCAGCTACTTAAAACATACTATTGACCAACATGTATTTTTTTTTTTTTTTTTTGTATTCAGCACAAACTGTGCTACAATAATATGTGACCAAGATGGATGTACTTGTTTGCATTTTGCATATTTTAGCAAAAAAAATATTATGCGTGGTTAGTAAGTTTTGGGGAAAAAAAATGTAGCTGAAATAAGGCCATAAAACCCACACTAAATAGTTCTGAATAAGACGTTTGAGTAATCAGTCTTGTAGGCTAGAATATTTACTTCAAAATTATGTGAAAATCATTCTGCTTACTCATTCACAGAAAACAATATATTGATTTAAATTTTTAAAGACATGTTTTGTGATTGAAAGCCTGTATGCGAGGGAATGGCAATGTCCATGAATATTAAGTGATTCTCCCCTGAGAGACAAAGGGCCCTCCCCTAATGGCCCATCAGTGTGACTGTGACGTTGAGGCAGGTAAGACAGAATGTGAGGAGATTGAAAAAATGGGTTTTTAAAATTGTTTGTATTTTATTTACAACACAGTATAATCAAAACATACATAATGAAGGTCAAAGACACATTATTGTGCACACTGATCACAGAGATGTGAACAGACTTTGAGTCATTCCTGCAACAGATTCTGTTCAACAAGTGATACCTGATATTTATGTGTGTTATTTAAGTGTTTCTGCTTCTTTCCATGGATTCAAGAAGAAAAAAACAATCAGTAGTCAAGGATCTTGTTTTACCATAGAATATCAGTGTAGCTGAATAGCTGATGTTGGTACAGCGCTCTCAGAGGAAAACAGTTTGAAGAAAGTCATCAGGATCCATCTTTGGTGCAGGTATCTGATTCAATAAAATACAAACAACCAAAAAAAAAAATAAAAATTTTGTGAGCATGTTAATATCAGGAGCATCTGTGTATATATATATATATATATATATATATATATATATATATAGGTTTTGTAGCCATAGACTCATGCTTCGTACTATCATGAAAAAAGACATTCTATATCTGAAAAACTAATTATTGTTTAGCACGTTATTAAAATCTATTTTTGAACAGAGTAGGCTATTAATAATAAACGTTCTAAACATACTTACAGTGGTAGCATTAATCATGTTACAGTGTACACTCATATTACTTTTATTGTTTTATATAGAGCATGAAAACATCATCGCGCCGTAAGAAATTTAAGAACAATGAATTGCCTATCATATTCAAAATGTTTTACTCAATTTCAAACATTGTAGGAAACATTGTATGTCAGGAATTATAGTTTGAGAAAAACCCAGCTATGATTTTGTAGTCATATAGCCTATTATGTATGATTTTATAGTAGCCTATGATATGATTCTGTAGCCATAGACTCACGCATGCTTTGTACTATAAAAGGATGCACTTTGTACTATATAAAAAAAGATTTTATAACTGAGAAACTAATTATTGTTGTTTAGCACACTATTAAAATCTATTTGTGAACAGAGTATTAATAATCAACATGGTCTGAACATTCTTAGACGCGTTCCATTCATCATGTTGTAGTTTGGGAAAAACCCAACTAGTAATGTGTTCAAGTTTATGTCACAATAACACGTTAACTAATGCAAAAAAGAAACATTACTTACTCATCAGATTGATCTCCTCTACTGGATGAAATCTTTTTCTTCTTTTGAGGTAAATCCAGCCTTCTTCTTCCAGAAACGAACAGTAGCCGCGATGAACGATCTCCTCACGCTTTGTTTATGTTGGGCGTTTCCATGCGCACGTGTCTCACGCATGGCTGTAGCCAGGCTTTGAAAATTAGTGAGGTCCAGGGTGGGATGTTAAAGAATTGTAGAATTGTGCTAGCCTATAATAACCTCTACAAATACAACTAAATATATACACTATAAACGCTTTAAAAGTGTGAAAGATGTTTTCTCTGTTTTGGAGGGATGATCATTTTTAAATCATATCCTATTTATTGCATCAAAATTTGTTAAAACTTTACTATAGTTAAAGGGTGGATAATTTTATCAGTTGTTTATTATTCATGCAACAATACATATTACTGATAAAGTTTTTATTAATAACCATTGCTATATAGATGATAAGTTTAACATCTAATTTGAATTAACTAATTTAACAACTGAATGACATAGCAAAGACTTATACATGGCTAGTGTTTGCAAATTTCATTTCAACGGGTTGGGTCGTCGACACACAGCAAAGTAACCTAATAATGTAATATATTAGCTAACTATGCATAAAAACCTGTCTGTTTATGGGTGTCATGCCATAACATATATTTTTAATAAGACTGACTTTATATTTAATGTGAATTTAATATTGAAAGTTAATGTGAAAAAAAAAAAAACATTGCAAGTTAGGCTACTAATCATAACACTTTCATTGTACAGAAAGAGAGCAAAGAGCATTTACATTATCAAAGAACATTTTCACTGACAGTCTAGTTCAAGCACTCTCAAAAACTCCCATTAAAATCACTGAAGCGGTTTACACTATGAAATTAATATCTTACAGATTTGTACACACATTTGCACTTTGTTGTTTCTGATGAGAGAATTCGCCAGAAAGAGGTAGGCTATTCAGTCAGCCAGCCAGTGAAGAAAACACCGGCATTTTAGCGATGACTCATCTGAACACCTCTGATTGGTCATTGCATTCATAAGCTCAAAAGCATTGTGTGTTGTAGGAAACTTTTTTTTTTTCCTCGAAGCAGAGACCAGGAGACGTTGGGATATCTTTCAAGCAGAAGTTTCTCTTTATTGAGAACTCGGTGTGCGTCGCTGTAGTCATCCAAGTCTGACTATAGCTCAACACAGTAGAGTTTATACTTTTCAAGGGGGAGGGATACATAGAGGTGGAGACAATCTAAACAAAGCATGCAAATGCAGTACAGGAATCAGCCTGTTACCTGAATTTCCCCATGCCTGATCTCATCAGCATAACAAGGTCATTCAAATGCATAGGTGCTAATCCAGTCAGCCTGACATGATCGCCCATACCTTCACATTATCATAGAGACAAAGGCACAGCTGTGCCTTGAGCTTAGCATTCACCTTTAACTTGGGACTCTACTCAATGGTCAGGAAGTGCATAAAGACAAAAGGTTAATGTCTCAGACACCTGGGCTGCCTGACTTGATCTTCTCAGAATGGCATCATCTTTACATCAAAATGTAAAACACAATGTACTATTACACTGGAAGCTAGATTTACCATTTTATAAATTTGTAATCCCACAGTCCCCCCTTTGAGAGTTCTAATAACTCTCACATAATACAAATTTACAGTAAACCTCCATAAGTCCATTCTATAGCCTATGTTTGTTCACATAAGCCCCATCTTGCAGTCATGTAACTTGAAAAAGTTACAGGCACATATAATTTATTCTGTGTCTTTACCTAGATTTACTTAGGTGTACTAATTCTTTTCAGAACCATAACTGTTGATACATATACGACGAGGGATGTAACATGTCGTACAAACTACATGATGACACAGAAAAACATGTAGCATAAGAGTGAAAGTCCTGAAGTCCATGGTGCCTGAATAGCTGTGACATCTGCTTTCTGTAGTCCATTTCCCACGTAGATTCGCTCAGATGACTCTTTGCCCTAATGAAGCTTGTTCATGGATGTCTGAGGTGAAGCTTTACACCAGGGTGCCCGTTATGACGACATCATGGCATATACACATACCTGCAACACAAGAAAACAAAGAAACAGCAGAACAGCAGTATTCATTCATAGACTTCATCCTTTCATACGTCTCTTGATCGTATAGTGGTTTTACTTTTTTAAGTCCTGTGATCGTATAGTGGTTTTGTTGACCTAGTCTTAAGTCATTTGACACCTATGGACCAGTGAGGTGAGGATAATCTATGGAAAAGGGAAAAACCTATTAGGGAAATCTTCACCGCAGGATTGGCCCCCGAGGCCTGTTGCACATCGGTTCTTTCCTGGGCTCCTCACTGGTCTGTGTGTCCTAGTCTGTCCCTGTATTTATTTGCAAACTTTATTGTGCAACTTCTTCATCCTCCAATGAAACATCAGTCATAGCAAACATCATAACTCATAGAGGATGGGTAAGTGACGAGTGTTGTAGTATAACTTTTATGGCTGTGAGTGTACTTAACCAGAGTCCTCTAGTGAGAGGAAGTGATAGTCACTTCCTTTTGTTCTATTTACAAAGAATCTTTCATCTTTGTTGTAGATTACTGGGGTAATTAAGCACTCACAGCCCTAACAGTTAATACCTGAGCAAGCTGCTCCAACAGTTCGGTGAAGTGGGGAAGGGCTGCTTCAGAGTAGCAAGCAAACTAAGAAGGAGCTGAGTAAAGCTGTTAATTTCTCCTAGTGTCTTCTTGCTTTTCCTACACTCTTTCATCCAGTGTCCAGGCTTCCCACAGTAATGACAACTGCCCTCCCTCTTAGGACATTTACGTTTCTGTCGGTTCTCTGTGTTGACCTGAAAGGATGCTGCTGCAATCTTTACTCTGGTTTTAACATCAGAGTCTCTTTCCCAAGTAGCTAACCTGTCCAAACTGTTTTGCAGGCTTTCAGTTGACCATGTGAGATCTAAGAATGGCAAAGCAGATCTGTACTCTGATAAAAGGCCATCAAACCATGTTCGAACAAGTGGTCCTTTATGATCCAATACCTTTTCTGGAGTGTCAGCTATTCCACTGTATGCTGCAGCTGACTGACAAAACCTTTCAGTGTATTCACTTACAGTTTCATCCTTCTTCTGTACACAACTAGTGACCTTTGACCAGTCCACTTTTGGTCCAACAATATTCTGTAACACTCTCAGAACTCCTTCTCTCAAATCATCTTTACTAGTTCGTTGAAACTCAGAATGATTTACAGCACTTTCAAAATGATTGAATTCGGATTCTGTCAAGATCTGTGACATTAGCTGGGTGACTTCAGCTAGGGACATATCATAGAGTCGCATCTTTCTGGACAATTCTCTCCTAAACTCAGAAAAATTTCCATGTACCAATGGCAAACTCTCAGCAAGTCTTTCTATGGCCTCAGGACCAAGAGCTGTACGGACTGCTTGTAACTGGAGTATGGGGGTTGCAAATGGAACAGTTTCAACCCCTTCTACCCTACTCTGAGCCCCTTGTCTCGCTCCACATACTTCAACTGCATTTACATCTTTCTCCATCCTTCCAATATTGCAATTCTCCTCTTGTCCACACGAAGACTGTAAGTCAGAATAACTTTCAACTGACTGTTGGTTGTTTAAATCACTTTTGGTTGAGGCCTTGTTATGGCCCACCTTTTTAGTGAAACAAGACACTCGACTGTGCAGCTGATTGTTTTGTTCTTTTAACTTAGCAATACACTGAGCTTGTTCTTGTGCTCTCGCTAAACTAAACTCTCTGTGGCAGCAGATAATGCCTTTTATATTTTTCTTCCGAATACATGCACCTAACACCTTCTTGCATTCTTCAATTGTCCATACATTTTCTGGATGAATACCAAATTTCTTTGTTAAATCCAGTCTAACTGACTCTGTCACAATAGAGTCCATGTGATCTCCTAACAATGATTTAAACTCGCTGTCTGTCCATGAAGGGGTAGCTAGTCCACCTTTCTCAGTTGTTAGAATCAGCCTAGAATTCCTTCTAAACATGTTGTAATGTCTTTCTGACACAACAGAACACTTCTAACACCTCCCTGGCCAGCAGAGGATAATACTTGTTAACACATACGAACTGTTAACTTTCCCTGGTAAAGCAGAGGATACACCAATAACCTCTCTGACAAAGTAGAGGATAAGCTAGTTAATACACATCATAATGTATTCAACCTTCTCTGGCAAAGCAGAGGATAACCAATATGTTAACACACACTGTAACTGTT
This sequence comes from Spinibarbus caldwelli, assembly GCA_039654775.1. NCBI lineage: Eukaryota > Metazoa > Chordata > Actinopteri > Cypriniformes > Cyprinidae > Spinibarbus > Spinibarbus caldwelli. The sequence goes on from CM077222.1 coordinate 19,119,137, forward strand.
GCTAACCTTCCCTGACTGAACAGAGGATGAACTTTCTTCCCTGGCCAAACAGAGGATAACTAGTCTGTTAACCTTCCCTGGCAAAGCAGAGGATAACACAAATTACTAGTATTTTACGCTAATCTTCCCTGCCGAAACAGAGGGTAACCAATTCTTCTCTGCTGAAACAGAGGGTAACAAATATTAATACGTAATGTTAATCTTCCCTGCCTGAACAGAGGCTAACCAATTCTTCCCTGCCGAAACAGAGGATAACAAATATTAGCACGTAATGCTAATCTTCCCTGCCTGAACAGAGGATAACCTTCATCTCTAAAAAGACATTTTAGAGGATAACTTAGTCAACCAAACCCTACAGCTGTCTGTTAACTCTTCTCTGACGGCGCAGAGGATAACAAATTTGTACTAGTCTTAAAGGTTCTTTTGGATAGAGTGGCACTCACCAACCCTTGGTTGTACAGAAAGATTCAGTCTGGAACAAAGTCAGATCTTTGTTGAGCTTGAAGTTTCAATCTGGATTCAGGTGAGGAGCTCTATCCAGGTCACGGCACCAAAACTGTAGGAAACTTTTTTTCTCGTCGAAGCAGAGACCAGGAGACGTTGGGATATCTTTCAAGCAGAAGCTTCTCTTTATTGAGAACTCGGTGTGCGTCGCTGTAGTCATCCAAGTCCGACTATAGCTCAACACAGTAGAGTTTATACTTTTCAAAGGGGAAGGATACATAGAGGTGGAGACAATCTAAACAAAGCATGCAAATGCAGTAAAGGAATCAGCCTGTTACCTGAATTTCCCCATGCCTGATCTCATCAGCATAACAAGGTCATTCAAATGCATAGGTGCTAATCCAGTCAGCCTGACATGATCGCCCATACCTTCACATTATCATAGAGACAAAGGCACAGCTGTGCCTTGAGCTTAGCATTCACCTTTAACTTGGGACTCTACTCAATGGTCAGGAAGTGCATAAAGACAAAAGGTTAATGTCTCAGACACCTGGGCTGCCTGACTTGATCTTCTTAGAATGGCATCATCTTTACATCAAAATGTAAAACACAATGTACTATTACACTGGAAGCTAGATTTACCATTTTATAAATTTGTAATCCCACAGTGTGATTGGTTATAATGCGCAGCTCTGTAAAAACGCGTCTATCTGGCTCAGCGCCAGCCAGCGAATGCAGATGTGAATTTAGCAGCTGATGATATCTAATATTAATAAAATATTAATCGGCTATTTTTTGTCTTTTGGAAGCTGCATTCAAAATCCACTTGGCTCAAAAATCTGAGGGGGCATGTGAATGGAACAACCTGTCTATGGAATTTTTTGATTAGGGTCAGTATAAGTGCCGGCCATGCAGTGTTGTCAGATATTGCTATTGAAACAAACAAAAACTGAAAAATAAATAAAAATAAGCCAGAATTATTTCAAATCTTTTGCAAATAAGATATTATAAAGATATCGCTGACCCTAAACTGCAACCTACTTTATCAACTTTCTAAGGTGTCGAATTAAGTGGAAAAGACAAGTCCAAAAACGTTTAAAATTGCTGGATCCCCACTGTGCCCGCGCCCTCACACGGAACTCTCTCAAGAAGACTCGTTCACTCCGGCAGGATCTCGCAGCGATCATTTTCATACCACGGATGCTAAACATTCTTCCAAACTGTTTAAACTGAATTATACATGTCATGCAGACATTCATATGAAGAGTTTAACAGCAAATTAGTCATTCAGAGAACAAATTTTATTTTTGAACATGAGAAATTTACCGAGGTCCAGACCTCGGTTGCCTCATAGCTGGCTACAGGCCTGGTCTCACGTGGATATTTACATATGAACGGCGCGAGCCGCGAGGGGGCAGGATTGCATTAGAGATAATGAGTTAGACGAGAAAGACTGAAGATCGTGTTGGTTTGATACGGATTACTTTATCACAGAATGTTTGTTTTTGATAAGATTTACTTCATTTAAAAGTAGACATTTCTGTGTGTTGAGTATTTGCTGAGTTACAGTTAATTTTAGTGACGCGTTTCTAAAAGCAGTTTGCGGAGACGAAGACAGAGAGCGCACCCTTGTTTGTTTTCTTTCTTTTCCAAAAGCACAAAGTTGTGTTGTTATTGTGAATGTACACAAATAAAAGTAGACACTTAACAGTTTCGATTGATGTATAACACTTATTTGTGTGACCAAAATCAACAGAGTATTTTTAGTGTCTTTTGCACTGATCTTAAAAAACCGAGCTGGTATCGCCGGCGATACCGTCGACCCCAGGGAGTTAATGGGTCGGAAATGTGACCTGCCATAGTTCGAAGTGTCGGATCTGAAGCTTGAAGGGTGTGGAGATCGTCAGCAGCGAACTGAGGTGACAGGGCAATGTGGGAGGAGGCGGGGGTATGTGTGCCAGTGGCGTGCTGGCGTCGGGTTATGGCTGCCACTGATGGGTTTGGTGGGAGGGCATGAAATGTCCAGGACTCTCTGTGTAATGCACCTGCTTTGGCGAGGGCATCGGTTTGGTCATTGAAGTCTTTGCCTTATCCTGGTTGGCATGAATGACCTCGAACCTTTTTCCAATAAACGATCATGTCGCGTTCGGTGACAATTGCATCACCCACTTGGAAGAGTTCCTGGTGCTTGACAGGCTTGATAGCTGTCTTGAATCCATTCTGTTTCCATCCAGCTAAATGGCATGTGAAGCTCAGAGGGGTGTAGTTCGAGTCGGTGCAGATGAGGAGTTCTTTGATGTTGTGGGATGCGGCCAGTTGTAGGGTGATGAGGATGGCTGCTATTTCTGCATATTGCGATGAGTGAGGGCCTAATTTGAATTGGTGCGGTGGGCAAGGGTCGTTGTTGAGCCAGACCACACCCGCTTCCACCTTTAAATTGCCCTGGTGATTGTAGGAGCAGCCATCGACATATGCTGTGGGCATCCCTTTACACACATTCTCCTCGAAGTACCTGTGGTTTGTCAGTTGCGGTTGTGAAGGTTCTTTGGGTTCTGCTGATGTGTACAGCGTGTCCGTTGAACAGTTCTGGCAGGCTGCTTGCCCGTTCCCTAGTGAGGATTTGTAGTTTTGGGCATATCTTGCCTCGACGTCCCGTCCTTGGAGTGTCATTAACCAGGTAGTTAAGCGTGCGTTGGTTACCACACCATCCCTGATTCGTTGGCTGTTGAGGAAGGTGACTGGCTGGTGACATATCTCGATGATGACTTTCTGTGCACCGATGTAGTTAGAGAAACGCTTGATAGCCCACACAGTGCAAAGCAAAGCTTTTTCGCAGTCTGAGTATGTACATTCAGGGGGAAGCAGCGTTTTGCTTGCATAAGCGACCACTCGCTTGTCTTTGTCGTGGAGCTGGTACAGGCCTGCGCTGAGGCAATGATTGGAGAATCCAGCATCCAGATAGAATTCTTTTCCTGGGTCTGGGTAGGCCAGGCACGGAGCAGAGCACAGGCACTGTTTGAGCTGGCTCATAGCTGTGTCCTGGACTTCCGTCCAAACAAAGGGTTCATTCTTTTTCAGGAGGGAAGTTAATGGTCGTGCGATGTCAGCGTAGTTCTCGATGAACTGTCGTGAGTAATTGTACACTCCCAGAAAGCTTCACAGCTCAGAAATGTTAGTCGGTGTCTTTATGTTTTGGATTGCTTGACTGTGGTTCGATGCCGTTTCGTCCGATGAGCAGGCCGACATAGTTCACCTTGGTTTTGCACCACTGTCCTTTGTGAAGGGTGATCTTAGCTCCTGCTGTTGTCAGCTGGTTTAGGACGTGATAGATTTCTTTGAAGTGGTCTCCCACACTTGAGCTTTTCAAGAGGACATCATCTACGTAAATGAGGTTGCCTCGCATGGAGTCAACAATTTCTTGCACTGGCTCATATGACGCTATTGGAATCTTGTACTGCCGCACAAATGTGGGTGGCACATTTGGGTGTGTCGGGATGCGCATCGTGTGGATGTTGGTCAGGCCATAATCCAGGGAATCCTTTGCAAAGGAGTCCTTGTACTTGCGCAGAACCTCTTTGAGTCCTTGGCAATCCACTTCATTGTGGAGGGCATCAGCCTCACTCAGGATCTGTTGAATTTGTGCATTGAACCTGGCGTAGGATTCCTCTGCAGTTAAGTCATTTGAGGGGCATTGGGCCCCGATGGTCACCTGTGTAGGTGATTCTTTTGCAGGCTGTGTTGAGACAGCGTAGACAGTGAGGTGAGTGTCGTCTGTTAGTTCTGAACAGCAGATGCTTTCTCTGGACACCGGCAGAATGGACGTGATGGCAGTGATTTCATGGGGTTTTGTGAATGTTACGGTGTCGTTGTAATCGTCTGACATTAGCTGGGCTGGTATGGGGCCTATGACAGGTACCGTTAGTTCAAAGTCGTGGAAAGCCTGGTTGATGAGCCATCCCAGGTGACTGGCTTTGGGAACGTTGATGTCTTTGGCCGTACATTTGTTGAACAACACATACACAGCACGAGATGACACTTCAATGAGAGGTGTGGCTTCCAAGGTCATTCCTAGTCTTATGCAGGTCCTGGAAGGTTGGAAGAAGCCTAGCTTACTGTTGAGAGTGCACTCTTGCTGTAGGCAGGTATTGTAGCTTCTTGTTCGGTGATCATGGCGCATGCGTCTGGCATTGTTTGACCAGATTGAAGGTTCTTGAGGGTGACTGAAGTTGTCAGTTGGTGTGACAGGGGAGCCCATATGATGTCGTTCACTCGTGTGGGAATATGCTTGGAGTTTCAGTTCGCACCTTTGGAGTTTGAGGGTTCCTATTGTCCTCTTCGTTCTTTCTTGGATTTCGTCGAGGAGTTCAGTAGACATTAGAGTAATGTCGACTCCCATTTCGAGAAGGGCTTCGACTCTGATATGTCGTTCAGTGATGATGGAGAGGTAAAACTTTTTTGCTATACCTTTCTCAGCGAGATCGCCTAGGAGTTGAGGGACTGGAGTTTGGGATGAAACAGGTAGGATGTCAGGACTGATCTGGTGTTCTTCGGAGGAGTGGCAGATGACCAAGACAGCACTTTCAGGAACTTGAGGGGTTATGTTAGCAGATGTTTGTTGGATGCTGCTATGATCTGGAGCATCAGGTGTTGAGTTAGTATCTAACTCTTTTGCTGGGTTTTCAGGTGGTATTTCTTGTCCATCTGAAGTTAGGGTAATTACGGTTCTCTGAGAGTGAGGTGAAGGAGTGCTGTTCTCTGTGGCTGGTTGGGTCAGGTGGTCACTGCCTTCTTGTCCGGCTGCTAGTCAGGCTGAATCTGGTTTCTCTTTCTTTTCCCACTTCCTATCCTCCTCCTTTCGATGGAAGAACTCTTTCATCATCATTTTCATCAGCTCTTGTGAGTCGAGACACGGTGATGTCTTTTGTTCTTGTGTGGATTCAGTTTGAGCTCGGTCAGCTTGGAATCTTTGTGAATTCTTTCGTCGATTCCTTGGGCTGGTTGCTCCAGGGTGAGTTTGTCGTTTTCCCTTGGAGTTTCCGTTGGATTCCCATGAGCTTTTCCCTCTTGAGTTTCCAAATGACCTTTGCTGGTTCCACGATCCCTCCCAATGATTCTCATGAGGCCTTGATTGGTCCCATGACTTCTCCCAGTAATGTCCAGGGGAGCGTTGTCGTCCGCGGTCCATCCCAGCGGTCATACACCTGTTTAGGTCGGGTACCAGTATGGGAGTCCCGTTCTTTGTTGGACGAGGGTGCATTCCACTCTCTGGGTGGTGGCTTGGCACTGTCTTGGCGCTGGGCACCCTCTAGAGTCAGATCTTGACTTTGAGTGTTGAAGTCAAGAACTGCTGGGGTTTTGGCTCCCATTTCTGAAGCCATCTTTTGTTTGCCTTAGGCTTTCTGCGCCAAGTCTCGCTACTGCTGAGCATTCATTGTTCATGGACATGCGAGAACGCCAAGATGGTGGCGTACTCCAGGATGGAGGTTTCTTAGGAAGAGAGTTTTGAAGTTCAGGTCATCTTCCATGACAGGTTCGTTGCGAGTTCCAAAGTATGCTCGTCTGAGTCGGCTGTAGTAGGCTTGAGGAGGCTCGTGACGACCTTGTCTGGTCTCCAGGGCAGCTACTAATACTTGTTCTGATTCAGGGTCGGCGAATTCTTTAATGAGGGCTTCTCGGAGCAGTTGGTAATCAGTCTTTGTGTGAGCAGGCTGCCGGTCCAGGAAGCTGCGCACTTCAGGGCTGGAGGTTGTTTGGAACAAACAGAGTCTATCTTTGTTAGTGACGTTAGGACTCATTTCCAGATGGAAGTCGGTATCTTGGAGATAACCTTGGACATCCTGGCTATTTGGCACACTCGGGGTGAATTTGCCAATGTTCCTGGCGAGCTTGTCGAGGTCTTTTAGGTCCAAGCCGTGCAATGATCTGCGGCTGGCTGGAGCAGTTTCTTTTAGTTTTGTGGTGAGGTAAAGTTCTTCGGAGGGAGCTGGTGAATGCTTCGGCACTGCCCCCTCCCCCTTTTGATCACGTGTCCTTGATGGCTCGGGATGCAATTCATAGGCGTGTTTGAGTTCCTCTTTGACACTGTCGGACTCCTTTTTGATGTAGTCCAGTTGTCGTGTCAGTTAGCTGATCTCATTTCTCGACTCATCCAGGTGAGTTTCAAGGGCTTTAATTCTGCTGTTCTTGTCTCTGAAGTCACCCTTTGCCTTTTCCAGTAGCTGTTCTGCATACTGTAGCTTGTTAGCACGATCAGCGTAGTCTGCCTTGACTTGTTCCATTTCTTGGGTAGTAGCTGCTAGGATCTCTTTTAGCCTGTTCCACCTCATCAGGCCCTTCCCGTCATTCCTGAGCTTCCAGTTCTAGCTGCTCGATGTGTCGTTGTGCACATGTCGGCTGCTGCTGGAAGTGTGCAGCGTGTCTGTTGCTCAGCTTGAGGGTGGCGATGAGTGTGTGGCTTAAGGAGCCGGTGATCTTGGCTAATTCTTTGTGACTGTAGTTTTGACTTGGGTCTTGTCCCATAAGGCTTGTTATGTTGTCATCTAGCTGGTCCTGTGTCTGAGGTTTCAGTGTTTCAGCAGCCTTAGGGAGGAGGCTGTCTGTTGCAACACTTAGCCATGTTTCCAGATCCTCCCAGTGGCCAATAGGTTCTGTTGTGCGAGACATGTTTTGGCGTGGTGAGGGAGATTTAGACCCGAAACTGACACAGACCTTGAAGAAAAGAAAAGAAAACAAACCAAACCAAAACAAAACAAAACAAACAAAGCACAACAGAGGTGTAAATGTGCAATGTAAAGTATGTGCTGATGTTGAGTGTGTAATGCGCAGGTGAGTGTGGTTCTCTGTTACTGTGATCCTCTGGTGGGCGTGCTTCTAATTTGTAGTCTCTGTGGGGAAAATTACTGAGCACACACAGGTAGCACAGCTAGAGAACAGAGAAAGAAAAGAAGAACACCAACAGAGCAAAGAACAGGGTAATAATAATTGCTCCCACCTTTTCATGTAAGAGAATTTTTTTTTTCAAGGAAGAAGGTTAGACTAATGGTAAGATGAGGGAGAGAGACAAAACAAAATACCCATTTCTGGTAGCAGATTTTCTTCTTTTTTTTCCCTTTTTTTGCTAAGTCTGATTTAGAAGGATGCTTCTAGACAGAGGATTGTAAATGGGGATTTTTTTTTTTTTTGTAATAAAACTGTTATTGCTATTAAAATTATCTCCAGGGTTAAGAAAACAATAGCAATGACAGTCTTGGTATCTCAGTGGCAAGACTGACACCGTATTAGAGTGTTCAGGTGTATTTAAAATTTTATCGACGTCTACTTTCTCGTTGACCTGCTTTAGCCTTGGCTGAGTAGGATTTCACAAGAGAGTGGAAGGTAAATGGAAGACAATTTTGAACCGACGTTCTCAAGTTTCACAAATACCAGTTCAATTGTTAAAGTTCTCTGCTTTATGATTTTCTACAGACAGAATCCCAGCAAACAGCAGCAGTAGTCAAATTAGAAGAAAGCAGCAGAGAGACAGAGAAGCAGAAGGAGAGTGAGGACTTGTTCACAATGTTAGAACGAATAACAAGGTTGACAGCGTGGTGGCGCTGTTGAGTCGATACACTTAGGGGGTTGGTTTTGCTGTTTTAAAAGGATAAAACAAACTGATCTAAATTTTGAGGAGACCCTAATTCTCTTTTGGGGTTTTGCTAATTGGAAGGTTAACGTTCTTATACCCCAGGCTTGGTGAGAAATTAAATTGATCCATCGGAGCCCAGCAGCAAGGCCCACCGTCCGAGTTCACCAGGTGAGCCCCTGTAAGGTCCTGCTGAACACTCCGTCCCTGTCGTACTGCAGTGAGCCTCTCAAACAGTTACGACTTTTGGCACAACCGGGCAGCACTCGGGTGCTAGCCTGAAGAGGGGTGGAGCTATATCCCGGGTGCTGGCCTGAAGAGGGGCGGAGCTATATCCCGGGTGCTACCCGTCAGCGCAAACCCGAAGTCTGACGTACCTCGTCAATAGCTGGCCGGGGTGGTATATCCGCACCTTCGCCCAGTCAGCCTTTGTTGACTCCTCCTCTGATGCCCGATTGCTGATGCCTCACTGCGTGCCTTCACTTTGCAATACTAGAATGGAGGTATTCGGCACCAGGTTACTTCGGAACAGGCGACTCTGCTTGCTGTGACCCACAGTGGAGACAATGTCACTTCACCAACCAAGCACTAAGGGGAGCGCTATCTACTAACAGGTTTAAGCAAAGGGAAAAACCTATAAAATTTTAGCTGAGTTAAATAACTGAAGGAGAGAAAATAAGGCCTAACAGGTAGAAACAAAACTTAATTGCAACTGAAATTAGAATTTCAAATTAGAAATGATAGTTAATGTTTAAAAGTTTATGGTCATCATTAAAAATTGATAAGAACAATTATATATGAGTTATAATTCAATAAGTATCATTGAAGAAGGGAAGCCCAAACCCTAATTAACCAATGCTGAAATTAAAATTCCAGAGCAATAATGATAGTTCATGATCAAAACCCAATGATGTTTGTCATCCAAATTATAAGAGCAATTACCATTAAATTAATCAATAAGTATCTTGAAGCAGGGTAACCTAAACCCTAATGAGCTACAGATGAAATTAAATTTTAGAGCATTATTGACCATTAAGGATTTAAATCTTAATGATGTTTGTCATTAAAATTATCAGAGCAATTACAATTGAATTGATCACCAAATATTGTTGCAATATGGAAACAGGAACTGTAATTAATTATTAAATGAAATTAAAATTTCAAATCTGTAATTGATTATGAAATTAAATTAAAACCTTTCAAATCCCTAAGCATAGCAAGTTCCTAACATCTTACTAATGTCGTTAAAATCATAAGAGCAATTTATAGTTGAATTAATCAGAAGGTATCCTTAAAGAACTGGGGCGAAAACCATGATTAATTGCTAATAAAAACCCACAGCTATGGCAGTTTAAACTGATATAGTAAACAAACCACAAGAGGGTAAGGACAACCCTTGGGAAATGTGACTAAACAAACTATGAGATTGCTAACCACTGATTATTGGTTAATGTGTACAGCAAGGTTTAAGTTTGCATTTGTCAACATTCTTTTCAATGGGAGGAGAGGATAAGAGAGATAAGATGAATAAGTGTAAAAGAGAGAGAGATGAGGTGAAAGAACCCACTGGTGTGAGAGTTCAGATAAAAGTTCAGATAAAAAAGCTTAGATCACTTCAAAATTTCAAAACACTGCATTCAAGACCACAAGATGCTACCGAATGCTAACTGCTAACCTTCAGTACAAACTCACTAGCTTCAGTTAGTTTAGCTCATGCTAGACTATTGTTTACAACAGCTCAAAAATGGCGCTGGCGGACTGTGCTTGCGCACTTGAAAGTTACCCTGGAAAAGGTTGACCAGGGTTTCCGGGTCAGGCCGTCACTATGGTGTCGTTCACCGCATAAGCGAGCATGTCAGCTTAAACACAGTTACGGGTAATCAGTGAAACATCAATGTACTTCACACTGAACAACCAGAAAGCACTATTTAGATTCTTATATTTATAGCGCTCATCAATCTCAACTAATGCACAGGTAAATTAATGCACAGATTTACTACAATTAACACTGCACTTTATCGGTCTATTTGACAGACAAAAACACAGTGGATTTTCATCACACAATTTTCACTTGATCAAGATTAATAATTCTCCCATAAAACGCCTTTGGAACCTCTTTCTGAGCACCGCGTCTAAGTTCACTAGCTGTAGTGAATTTAAATGGCAGAGAACATTAATTAGCTAAGTTAATGTCTCAAACCGGGAGATTTAATAGCATAGATGAATTTGGAAGTGGAACACACACTGGCAAATTAAAGTATGAAGGCCTTTATAGAGAAAAGACAAGGAACACGCTTGTTTCTCTCCTGCGCTTAGAGCGACTTATTTTGTCTCGACAGACAATTTCTTTAATTACTGCAGTTTACTTCTTTAAACAACAACTCGCGTTGCACTTTCATTCAACACAATGACATGCCATAAAAGTATACAGTAACACAAAACTCTGTTTCTCTATCTCTGATCTATTTCTTCCGGTTAAAAATAGACAGATACAACAAAATGACTTGGTGTTATGAATTTTTAAGTCAAATTTGCCTGCTGTTTTTCTCTACCATAAAATGCAAGGGTTTATAAGGATTTAGCTATTATTTTAGCATTTAGGGAATCGATTCTTAAAGATTCAGGTTGATTTGATTAAACTGATCTGATTCAAATAATTTAGACTTTTATCAGCTTAGACGTCCAACATCTTTGTTGACTTTACACGACACAAGACAATTCTTCTTTATAAATGAAACAGACTTTATTTGAGTTACTCTAATACATTCCTAAGCTAAACACATGTAATAAATGATTGTCTTTTAGAAATCCTCTATGCAAGTTTGAGGGATTCTTTGTCTGGAAAAGAAAAAGAGTTGAAAATGCAGAAGAGCAGGAAGTGAGTCATGGGACGGTCATGTTGCAGGCCCTGTGTTTGCAGGCCGGAGGGCGTCAGTTAATTGTTCTTTTCCGGTGGATATACTGGTTCATACATCGCGACCACGAGGTTCCTCTCTGGTTGCGAAAGGACTCTTTCAGTTCTTACCACAAAATATCTTTGTTGTTCTCCTGATTGAGTTAGTCATTATCACTTTTTCTGAGTGGGTAAGATAGGAAACCAAGTCAGAATATTGACGTCACTTGATAGTGATGATTAGTTTAGACCTCGTGATGGTTTGGAGGGGGGAGATTTTAGATTCTTCTTAGAATGAGTTTGTTTGATAGCTCATTGTGGGATAGTCTATATATATGAAATTCCTACATTATGCAGACCTGCCCCCTCTCCTCCCTCCTTCTTCGGAGCCCTCTGTCACTCCTGTTTCCCTGTCCAGCCCAGTAAGACACTCTGTTCCCGAGTCAAGCCCGCTGGCCACTCCACTGTCAAGCCCGCCGGCCGATTCACTCCCCAGCCCTATGATGACAGCAGGCAGCAGCAATCTCCTTAACCTCAGCCCAAAAGAGGAGAATGAGGAGGAAAAGACTTTTGGCTCTAGCCCCTGACCAGAGTCGAGAGATAGCTCTAGCCCCGGACCAGAGTCGAGAGAGGGATCCTGTTACCGAGTTTAGCCCAGGGAGGGCTCCTGTTTCCACGTCCAGCCCAGAGAGGGCTCCTGTTCCCGAGTTTAGCCCAGAGAGGACTCCTGTTTCCTCGTACAGCCCAGAGAGGGCTCCTTTTTCCACGTCCAGCCCAGAGACGGCTCCTGTTTCCACGTCCAGCCCAGAGAGGGCTTCTGTTCCCGAGTTTAGCCCAGAGAGGGCTCCTGTTCCTGAATTAGGCCCAGAGTGGGTTTCCGTTCTCAAGTTTGGCCCAGAGAGGGCTACTGTTGCCAAGATTGTCCCAGAGAGGGCTTCCGTTTCCAAGATCGGCCCAGAGAGGGCTTCTGTTCCCGAGTTTAGCCCAGAGAGGGCTCCTGTTCCCAACTCCACTGCCTCTGCCGGGCTCCCTCATCCCTCCGGCTCCGCCTTGGTCTGTCGTCGACCATCCGTCGTCTTTGGACTCCACTCCTCCGGCTGCACCTCATCCCTCCGTCCTTCCGGCTCTGTCAGGCTCCTCCTTGCCTTCGGCTCCACCTCGGTGCTCTGTCGCTCCGGCTCCACCGTGGCCTTCCGGATCCACACCTCCACCTCGGTCGCCTGAGCCACCTGTTCCGCTGTAGTCCTCCGGATCCTTCTCGTCACCCTGGCTCATTGGTTCTCCATCTCCGCCTCGGGCTCCTCTGCCACCTGCTCCTCCTCTGTCGGTCAGCCTCCTGGAGTCGTCAGCCCTTCCTCCACCATGGCTCCTCCCTCTGTCGGCTCCACCGTGGGTCGCCGTTATGGCTGTGGCCTGGGTCCTGCTTGACTCCTCCTGCTCTAACCCCTCCTGTCTCCCTGGCTCCTCCTTTCATCATCTCTACCTAGAACTCTGTCTGCAGGCCCCCTCCCAGGTGCCCGTCCTCCTCCTGTTCCCACCCGTCCCTCCCTATGTTGTTTCTATGGCGCAAGGACGCCTCTTCTGGGAGGGCGGTGATATGTCACGCCCATGGACTGTCTGTGTGTTTTTCTTGCCATGTGCTCCCCATGATCCAGTTTCTCCCTTGTTTGATTGTTCATTTGGTTTTGATGTGTCTCGTTAAATACCTTGTTAAGTCCTGTATTTAAAGTGTTGTCTGCCCTATGTTCCCTTGTCCTGTGTTATACATGATATGTGCTACATGTGGGTTCCTGCCAGCTCTGTGTCACCCATTTCTTGGATTATTAGACTATTATTCCTTTATCTCTTTCATCTCCGTGCTTCTCACAGTAGACATATGACACTAGCCAGGACAAACTTGAAAATATTTAATTTATTGAAATAATTAAACTAAAACAGGAGCCATTTTAGGAAGACTGCTGTGTGTTGGTTTTATTTCTTGCCTACTCTATTTTACTTTTTGAAGATTAGCAGAGAAGCACTATAATAAAAGAAAATAATTTTGTTCAACAATTTGCCTATTAATGTAAGCATCTGACAAACAGCAGCGCTCAGCTGTCTTATTTTCATGATGCAGCTTGTATTTCCTGAGGCGTTTCTGCTGAGTATCTGTGTCTCGGATAAGCATGCCTGTACAGTGAAGTACAATATGACAGCTTCAATGAGGAGAAGATCCCTCATATGTAGCATTGCTCTGCATCTACTGCTGAGGGGAAACTGTTACACCTTCTTTGAGACTTGGAGCTTTCATCTCACACATGCCTGTCAGTGCACTCTTGACAGCAGGATTGGGATTACACGGATTTTAACCTCTCATCCCCAGCCTTCTCCTCTCTCTCTCCCCTAATAACCGAGGAGTCATGCATGGCTAACATCTACCATTGCTGCCTGACTCTCCCCAGAAAAAAATGAGAGTTTGTGAGTTGCTTCTGAATTAAAAACCGGTGGGTTTTGTACATCACTGACAGAAAATCGCTGTGTATTTCTAAAAAAAAAAAAAAAAAGGTTAATTGAGATTTGTTTCCAGACTTAATGTTTTTAAATGACTCTTTATATATCTAATGATTTTGAAAATCATTTGAATGTCACAATGACTTTTAGTCCTGCAAATGGCAATGAAGAAAATGCTCATGGAAGGTTTAAACAATAGACTGGAGTCATGTGAATTGCTTGTGGCTTATTGTGACGCTTTTAACAGCTGTTTGGATTCTAATTCTGACGGCACCCATTCACTGCAGAGGATCCATTGGTGAGCAAGTGATGTAATGCTATATATAAATTTCTACAAATCCTTGAAGAAAACAGCTCATCTACATCTTGGATGGCCTTTTTTAGTAAATTTTCTGTTAATTTATATTTTTGGGGGGTGAACTATTCTTGTAATAAATAGCATTTGCATGATCAGATATGAACTTGCAGTGATGACCAGTAGATGTTAAAATGTTTTTGACCGTTTTAACTCTCCAGTACTTTCAAACAGTTTATTTACTGAGTAACATTCATAATTCTTGCATGTCCTTCAGGTATAAAAAACATCTCGGTTACGAATGTAACCCTCGCTCCCTGAAGGAGGGAACGGAGACCTCACGTCTGTGACCGACGAATGGGATCTCGCCAGTGAGACCAATCCACTTCGAGTGTAACTAAACGAGCCAATAGTCACCCTGCAGCGCGGGTATAAGAGGCAGCAGGTGCACCGCATTAAATCATGTTTTCGCTGAGGAGTCGAGCCGGTGACCCAGCAGCTCAGCGGTGATACAGCAACTGTGGTGACGGGACGTGATGTCTCCATTCCCTCCTTCAGGGAATGAGGGTTACATACATAACCGAGACGTTCCCCTTCAGTCGTTCACTCCGAGTCACGTTGGTGACCGACGAATGGGATCCCTACCAAAGCGCCACAGGAGCTGCCCCCTCCAGTGCCCTGTGTAGGCCTCCAGGTCCTTCCTATAAGGCAGACGATAGGACCGGGCTCTACACAGAGAAGGTCAACTACTGCTGTTCCTCAAACAACCTAAACAGTAGGACTTGGATAACACTGGGAAAGCGTGCCCTTCCATTTGGAAGAGGCACACTGTGGAGTCACCTCCTCCCAGAGGGGGTTAAATGACATTTATTCATGTGAAGTAACCCCGTAGGGCCCTATCGCACATGGAAGTCTCTGAGATGGCTCAGGCTGCATCATTTAGAGATGGCAGAACACGGTCTGCCGGGGGAAACACGGCTCTAGTAGCTGCACCGTGGAAATACACATATGGGAACACAACAGCATCACTCATATGAGCACTGGCCTCACACCAGATTTCAGGAATTCATTGGCTGAAAGGCCTGGCAGCGGACGCTCCGCCACGTCCGGCCACCGGAGTGCTGGAGGACTCGACAGGGTTTGCCTGTTTAAGGAACTCTCTGGAGAATTAGGCGTTAAGGATGCCACAAGCCGACTCTGAACTGGGCCTCTCAGTGCCACTACCCATTTGAGGTGAGAACACAGGAGGAAACCGGTTCAACATATAGGCTATAGAACCTAGCGAACATGTTAGGAGTCGCCCAGCCTGCAGCTCTACAAATGTCTGCTAGCGAGGCACCACGAGCCAGCGCCCAGGATGATGCAACACCCCTAGTGGAGTGAGCACGCAACCTGAGCGAGTAGGGCACACCTTGTGCTTCATAGGCCAAGGTGATGGCATCCACTATCCAGTGGGCCATCCTCTGCTTGGAGACAGCCTTCCCCTTCTGCTGTCAGACAAAGAGCTGTTCTGAGGTCCTAAATCTCTGAGTTCTATCCACGTACTGTTGCAGTGCGCGTACAGGACAGAGCAAAGCTAGGGCTGGGTCTGCCTCCTTCAGGGGCAGCACTTGCAGGTTCACCACCTGGTCCCTGAAGGGAGTGGTAGGAACCTTGGGCATATAGCCGGGTTATACTGGAGTCAGCCGGTCCAAACTCAAGGCACGACTCGTCGACTGAAAATGCCTGCAGGTCCCCCACCCTCTTGATCGAGGCCAACGCAGTCAAGAGTAGAGTTTTCATAGAGAGAAACTTAACTCGACTGACTGCAGCGGCTCAAAGGGGGCAGTTTGTAGGGCTCTTAGCACCAATGCCAAATCCCAAGAGGGTGGGTAGGGAGGGAGGCCTATGAGGATTTAACCTCCTGGCCCCCCTAAGGAACCTGACGACTAGATCATGCTTCCCCACCAACCTCCCCTTTACGGGGTCATGGTGGGTGGAAATAGCAGCAACGTAAACCTTAAAGGTGGAGGGGGACAGCCTACGCTCCAACCCTTGCTGCAGGGTGGAAAGCACGGCTCTGATCGAATATCTCCGGGGGTCCTCATGGTGAGAGGAACACCATTCAATGAACAGGTTCCACTTCAGAGCATAAGCCCGTCTAGTGAACGGTGCTCTTGCTGAAGCGAAAGTGAGCGTTACCTCCTGGTGTAGGTCACCTAGAACCTCTGCGTCCCATCCACACGTGGAGTTTCCACAGGTCCTGACACGGGTGCCAGAGGGTGCCCCATCTATGAGAAAGCAGATCCATCCTCAGAGGAATCAGCCAGGGAGGGGCTGTCGCGAGGAGCATGAGTTCTGGGAACCAGGTCCTGTTGGACCAATATGGAGCCACTAACAGGACCTGCTCCTCGTCCTCCCTGATCTTGCACAGTGTCTGTGCTAGAAGGTTCACTGGGGGAAACGCATATTTGCGCAGGCCCCGGGGCCAGCTGTGTGCCATTGCATCTGTGCTGAGCGTTGCCTCGGCTAGGGAGTAGAACCACTTGCAGTGGGTGGTCTCTGGAGATGCAAACAGGTCTGCTTGAACAACTCTGAACCGCCTTCAAATCAGCTGAACCGCCTGAGGATGGAGTCTCCACTCCCCTGGAAGTGCTGCTCGAGACAGCTCGTTGGCTGCCCGATTGAACACTCCTGGGATGTGGATGGCACGAAGGGACCTCAGATGCTTCTGACTCCAGAGGAGGAGGTGGCGGGCGAGTTGCGACATGCGACGGGAGCGTAAACCGCCTTGCCGGTTGATATACGCAACGGTCGAAGTGTTGTCCGTACGGACCAGAAGGTTCCTGCCCTGAAGGCTCCCTCTGAGGCGGCTCAGGGCAAGGCGTACTGCCAGCAACTCAAGGCAATTGATATGCCAACGCAGTTGGGGACCTGTTCATACCCCTGACACTGCGTGCCCGTTGACCCAGCTGGTGGCTGAGGCATCCGTGAATACCACAGCATGCCTGGATACCTGCTCCAGGGGGACTCCTGCTCGAAGGAATGAGGGATCTGTCCATGGGCTGAAGGTTCTGCGGCAGGCCGGTGTAATCTGAACCCGGTGAGCAGGCTGAGGGGCTGCAGCCAGGGTGGAAGCAGCATGTTTCCTCCGGCGCATGATGTGCTTGATCTCCTCAGTCTGCTTCTGTGCTGCCGAGAACTGCTGGGCAAAGCTCTCCCGATCACGTTGCCGAAGAGGCCGGTCTGTGACACGGAAGCATTCAGGAACTGTACCTTCTCATGCTCCTTCATGTCAGCCAGACACAGCCAGAGATGGCGCTCCTGGACCAGTAGCGTGGACATCGCACGACCCAGAGACTGTGCGGTCACCTTCGTCACTCGAAGCGCGAGGTCCGTCGCAACACGCAGTTCATGTAGAACTGCCAGGTCGTGACCACCCTCGTGCAGGTCTTTCAGGGCTTTGACCTGGTGGACCAGCAGTAACATCATGGCGTGGAGGGCAGAAGCCGCCTCCCCACAGGCTCTGTAAGCACTGCCAGTTAGACCTGACGAATACTTACAGGCGCGTGAGGGGAGACATGGGTCAACCCGGAGAGTGGTAGCAGCTGTTGGACATAGTTGCATGGCCACAGACCGCTCCACCGAGGGGATGCCCGTGCACCCCAAAGCGGCCCCACCATTGAGGGTAGTGAGGGCGGAGGAGCCACAAGATTTGTTTCGGGCAGTAAAAAGTGCCTTCCATGATCTAGTGAGCTCCTCATGCACTTCCGGGAAGAATGGCACTGGAGGGGGGTGCTGAAAACCAGCGCGACCCCCACCGAGAAAAACAACGCTACCACATCCGAAGGGGGCAACGCAGCCGATTTGTCATCCCCGGAGAGAGAGGGCTCGCCCTCCGATGCAGCGATCGACATCGGGTCATCAGAGGGGGCACCAAAGGAAACGAGTGGTGCACTCCAACCTGCAGAAGGCCCAGCCCGCTCCAACGGCAGCCCCACCGGCTGCGAAGTGCTTGAGGGGTTTGGAACTCCACTTGGGGAAGCCATCACCATGATCCTCAAATCACCTCTTACTCCACCGGATGCAGCGCGGCAGAGGCAGAGGGACTCCACCATGTTTGACATAACAGAGTCTTTTATGCAACTCCGAGATGGTCATGTCCCCACAAGAAGAACATGAACCATCCACAAAAGCTTCCTCAGCGTGCTGAATGCCCAGCCATGTGAGGCAGCGATCGTGACCGTCCTGAGGCGCTAGGAAACGACCACACCCAGAAACGCAGGGGTGATAAGACATCTTTAAAAAGACGCAATCACCCGTGTTGCTCTTTTAGATAAATTGCTCTTTTAGTGCTGAAGCACGCAGGGGAGCTGGCCACCGCACATTCCTGGTGTGGCTGTCTGCACGAAGACAATCTTTTTTTCTCCCGTGAGACCGCGACCCCCGCTGCTGCGCCATAACGCCCGCACTCGTCTCTGCAATCACTCGAAGGAGGGAAGAGCAGTAGTGATGCACCACCGCTTGGCTCCGACGCAAAAAGATGATTTAATGCAGTGCAACTGCTGCCTCTTATACCCGCGCTGCGGGGTGTGGCAGCCAGATGCGAAATACCGCATGCCAATGTCCATCGGCTCGTTTAGTTACACTCAAAGTGGATTGGTCTCTCTGGCAAGATCCCATTCGTGTGACCGACTGAAGTGACCGACTGAAGGAGAACAACAAACATCACAACATGTTGTGTGTTACAGTATTACTGTCAGTACCACTATCGTCAAATGACTTAGCATACAGTTTGGTTTGGCGGTATGGTTCTGTTCTGGGCAAAAACTCCCTACCCATCTATGCAGCCTGTCATGAATGAGCAGGGAGAGCAGCAATAATAACCCCCCAAGGGTTAACAGAACAGAACCAAGTAAATATCATTAATATACTTAATTACATTTAGTGTAGCACATTACTCAAGATTAGGGAGTCTGATTCAACAGGAATGTCAGAAGCCAAGTCCTGACTGTGGCGAAAGGAGGAGTTGGGGATGGAGGAGGGTATTTTGCGTCCGAGCAAGCAAGCTACTGAATAATACTGAATAGCGCTTATGTAGGGATGCCTTAATTGGTGTCGTATTCCTATTGGTAGATATGATCAGCTGAGAGTCAGCTGATGCAAGCTTGACTCACGTGACCTGCCAGAACTAACGCTGATGCTAGATTTTTACCACCGTAAAAAGGGTTTTAGGCATGCCCTCTTATAGGTTATTGCTTTATTTTAAGGGTAATATCTTCAAACGCTAAATTACATTCAGCTCAGTGTCATTCCTTCTGAGCTAAATATATATAAACAGGCCATTGTGATTATTTTCAAAATGATTGGTGCGATGACATTTTCCTGCACTCATCTGAAATTATTCAAAATCTTCCTGTCAGGAATGCATTAAAACCGAGATGATTCAAGAAGCATCAAGAGTCACTTCGGCATGTACAATTTACCATTCAGCATCACTTCAAACCTTAATTTGCATAGAGACAGC
Organism: Spinibarbus caldwelli; assembly: GCA_039654775.1. NCBI lineage: Eukaryota > Metazoa > Chordata > Actinopteri > Cypriniformes > Cyprinidae > Spinibarbus > Spinibarbus caldwelli. The sequence goes on from CM077222.1 coordinate 19,138,386, forward strand.
CAACATGGTCATACTGAGAGGCTATTTTTTCCTTTTTTATTTTTCTTTTCAGTCCCCTCACCAGCTCTCAGTTAATGAGCTGCTGTTTGAAAGGATTTAAAATTAACTACTTGTGTTTTTATTCTGCATATTCAAACTTGTTTAGAAGTCTAAATGTAATATTATTTTTATATCAGTTTTGCTGAAAATTTGCTAGAGAGATGGCTTTATTATTCACTAAATATTACTAGATGGGCCTGTGTGACTTGCATTGAGATGATGAATAAATAGGATATTATATTTTTGGTCAGCATTATTGATTTAAACTCTTAAAAATAAAGGTTCTCAAAGCGTGGTTTGTAGCAAAGTCTTGTTTAGCTTGAGTAGGGGCTGAATAGAAATGAGTTTATCCAGGTGTAAGCAATGATTTTTTTCCTCATAATCTAAATTCACAAAACAATAATTGCAGTGGGCAGGTAGCATGTGCTGACTTTGAGTGCTTAATTAGCAAGTGAATGACTCAAGCAACTTCAGAGAGAGGTGTTACAGCATCAACACAGGTTTAACAGAGCTGATGGATAGGAACTTGATTTGTTTATAGCCTCTTTTTGGCAATGAAGTTGCCAGGTTAACTGTCACATTTCTCAGCAGCTTTATTTGATGCTATAACGTATCACTGCACACTGCACTGTCAGATTTATTCTAGTCCTATTAGTATTGCCATGCGATTTTAAATTCATTTTATTTTTGTATTGTTTTGAAAACTTTCAAACCATAAAGATAGGATTAAATTTAATGACTAATAAAAATGTGGTGTAACCACAAATAAAAGATAAAACTCTTATATATTGTATAACTCTTTAAATCTGGCTCCCCAATTTGACTCCCCAAAAACTTAACGACTATTCATAATTCACAGTGGTCATTAAGTTTTTGGTGAGTCACACCACATTACATTTTACAACCTACAAATGGCAAATAATCTGATATTATAATAGACTTGAGGTCTGCAGGGATCCTCTCTACAGTATGATATAATTTCCTTATTATATAATTTTTTTTTGCATATTGGTTGCACCACATGATTTTAATAAGCAGTGATTTTTGTAGAACTTCTATAATAATAATAATAATAATAATAATAATAACAATAAAAGACTTTGCCACAGAGCTTGCAGTACTAAAATGTTCTATTCAAGATTTTGTTTTATTTTAATTATTTTACTTTTTATTCATTATGATATCATGTGCCCGCCAACATATAAATTTATATTTTTATAAAAAAATTTATAATGCTTAATCATAAATTATATAAATGTTAAAATGCCCATCATAGAAGATGTGTATTCAAATAATTTAATGCATGCATTTTTAAATGTATTTTTAAATAAATTAATAGATCCAAACAAATAAATTAGCATTCTGTCACTGATGTATCATAAGGCAATGATGATTTTTAATGGCAAAAAAACAAAACCCTATTAGCTGTTGAATACACCACCAGTGACACATTTGAACGCCGTGTGAAGGAGATAAAAGAGGGACACTTTGGAGGTGCAGGATAAAAATCATTTTGTTTCCCTATGAAAGTGTGTTGCATCTGAGCTCTTTAGACCCTGAGCATTTGAAGGACCTATTCTTGTTAGCATGGAAAACATTCAGTGCAGACATATTGGCTACTATTTTATCTAACAATGATTGTCAGGATGCATTAAGCTCATTGTAAGCCCCATCCATGTGACTGCTACAGCATGTCTTTGCATTCTGAGAACCAGAGCTGCCTTCTCAAAGCATCCCCTGTCGGCCTGTGGGCTTTCATTGAATTTACTACCTCTTCCACTTCATCAAACGCTTTTAGACCTCTTGATCTTGACACTTCAGCTCGCCTGAACTTTTTAATACAGGAGAGTAGCCTGGTGTATTGCCGTTTCACATAGACATGATGTGTGTAATGCAGTCAAAGTGTGGGTAGTAAGTGGATGAGACCTTTTCTTTGTGCTGTGGGGCATGCAAAGAACGTAAGGTGCATTCCTCCGGGTGCTGGAGACGAGGACGTGAGTACACTTGTACAGTCAAGAGCAAAGCGGAGGAGGACCGTGCTTCATCCTGTTTAGCAGTTTCTCGCACTCTAGAACAACTTGACATTGATACTTCAGTTGCGGACACTCAATCAGCAGTTCATTCAGGCTTCGCGCCTGTGTGCTCGGCCAACACAAGTACGTATCGGAGAAGATTTACGGCATTTACGGCCAACGTTTGGTCATCCATCTTGACCGCTGCAAAGCTCCAAAATAAAACAATCAACAGTGCGTTAATAATCATGAGCGAACACAGATGGATCAAGAGTTCAGTTCAGAGAACAATTATGAGGAAATGGACCCCAGCTGCAGAGCGAATGGGGTTTGGATGAGCGCAGAGCTCTTGAGTATGAAAGAGCACAAATGGCTGGAGTGACATTGCCAAGGTCATAGAGAGTAGTGCCAGGAAGTCCAGCTCTTTAATCATAAGACTCTCTAACGTCTGGCCCGGGGCCTGAGCTCAGCCTCTCTCCTCGGTGCGTTCGAAAGGGTCCTTGAAGCGATGGATTTTGGCTCTTTCCTCACATAGATGTATGCCAGTATCGTAAAAACGCCTCTGCGTATATGGTTCTTTACAACGTCCTGTCAGACGAAGACAAATGTTCTGTCCACTGTACTCTGTGTTATCAAATCATCGGAATATGAAAAGCATCTGTAATGGGTTCTGTCTTTAGGCAGTCTCTCCGGTTTACTAACGTAAATGTGTTGAGGCTTATACTGCTATTGAACCGTGGTGCTCTCCCAGCACTTACTGTACAGGTATTTTTATAATCCTTACATAATTTACAGTATCCTCAGGCTGAGGTGCATTCAAGGACACCTAGTTATGCAGAGATTTGCTGCATATTTGTACATTTGAAAGCCAAAAAGCCGTAGTAAAACATTTTATTTTTATAGCATATTTAAGCAATTTGTTCAGTAGTTCAAGGCAGGAGTGAGATAGGGAAGCTGGGCAATGAAGTGTGCATAATAAGAATTAACCTTTTCAGTGGTGAGTTTAAAATATTCTAGCGGTCCCCCCAGAGTGAGTTTTTTTAAGGCGACCATTATTTGCCCTTACTGTTTCCATGGCGACGCGTCATGATTGTCACGTGACACACCGAGGCCACAATAACACCATATGACAGATGGATCGCTTTTATTTCATTTTTCCTTTTTTATTTAACATATTCACAAACTTGCTTACCATGGCATGGCCAATCTGATATTTTGATTCACAAATATGAGTAAATGAGTGTGTTTTGTCCTTTAAACACCTTTATAAATGATCTTGTTCGTGATCTGTAATGTGAGATGGGCGCCGCCATGTTTGTTCGCGCCGCAGTTCAGAGAGTCCTGTCAGTCAGATTTACAGCACGTGAATTCATCAATTTCTCCAGAAATACATGCAAGTAAGTGGCCGGTGAACTGGGTGAAGAATAGAGTGAACTTTATAGGTACTTACACTATGTGTATCTGATATGAATAAAACGCATCAGCAAATTAAAATGGAATGGATTGTTATTGTTGCTTCCATAGACATCTGTGTGTATTTTACAAGCTCTAAATGTATTGTTTTACTAGTACTTATGTGTATTTAAATGTCTGAAACCTAAAATATGCATTATGCGGTTAAGAACACTGCATAGTTGTGATAATATTACAGTCGCAGTGCACGTCTCTCTCTGGCTCAGCAATTTTCTGGCTTCACCGAACGTTCTAAATCCCATATGTGGGACCGTACTCCCAGGGGCACGGAAATAAGAATCCCATATGTGGGACCGTACCGCTCAAAAGGTTAATAATAGTAAAGACATCTGATCAACCTACCAAATGAACGGTACACAAAAGAAGATATTTTGAAAAAAAGTTTAAATGTTTTTTTTTTTTTTGTTTTTTTTTTTGTTATTATTGTGGTGTATGATTGGTTACAAAAACATAAAAAATACAAAATACAAAAATATGTGCAAATGAGATTTCAGTGCTAACGGTGGAAGTTAAGATTGATCAGTAAATATTTGTAATTATTTTGATATTAAATACTTTCTCTGTTTCCTGATTAATATGTTGATACACTATAAATAATTAGAAGATTTTGGGAGAAAAAAAAAATGATCAGAATTGCATTGCTAAATGAGTACATGTTCAAAACTGTTCTTGCCTTAAACTGATTCACTACATTATAAGTCTACAATAATGGTTTGTATTTTGAATGGGTGGGTTAGATTTGGTGAAACATTTTATCTTTATGTCTTTTGTCCATGCTATGGAGGAGGCAGATACACTACTTACTCGCTCAGAAGAATATATTTCGAAAATTAAAACTCAAAGACTTTCTTCACACTGTCAGTGCTGTTGTAAAACTATTATTTCATTAGTAAAAATGAAGCTGAAACAAACTAAAATGTTAATAAATATACTATTATAAAACATTTATATAAATTTAAATGAAAATTAGAAATGTCACTTTGGCAACTAGCTGAAATAAAAATAAATTAAAGTTAAATCAAATTCTAAAAAAGGTTAAATGAATAAACATAACAAATTAACTAAAACAAACTAAAATTAAAATTTAAGCTAATTAAAATGTTTACCTCAAACATCAGATGGAAGATCAGAGATCAAAGATCAGACAGAAAAAGGAGAGAGAGAGAGAGAGAATAGATTTCAGTATCTTTGCTTCTCACATAAACTTGAAAAGTGGAGCATGAGTTGTATAAACTGCTTATATGATGCTTTTTGTCCTTTTCAGAGCTCAGCAGCCTGAAGTCTCTGTGTTATAGTAGTTTGGATTAAAGCAGTGTGAACATTCTTCTAAACATCTCATTTATTGTTCCACAGAAGAAAGTTATCCAGTTTTTGAGCAACATATTAGTTAGTAGATGACTAAATTATTCTTTTAGTACTCACCATGTATCTCATACTTCTCACATAGTTTAGTAAAGACAAATCATGCAGCGATTCAGAGAAAGAAAAACAATGCCGTGGTGCTGCTAATGATTTATTTATCCTAGCCAATGGCTTCCCTGACTGCTGCCTTTCTCCCAGATGTTTCCTGCCCACTCATTACCCTTCATTCTTGGCAAGAGAAAAGACTGTCAGCTTTCTGCAACCACAACAGCTTGTTCCTCAGACAAAGCTTTATTCCACTGATGCAGGATTATGTTCATCCAGGTCAATCCCTGAAGTTCCTTCTTGTAAAGAGGTCCTGCCAAACTGAGCTCAGATCAGTGTGCAAGCGTGATTCCTATACCAACATCCCACATGTTCTCCAAGACCTGCTCAGGCTCAAGGACATCAGCCATCTTGATCCATCATTTATACATTGCCCCACTGACTCTTGTCTTTTCCTCACTATCCAGAGATTGCTACTATTTGCAGAGAAGGAGATGAGCCATCTTCTGTGTTGAGATCCAAACGCCAGGGTCACCACCTCGCAGTTATATAATTTAATTAATGAGTGCACCCCCAGGGTGGGTTTCTCTTTTGGAGTGAGCTTCATCCATCATGTAAACCTCTCAATGTCAGATATGGAGATTTTAGGGGAGAACCAAGAACCAGCCGGGGGAGACCATAGGAAAAGTCACATAAAAAATGCACTGCACAAGTACCTGGACAACACAAAATTCTGTCTAAAAAGGAAATCAACTAACTTTTTGAGATTTAAGAATTCATGTATATTTAATTTAGAATTTAGTGTTTGATAACTTAAATTTCAATTTCTGTATATTTCTGCTGAAGGGCACAGGTAAATATGGCATTTATTATAATGGGTTTATGTGAAGATTAAATTAGTTCATTAGTTTTTTATTTTTTTTAAAGTCTAATAAATGTTAAAATGGAGTCATAAAAACATGCCATTAAACAAATATTTAAAATATACTGTCTTTATGTTGTTTGTACATTAATTTGAACATTTAATGTGAAATTATTGCAATATAAAATATATTTAAAAACTGTAATGTTTGGTGGGATTAATCGCGATTAATTTCAGAAAAAATGTGCGATTAATTAGTTAATTTTTTTTTAACCGATTGACAGCACTAGTGTTTATTTTAGCTGGAAACTGCAGTGAGTGATTCGTATAGGTATGCGTTTCAGATTTCTGCAAAAAAGTGAGTAGAATTTTTTTCCAGTGAGCCAATGTTGGAAACATAACTTTGTTATCGCTCATGCTTGGGGTTAGGGATGTGAACAAAGTGTTAAACTTCAGCATGTAATTCCATCTGTGCAGCGGCATGAGTATCTTGCTGAGCATAGTTGTCCTCTTACTTTTCTTAGACCATACAATATACACAGCAAATAGACCTTAGCATTGTGGAGAATTTTGCTCCAGAAAGTGTAAGATCTAGTTGTTTTCGGAGTTAAAATTCAATTGAGCCAGTTCAATTTAAATTTGCTTAACCCTAAAAATAAACAACTGGTGTCCACAGTGTTTGACTACTATAGTTTGAATAAAATGTTCCTTAGTTCCATTGGATTCCTTAGGTTCAAATATGTCATACATTTGAACTGTAAACATGACTAATCATGAGACAATTTTCAAACACTGTGCATAACATTAAATATAGCACAACATAAAGCAATTTTCACGATGTAATTATCCACCCTGCTTCTTCAGTGTCAAGAAATATTAGCTATAAGTAAACACACATACCACATTGCTAAGATAATGAAAATGCATACTGAGTTTTAAAAGCCATTAAATCACTTATTACAAAAATGACTTAAATTATTACTTTATTCTCCAGGTTATCCTGTTTTGGATCGCTTGGTAAGTATTTACTCTATTATAGATTTGCATGTTTTCATACTACTGAGGTTCTAAGCTACATAATATATATATATATATATATATATATATATATATATATATAAAATGAGGACTTATCTGCATTATTCTATTGGGACCATATTCAGGTATCTATATCTCAGAAGTGCCGTTGAATAGAAGTAAAATAAAATATGACAATGAAACATCAGACCTGAAAACACTGAATGTGAAGAAAACACTCCCAATAACTCCAGTGTTTATTGTGTCATTATGACATTGTCAGCAGATATACACGGGACACAGAGGTAAGTGAAATACAAACAGCAGGTTTATTGAACTCAGACAGAGGGGAATCAGAGGAGCAGATAATCCAGGTAAGCAAGCGGGGAATGGGAAAGTCTCTGGGGTCTTATCTGAATGTAAACGTCCCTTTCTTTTCCAGGGAGTCCGAGGGAGTGATGGAGCGTGGAAACGATGGAGCACAGGAGCAGTGGAGAACGAGGAGTGGATCGTTGGGACAGCTGGCAGGTAAGTAAACACAGATAAGGGTCAGGTAAGTCAAGCATGCTATGTTTGAGACCAGACAGTGAGAGTGCGGGTGGAGTACAAGGATATAGTTTTGCTGATGAGTGCTGACAGGTGGTGGTGATCAATAATCAGGGGATTGGGATCTGGTGAGAGTGGTTAGTGAAGACTGAGGTGACTCGCTGACAGTACCCCCTCCTCCAGGGGCAGCTCCTGATGCCCTATTACGGCGACGGGGTCGGCCACGGCCTCTGGGTGCGGGACGGTCAGTTTGGTTTTGGTGAAACTCGGCCAGGAGGGAGGGATCCAGCACATCGTCCCGGGCCACCCAGGATCTTTCCTCCGGCCCATATCCCTCCCAATCAATGAGGTATTCTAGGCGACCACCCCGTTGCAGGGAGTCCAAGATGTCTTGCACCCGGTAGACTATGGGCTCCTCAATTTCGGGAGGAGGAGGCACTGCCGGCTCATCGGGATCTGTGACAGAGGGAGAGACAGGTTTAGCCTCTTGGCACTTCGGAGATATTCAAGGTTCTTGTGGTCCGCGATGACGGTAAAGGGGTGTTGTGCTCCCTCCAGCCAGTGTTGCCATTCCTTCAGCACAAGCTTGATGGCGAGCAGTCCCCGGTTACCAATATCACAATTTCGCTCCGCTGGGGAAAGCTTGAACGGGAGGTGAGGATCTGGGTGTGTGAGGATGGGAGTAGTGCAGAAAGCCTCCTGGAGCTTCTTGAAGGCAGCTCGAGCTCCGGGGTTCCAGGACAAAGACTTGGGATTCTGAATGAGCATGGACGTGAGGGGGGCCGAGAGGATACTGAAGTTCTGAATAAATCTACGGTAGAAATTGCCGAAGCATCGTTGGAGTTTCTTAACAGATTGTGGTTGCGGCCAGTCCTGGATGGATCGGACCTTCCCCTGGTCCATCTGAATACCATCTGCGCTGAGGATGTAGACGAGGAATTGAACCGTGGGGCGGTGAAACTCACTTCTTGAGCTTCAGGTAGAGGTGGTGCTTCCTGAGTTGGTGTAGAACCTGCGTGACGTGGTGGCGATGTTCGGTCAGGTTCCGGGAGTAGATCAGGATGTCGTTGATGTACACTATGACAAAACGGTGGAGGAACTCCCAGAACACCTCGTTCATAAACCCCTGGAAGACGGACGGTGAGTTGGAGAGGCCATACGGCATGACCCAATATTCATAGTGGCCTAAGGGAGTGATGAATACCGTCTTCCACTCATCAACCTCCTGGATACGAACGAGGTTGTAGGCTCTATGCAGGTCCAGCTTCGAGAAAACGCAAGCCCCACGGAGTTCCTCGAGGGCGGCCGGGACCAGGTGAAGAGGATAGGGGAGCTTGATGGTGTGTTCATTGAGGGTCCGGTAGTCAATGCATGGCCGTAAGCCTCTGTCCTTCTTGCCCACGAAGAAGAAGCTCGAGGCCGCCGGTGAGGTGGAAGGGTGAATGAACTGTTGTTGGAGAGCCTCCTTGATGTAATCCTCCATGGCCTTGCACTCCGGGATGGACAGGGGGTATACTTGACCCTTAGGGAGTATAGCTCCAGGCAGCAGGTCAATGGCACAGTCCCATGCCCTGTGCGGTGGTAACTTTGTTTGCTGAAGACATCCTGGAATGCCGCCTAGTCAGATGGGATCATCGGCATCTCGAGAGGTTTGGGGCTCTCCACTAGAGTGGAGTTAACGTGAAGACTGGGGTTCTTGACTTGGGGCACAGGGACGTTGGAGAGACAATTTTGGATGCAGGCCTCACTCGGAGGATCTCGCTGGAATCCCATTTGACCTCGGGTGAATGTTGTGATAACCAGGGGCGTCCCAGGATGATATCCACGGTGGGTCCCTCCAGTACCAGAAAGGAAATCGTCTCCTGATGTAGACAGCCCACTTGCAGAGTGATCGGCGGAGAATGGAATTTGATGTGCCCACACCCGAGCGGCTTTCCTTGTATGGTCTCGATCTTAAGGTCTTGAGCCTGTCTCTGACGGGGTAAGTTGAGCTGTCTTAGGAGGGCTTGTCAGATGAAATTCCCTGAGGCCTCCGAGTCCACGAGGGCTGACACTGAAACGGAATGATGTGGGGTGAGTAGTTGTACAGTTAACAGTGGCAGGGTAGATATTACAGGCTCCAATTGCATAGGTTCTGGTACTGGAGGTCAGGCAGCTGGTGAGGTCGGAGAATGAGCGGTTTCGTCAGGCTGACAAGTCATGAGACGTTGGGAGATCTTTACAGCTTTCTGCATAAAGCTCTCCAGGCCGACATTGTCATCGTATATCGCCATCTGTGCTCTGATCCGCCGAGGATCCAAACCTTGTCGGTAAGCAGTGAATAGCGCCATCTCGTTCCATCCACAAGAGGCCATCAGAGTACAAAACTATAGAGTATAAATCACTGGCCGAAGAACCTCCTTGTCGGAGGCGGATGAGTTGGTCGGCGATGGAGAGCGAGCCAGTGGATAGGCCAAAGACCTCCTTGAAATGGGAAGAGAAAGCATTGAAAGAGTTCATTAGTGTGCTCTGCGAGTTCCAGATGGCTCGCGCCCAGAGCAATGCCTGTCCGGTTAGCAGGGAGATCAGGAAGGCCACTTTTGAACGCTCATTGGAAAACTTCTGGGATTGCATCTCAATATAGAGAGAAACTTGAAGTAAAAAACTGCTACATTCAACCGCCTCACCCAAATAGGTGGCAGGGATGGCCATGGGACTGGCAGAGGCAGACAAGTTCCTCGAGGGGGTCCGCAGTTGCGGGGCTCGGGAACTCCATCTCCGGCCTTGGGTCCTGGTCTGGTCTTCTGTCAGCAGATATACACGGGACACAGAGGTAAGCGAAATACAAACAGCAGGTTTATTGAACTCAGACAGAGAGGAAGCAGAGGAGCAGATAATCCCGGTAAGCAAGTGGGGAATGGGAAAGTCTCTGGGCTCTTATCTCAGTGTAAATGTCCTTTCCTTTTCCAGGGAGTCTGAGGGAGCGGGGAAACGATGGAGCACAGGAGCGGTGGAGAATGAGGAGCAGATCGTCAGGACATCTGACAGGTAAGTAAACACAGGTAAGGGTCAGGTAAGTCAAGCATGCTATGTTTGAGACCAGACAGTAGCTATGTTTCCATCCAAAGATTCGAATTTAAATTATGCGCAAAACTGGAATATCGCATAAAACATATGCGAATAAAGCACCGTTTCCATCCAACGAGTCAAAGAGAACAAAATCGTCACTTCCTGGTAAACTGTGGCACTAAATATCACTAAGAATATAGGAGAAGCCATTGAATATAATAATTTTCATATATGATATAAATTACTTGCGCCTCAGAGAGAGCAGACGTAACACAATAAATGCTGTCACTGCGTTCGGAGGATGCCAGCTGTTTGGGAACACAGTCGTGTAAGACAATTATACAGAAATACTTTGATGACAGACTTTGCTCAGGCTTTTCAGAGTGACTACAACAACTTACAGATGCTGTGAACGAGATCGGTTAGCTGGTTAGTCAAGTTATCCCGTCTCATAGCGCAAAGTCACATGACTTTTTTGATGCGCATGGAGGAATTTATTCGGTAAATGTGTTTCCATCGTAGTTTATGCGCATTTTTTCTTATCGGATAAAAAGTTTATCCTACTCAGTTGTGCGCATATTTTTTTATGCGCATTTTCAGAATTTATGCGCATCTTGGCGTTTCCATCCAGCGAATTTTTTATGCGATAGTCCAAAATGCGCATAAAAATAGGTGAGAGCTAGTGAGAGTGCGGGCGGAGTGCAAGGATATAGTGTTGCTGATGAGTGCTGACAGGTGGTGGTGATCAATAATCAGGGGATTGGGATCTGGTGAGCGTGGTTGGTGAAGACTGAGGTGACTCCCTGACAGACGTCTTGTGCAGTATTTACAACACTTTTTGTATTTGTAGTTGATTTGTTTTTACAGATAACCACTATTTTTACAATTCACGTTGATTCAATTCATTTGAAGTATTTAAAAAAATGGCTGTGTTTTATATGATTAGGAAAAAAATAATCAGTTCTAGAAATAAATATAGTCCTTTAGGCAGACTTTTAAAAGTCAATTCAACAGTTGACAAATCAACTTGCCTGTGTTTAATAATGCAGCTACATAGACTGATGTGGTACCTCCTCTGCTCCACTTTCAGATGCATCCTCTGCTCCACTTTCAAGATAATCTATTGTCAAAAGTCATTTTAAATGCAACACAACAGGGATCTGATTACAGTAACTGGTTTTGGTAATACAAGGCAGCCACAGATTAAATGGTTTTCCAGTCTGCTGCAAGTCTCAAAGGACAGTAGGGAAGACATTACTGTCTGGCATCTCAGTAGTATCTTAAGACTTTAAATCAAATCATTTAATGATACCCATTGCCACAGAGTATGTGATAATGCACTTCCTGGAACTTAAAGCATTGGTGATAATCCAATAATTAGTGATTGGATGGATCAGATAGATCATTGTTAGTCCATTATTCTTTACAACAGTTCATTTGTCCTAAACAATCAGAGATGTCTACGCAAATTGACCTCAATAATGACAATAAAGGAATAGTTCATCCAAAAATAAAAATTCTGAAAATGTACTCACCATCAGGCCATGCAAGCTGTAGATGGGTTTGTTTCTTCATCAGATCAGATTCAGTGAAATTTATCATCTCACCAGTGAATCCTTTGCAGTGAATGAGTGCCGTCAGAATGAGAGTCCAAAACTGATAAAAGCATAACAATAATACACAAGTAATCCACACAATTCAAGTCCATCAATTTATTTCTTGTGAAGCTGCATGTTTGTAAGAAACAAATCCATCATGGCATTTTAACAAATCCATCATTCTAACTTTAACCTTTAAGACTAAGAAGATTTAAATTAAGAGATTAAAATTTAAATTATTATAGTTAAAATTGGAAATTATTAAAAAAATTTTGTGTGCAATGTATATTTATTTCCATTATTATTGTTTTTAATGTTTGGATAGTTGGCTTAACCTACAATCTGTTGTAGGTTAAGCCATGTCCGTGAGATATGTGAAGCAGGTTATTTCATGGTTAGCCAAGCATAGTGATTGCCAACACAATAGTTTTGCACATATTTTATAGTTTGCTTTACACAGTTGACCTTAGACATCAGGAAGATTATGGGGAAAAAATGTTTATTTACACTTTTTGTGTGTACATGTGCATACTGCATGCATTAAAGGACGAAGAAATACTGCACCAACAGTGTTCTGGTCTTTAACAAAGAGTCAGCAAATTTAGTTATGAATATGATTTCAGTGCTGCACAGTAGAGGGCTCTTGGAGAGACAATTTCTATGGTGTGCTGGCACTGGAGATTAATTTTCTATGTGAATTTATTGAGAATTAGCCCAGCATGAAAATGTTCTCGACAGTATGGTTGCAAGCCACCTAATCTCTCCCAACACTGGGGAAAAACTAATAAAAACAGCCAGTCAACCCTGCAGAGATGAGTTGCTTTCAAGTCTTTCTCTTTGGTGATGAAAACAAAACAGAGAATCAGCCTTTAATGGATGGAATTGCTCTGTCGAAATTTGGGAGTTAATATTCTTTACATGCTCTGCATACTTTTCCACTCACTGCTGGTTTGTTCAAAATGAAAGAGGTGAAGCTGCACAGTTTGTCTTTTGGTATTCAAATGAGGCGGATCAATTTGTAAAAACTGGCACATTTCATGCAAAGCTATGGGGTGGATGGGGAGGGGTAGCACCTCTGGTGGGCAGGCCTGTCGTGCCCTTTTATAGGGCAGCTCGCTCACCTTTGGTCTCCACCGGTCACCCAGCCCTCACCTGTGGCTCCCAGTAGCTGTAGCATGCGTAGCAGCCACACCCTGGGCAACGGCTTCGACAGGCCAGCTGAACCAGGTTGAGGGTAGCCGTCGGGTCACAGACCCCCGGTGATTTATGGCTTTGCTCAGCCAGCATGTGAAGACTGCTTGCTGCACACTGAAGGGAAGAAAGCACAAGTTAGCTTCAACGGACAGGAAGGCGGAGCAGCAATGCACTGTGGAGAGCAAAGGGTGTGTTAGAGCATGGAAGAAAGCACGGCAATCCAACGCAGCAGACGTAATCTCCAGGAGTAACGATTTTTTGTGGCAATGGACTAAGGCTTCTGATGCCGAGAGAGTGGGATTGTCTCTGTGCACAGGCTCTTCCACTTTAATCTCCCTCATGCACAGGTTTCATTGCGCACCCGTCCGTTTTATCCTTACCTTCATAAGTCCTATGGCGATGGGGAAGTGGCGACGCAACAGGTGGAGGTGACCACTGGCAGTTGTAGTTACAATCCTGCACGTAGGCGGCCCATGGACAAGTGGTTGTTCGACTCCAAACCCAGGGCAGAGAAGAAGTCCGGCAACATCCTGGGCGACTGAGCAGTCCTTTCTAGGACAGCACTGCTCACCCTTGAAAAGGGAGGGGCCTAGAAAAGGTGGCCCAAACATTGCCTGCCCTACATATATCTGGCCAGCAAAAACCACGGTTGGCAGATCATCCATTAAGCGGTCGAAACAAAAACAGAATTCAAAAAAGAAGCTCCTATTTGGAGCATGGAACGTCAGAACACTTTTGGACAGAGAAGATACAGCAAGACCAGAAAGGAGAATGGCACTCGTTGCAAAAGAGCTCGCACGCTACAGCATCGACATAGCAGCCCTCAGTGAAACCCGCCTTCCTGACGAAGGATCTCTCACAGAGCTTACCAGTGGATATACATTCTTCTGGAAAGGAAAAGCTCAGACCGAAGTTAGGATCCACGGCGTTGGATTGGCTATCAAGACCAGCCTGCTAAAGAACCTTCCTGACCTCCCTGTGGGAATCAACGAGAGGCTCATGAAGATCCGCCTACCTCTCAACGACAAGCAGTACGTGACAGTCATCAGTGCGTATGCCCCCACACTAACCAGCACAGAGGAGACAATTGAGCATTTTTATGCTGACCTCAGTTCCGTTCTACGCTCGGTACCAGCCAGCGACAAGTTGATCCTGTTAGGAGACTTCAATGCACGCGTCGGCCAAGATCATACCAGGTGGGAAGGAGTGCTCGGGAAGCATGGAGTGGGAAAGACAAACAGCAATGGCCTACTTCTGCTCAGCAAATGTGCTGAGTTTGAGCTCCTCATCACAAACACTATATTCAGGATGGTGAACAAGTACAAGACAACTTGGATGCACCCCAGATCAAAGCAGTGGCACATGATAGACTACATCATTGTGCGCCAGAGAGACATCCGAGACGTCCTTGTCACTAGGGCCATGAGGGGAGCAGAATGCTGGACAGATCATAGGCTAGTTAGAGCGACACTCCAGCTGCACATCGTCCCTCACCACCCAAGGCGTGCTATACGCTCAGCATTTAACATCGTCAGACTCCAAGATCCTTCCTACCTTCACAAGTGTCGGTCCATGCTGGATGAGAAGCTGTCTGCCAATGGATCACTAATTGGAAACCCAACTGAGAAATGGAACCAGTTCAGGGATGTAGTGATGGAGACAGCCAAGGAGGCGTTAGGCCCCAAGGAACGCACTCATCAGGACTGGTTCGATGAGAATGAAAGTGCCATTGGAGACCTGCTGGGCATGAAGAACAAAGCATTCCTGGAATGGCAGAAAGACCCAGGATCTGTATCCAAAAAGTAGAGGTTCAAGTCCCTCCAATCCCAGGCACAGCGAGAAATCAGGAAGATGAAATATCAGTGGTCAGAGAAGAAGGCAAAAGAAATACAACACTATGCCGACATAAACAACGCCAGGCAGTTATTTGGCTCTCTCAAGGCAGTCTATGGTCCATCAAAATCTGACTTTGCCCCCTTACTTTCTGCAGATGGCGCCACGCTCATCAAAGACAAACAGGACATCAACAACAGATGGAGAGAACACTTCAGCCACCTGCTTAACCTCCCATCTACCGTCAGCCAGTCAGCCCTCGACCAGATCCCTCAAAATCTCACTCTCGAACAGCTGGACGAACCCCCATCCCTAGCTGAGGTTCAGAAGGCCATCAAGCAAATGAGCCCTGGCAAGGCAACCGGCAAGGATGGCATCCCTGCAGAGTTGTACAAGGCACTTGGTGAGCAGGCACTCCAGGCATTTCATGCAGTTTTGACAAGCATCTGGGAAGAGGAAGCTATGCCATCGCAACTCCGTGACGCCACAATAGTTGCCCTGTACAAGAACAAAGGCGCAAGAGCAGATTGCGGCAACTACAGAGGTATCTCTTTGCTCTCCATCGCAGGCAAGATCCTAGCCCGCATTATGCTCAATAGACTACTGATATCAGTCTATGAACAGAACCTGCCTGAGTCACAGTGTGGCTTCCGCCCTGATCGCAGCACCATCGATATGATGTTCACTGCGAGACAGGTGCAGGAGCAATGCCTAGAACAGAACATGAACCTCTATATAGTCTTTATCGATCTGACCAAAGCATTCGACAAGGTCAATAGAGACACCCTGTTGGTCATACTTAAAAATCTTGGCTGCCCAGCAAAGTTCACCAAACTGATCCAGCTATTTCACATCGACATGACAGGAGAAGTCTTGTCAGGTGGAGAACTATCCGATCAATTTAGCATCTCCAATGGCGTGAAGCAAGGTTGTGTCCTTGCTCCAGTGCTCATCAACCTGTTCTTCACCCAAGTGCTGTTACATGCTGTGAGAAACCTGAACCTGGGAGTGTACATCAGGTACCGTCTTGACGGCTCACTGTTCGACCCTCGCCGCCTGGCCGCCAAAACAAAGACAATGGAAAGGCTCTTCACAGAAGCTCTCTTTGCAGAAGACTTGTGCTTTCATGGCGCATCAAGAGAACCATCTACAGACCATCGTAGGCAGTTTCTCCACAGCAACAAAGCTGTTTGGCTTAACCATCAGCCTCAGCAAGACAGAAGTTCTATACCAGCCTGCGCCAGGGAGAGCTGCAGACCAGCCGTGCATCACCATCGATGGTACCAAGCTCTCAAATGTTACCACCTTTAAGTATCTGGGCAGCACAATCTCCAGCGACGGATCTCTGGACCAGGAGATCAATACTAGTGTCCAAAAGGCCAGTCAAGCTCATGGAAGACTGCGCTCCAAAGTTCTACAACACAGTGGCATTCTGAAAATGCAGCTCCGATGGTCTGTCCACGTCATCCGCATGGACCCACAGAGGATGCCAAAACAGGTGTTCTTTGGAGAGCTGGCCGCAGGGTCCAGACATCAAGGGCGCCCAAAGAAAAGATTCAAAGATAACCTCAAATCACATCTTAAATGGGCTGACCTGAATCCAAAGCAGCTGGATCTTGTCGCCTCTGATAGAGCCAGTTGGCGCGCCCGAGCTAATAAAGCAGCCAATACATTTGAAGAGGACCGTCACCATCATCTTGCAGCTGCAAGAGAACGCAGACACAGAGCCGCCGCTGCCCCTGCCCCAACTACTGGCGAACCTTGCCCCCTTTGCAACCGCCTCTGTGCTTCTGCCTTTCGGCTTCAAAGTCACATGAGGACCCACAGATGACTGCGCAAAGCCTCGATCGTCATTCTCGTCTCCCGAGAGACTACCTGCAAAATGAGAATATTTTTTGTGTGCAAAGAAAACAAAACAAAAAAAAACAATTTATTCAACAATTCTTCTCCCCGAGTTAACATCTTTCACCATTTTGGAGAGTACCACAACATATACGTGCACTTTCCCCAGGTTGTAATCAGTGTAATCCGCGTGGTTTACGTTCAGGAGAAAGCGTGCACATGCTTAACGTGAACAACGCTGATTACATTGATTACGTTCCAGGGAAAGTGTGCTCATTTTTGGGTGAGCTAACCTTATAAGCTTGAAGTACACAAAGATTGATATTAATAATAATAATAGTAAATATAAGACTGAAGTTATTCTAACTTTATATTATTTTTCAATAATTATGCTTAATTATGCTTAAAGCTGCAGTCCGTAAATGATCTGAAATCAATTTTTGAGTATATCACCTGCCAGTGTTCAAAACTATCTCCTTACCTTTGCCCAATTCACAACAGTAAGCTTCTAATTTAAGTGGTACTGGTAGGTTTTCTCAGGAAATTCAGGCAAGCCGTTGCTTCATTACATCACATCTGTAAACATAAAGAAGTTGTCCCGGCTATATCACATGTGAGGATGCTGCAGGTGGCAGATTGTTTACTTGCAGCAGCTGGAATAATTAAATTTATCATTTTGATGGCGGATTGTAATCCAGAAAGGATTATGTGTTTATGAAACATGTAAATCACTGAAATTAGATTATATTCCAATTTTAAATGTGCATCTGATTACAAATAGCCTATATGGGATTACACAAGTTTTGTATTTTAAAGAGAACCAGTTATAAGGAAGAATAATTAGCTTTTTGGGTTAAAATAATTTCTTTATGAAATTTGAATGGTATGATAATTAGAGTTTAGACTCTACAGAAATTGAAATCTATATGTAACGCTAATACACACTAAATATGCACTACTATAACGATTCAGTCTACTGAAGGAGAGCGCAGTGAGAACCCAAGTGCAGTTTATTTACAAAGTGATCCAAAATACAAACATAAACTCTTGACTTGACTTGAACAGACTTGACATGGACAAACTAGACTCACCGACAGTGGGTTACAACATCAATACATGACCAGGAACAAAGGCAACGACATGACTACTTATAGCAAACAAGACTGGACACATGACAAGAACCAACCAATTAGAACATGACACAATGAACAAGACAACAAATCAGAACATGACACAAAGAACAAGGGAACCAATAACATGAAGACATGAGGGCAAGGGAAGCATGAAACAAACAGGGACCATGACTAAACTTCAAAATAAAAGACATGAAAACATGAACCCAAAAACAAAACTGAAACCCCACATTACATATCCCCCCCCTTCTAAGGGCGGCTCCAGATGCCCTAACAAAACACCCAACCCAAACAAAACTCAAAAAGTCCAGGAGGGTGGTGGAGCAGAGGTGGAACTGGGGGAGGGATGGAGGGCCAGGCACATGCAAGGGAACAGGACCTGGATCATGGCATGGCAGCGGATCGGGACTGTGGAGCAATGGTGGACCTGAACCATGGGGCAAAGGCAGGTCTAGAGTGTGGAGCAGTGGTGGGCCCGGACCATGGAGCAGTGGCAGACTGTGGAACAGTGGAGGGCCAGGGCCATGGAGCAGTGACAGACCATGAAACAGTGGAGGTCCTGGGCCATGTAGCAAAGGCAGACTGTTGAACGATGGCGGACCTGGGCCATGGAACAGAGGCAGACAGTGAAACAATGGAGGACCTGGGCCATGGAGCAGTGGCAGACCGTCGAACTGTGGAGCAGGAGACCACCAGGTCAGATCCAAATGTGCTTGGAGCCATGGCGGATCTGGCAGAGCAGGGAGCCATGGCGGAGCAAGCAGAGCAGGGAGCCATGGTGGAGCAGGCAGAGCAGGTATCCACCAAGGCGGATCAGGCAAGACTGAAACAGAGAGCATAGATAGGTTAGCAGCGGCCTCAAAGGCCGTAACAGAGCAGGCAGATAACTCATGGACGGCCTCCGTGGCCGTGACAGGACAGTCAGTGAGTACATGAACGGCCTCCTTGGCCGTGATGGGACAGGCAGTGAGTTCATGAACAGCCTCCATGCTTGTGACATGGCAGGCGGAAAGTTCATAAACAGCCTCTTTGGCTGTAACAGAGAGTTCAAAAGTGGGTGCCACCACCTCGGGATGTTCTGCTGCGGAAGCCGCCACCTCTGGAGCTTCTGCAGTGGACGCCGCCTCCTCTGGAGGTTCTGCAGTGGACGCCGCCACCTCTGGAGGCACTGGAGTGGATTCATGGTCAGGAGAGCCCTCTGAGGGTGATTCATGGAAAAGAGAGGCCTCTGAGGCGGACTCGTGGACAGAAGAGGCCTCAGGAGCAGATTCTTGGACAGGAGAGGCCTCTGAGGCAGATTCATGGACAGGAGAGGCATCAGGAGCAGATTTGTGGACAGGAGAGGCCTCAGGAGCGCAGTGTGCCGCCCACATGCTCAAAATGGCGACCGCCATTACAGGAAGGGCAGCAGAGGGTGGCAAGACCTCTAAGATGGCTGGGCTTGAGAGTGCTGACGTCACCGGGATGCCTGCAGCTCTCACCGACATCAGTGGTAAGTCCATCACGCTAGCTGTCAGTCTTTTTAGTCTTGGCCCAAGCTCTGCATCCGCAAGAGCTTGGGTACTATGGCAGACATGATGTGATCAAGCTTTGACTTAGTAGACATGACATGAGTAAACCTTGACTTAACTGGCATGATGTGAGCAGGTCCTGAAGTGGCAGGCATGATGCGAGCGGGCTGTGGCTTGACAGGCATGACGTGAGCAGGCTTTGGCTTAGCAGATGTGACGTGAGCAGGCTTTGGAGTAGCAGGCACGACGTGAACAACACCAGACAAGACAGTCATGACGTGAGTATGCTCTGGTGCAGAGCAGTGGTGGAGGTAACAAATTAGAACTACTCACGTTACTGTAATTAAGTAGTTTTTTTCGGGTACTTGTTCTTTTTTGAGTATATTTTTAAAGTTGTACTTTTACTTGTACTTAAGTACAAATTAAGCAAAATAATCTACTTCGTTACTTTTAAATCATAGTTCATTACTGAGTACGCCCACAATTTGAATTGATATTCAAACCTTTGATGGCACTATGGCCAATAAAGATATCCGATCGTAAACGGACCAATAAAAGCCCTGATATCTGAACCGTGGGAAAAGCTGCTGCTGCAGCAGGTGAAGAGCTGATCGGACAGTGAGGGAGCTCAGCGTAATTTATGGACTCAAAGTTTGGAGAAACTAACTACATGGCAGTGTTATCATAAATATCTATATTTTGATACCGATACTGAAATATCTGACACGGTTCCATTACTCATTTTCCACAGTATCTACCGTACACCGATCTTGCTCTCTCCTCTCCGACAGTGAGTTTGACACGCATCGCCTCCTGTCTGAATGTCCGCGCGGGGTTGCAGGTTTAATCATTCCTGCGCAAATGTGGCGAGCGCTTTATTGTAACATGAGAGCACAGTCCTGTGATAGCAGAAAACTGGATGCGAGCTCTCAAATAGTCCTAACTTATACAAATGTCCTCTCACTCCGATATGGCTTGTGCGCAGACTGTGTGCAATCACGATCTCTCCGTGCTTTAAATAGAAATTATTTCTCTTTGATCCTGGATTAAACTTTGTTAAAAGTCATCATTCAGAATAGATCCACGCCTGACCGATGAAAAGGCTACTGGAAATTTTATTGGCTGTAAGTGAAATGCACCAGAAAGTCTTTCAACATTCAAAGATGGAGCTTTATTTTATTTATTTTTTTTACAATGTAAATTTATGCTGGAAATGTTTTGGAATGGGATATTTGTCTGATTTGTACGTATAAATATCCTAGTCTGCCAAACTGCATCACTACATTGTACAGACATTACAGGTCAAAGCCATCTGATGTTCCATTTATCTAAATAAATAGTCCTAACATATATGGCCCTTAAATCATTGCTTATAAAAATTCAGTGTTGTCATATTTTCGAATACAGCTGAATTGAGGTCATTTGTTTTATAATTTTATTACTGACTGTGTACTTGTAATTTTTTTGTAAATTTTTGTAAAGCCTATATTAAAATCTGTTCATCATATAAAGCAAATGTGTCTTTTTAGAAGACTTGGATTAAACCAATTTCAAAGCTTGAAATAAAATAATAATCTAAAAATAATAATATTAAAACATCTATATGGCAGTATGTAGTATGTGGTAGTTTTGTCAATGGTATTGAAAATTAGTCGTCATGAAATCAAAAATGACCCTACTTATTTTTTTAGTGCACATTACTAGTCTTGAACAATTAACAATTAACAATGAACAATTAAACCGTGCAAGTCAATACACTGGGAAAAAAAATAAATAAATAAATTGTCTGCCGTCGTAATCTTTAATCAAAAACTGAAAATTTTGTTTCTGCTCTGGAATGATGTTCTCGCTCTGATGACGTCAGTTTGAAGGCTTGGGGAGAATCCTCTTGTTAAGTATGATGTAAGGACTGCTGTTTCCGGGTCCAAGCCTCTACTTATTTCACTTGAGAATACTATCTCAACAGCCATTTATGCCCACTATTTAATTAATATTACATATTTAAGCTAAGCATTTAAAAATTTGCTGTACACACTACAGTCTCCATGCTCACTGTGTCTCAGACGCTAATATTTTAGCTGAAACACTGTCTGGCCATCTGGGATTTCAGTATGGAGATAAAGGCTAGGGTTATAATTTTTCAGTATTACATGACATTGTGGGTGTATATTAGCACAGTTTGGTGTTTTCTTGGGGCATCTGGCAGAGCGTTAGGACCCGGAAACAGTGAAGCATGATGTCAGATGTAACAAGTAGATATTCTTAACCACTCCTACCGAGAATCTGCTCTGAGCAAGAGGTGGAGTGGAGGTGCACCACAATAAAACCCTGCCCTTTATTCAATATTCCCTTTCACTTGGAAATACATCACAACACTGAAGTCAGTTGCAACTTCCGGTTCACGGGTACTTTGATATTGAGATCATTCAAGGTATTGAAGTTAGAAATTCCTGTATCATGACCACTAATTCACGTACTTTGTCAATAAGATAAAAGTTGGTCTTGTTCAAAGTAGCTATTATCCACATATATCTTTGATATGAATGAATATTTTTTGGTAATTCATTAAATATTACCGGCTAAAAAGTAACCAGTAACTAGTACTCGGAGTAGTTTTTGAGAGGAGTAATTTGTACTTTTATTTAAGTACTGTTTTGGCACCAGTACTTTTACTTGTAATTGAGTATTATTTCAGCAATGTAACAGTACTTGTACTTAAGTACAAATTTTCAGTACTCTTTCCACCACTGGTGCAGAGGGTACAGCACAGTTGCAGGGCTCCTCATCCACAACTCCCACAGTAAGAGGTGACCCAGCCAACAATAGAACAAAGTCAATATATCGTTCCAGTGACGAACAAATAGTTCCCGCTGGCAAACTTGAACGAAGGGGTTCATCGACACCAAAACAAAAAATGTCTTTGAGGGTCACGTCATTAAAATCCACCAAGTGACATACCTCACAAAAATCGGCCACATACTCCTCTATAGCCCGGTCGCCCTGACACAGGCAAAGGAGACGTGAAACTGCTGAGTTCATAGTGCTGGTCGTGTATTCTGTAATGATTCAGTCCACTGAAGGCGAGCGTAGTGAGAACCCAAGTGCAGTTTATTTACAAAGTGATCCAAAATACAAACATAATCCATGACTTGACTTTTGACTTGACATGGACAAACTAGGCTCACCGACAGCGGGTTACAACATCAATACACGACCAGGAACAAAGGCAACGACATGGCTACTTATAGCAAACAAGACTGGACACATGACAAGAACCAACCAATCAGAACATGACACAAAGAACAAGGGAACCAATAGCATGAAGACATGAGGGCAAGGGAAGCATGAAACAAACAGGGACCATGACTAAACTTCAAAATAAAAGACATGAAAACATGAATCCAAAAACAAAACCCAAACCCCACATTACAACTACATACATGTAGTCACGCAATGCTGATGTTGTTAACATTAATAATTTGAGAACAAATTATAACAATAATAATAATTTGCATGGTTTGATGTAATATGAGCTAAGCGATCATTATATTTAATCACAATTGGTAGTGTGATTTATTGTAATACTTTTTTTTCCTCAGTTGGTCAGACAAAAGTGGCAGACATGTTACTTAGCCTACTTGTTCTGATGACAATATCCGGTGAAAATTCTTATTTGTGTCATACTTCCAAGACGTAGAATCTGTGATTCCGAAGTACAGTGAATATCCACATCAGTGCGGTGACTGACAGCCACACATCAAAACATGAGATTCATCCGCGCTGAGAAGCCGTGCCAGTGCGCAACCCATGTAAAGAAAATAATTCTGCAAATAACTGCAATTTCAGGTTTAAAACAGAGATGGCGGCAAAGAGGCAAAACCTACAGACTGCAGATTTAACAGTAGAATTCCTGGTGAAAAACAATTCTGTCAATTGTCAACAATTTTGTCATTCTGCAAAGAAATCTCTTTCAGTCAGAAATTTGAAACAAGAAGTTTGCACCAAAAGATCTCTTGAGTGCCCACCCACTCCCATGAAGCAGTGCGAATGACGTGAAAATTAGTCTCCCTATACTCGCAAAGTACTTAAATATTTATATGTAGAGAGTTTTTTTTTTTTTATTATTTTTTTTTATACATATATTGATACCGAAATATTTGAAATGGTTTCAATATTGTTTCTGCGGTATCAATATCCTAATACCAGCTGCGTTATCACTCTATCTCATATCTGACAGTCAGCTGACACACATTTGCATTTCGTTCCTTAATAAATACATAGACTGTTGTGCATCCCCAATGGGATCGCTTTGGGTTCTAATGGAGACCTGATTTCCGATTTTTCATTACCTCAGCATTTATATAGCCTGTTGTTGTACCTGTTCTGGCTGATTTTGGGACTTCTATTGGGTCTCAACAAATTATCATTGATGAGGTAGGCCTAATAATAATTTTTTAAAGAGAAATTAAGAACTTATGTTATATATAACATTTATACTTAACCCTGAAAAGCTTGACATATGAAACTGAAGTCATAAAAATCTGATATTTATATGGTCAAAAAGTAAGCTGAAATTCTAAGAGCTTGTAATGTAAGGGTATATGTTCACATAACAATGATTTACTACTAATAAAAAAAAGTTTTTTTTCTGCAGATGACAACGTTGTCAAAACAGTCTTTGTTCACACAGATCTGTGAAAATGACTAAAAACGCTGTATTGTGTATGCCAGTCCAGTAGTTGGCGAAGTCACTTTGTAACGATAGTACATACCGCATAGCAACATACCGCATAGCAACTTGTAAAGAAACTACGCACCACACTTTGCATCATTTTCACAAATTTGTATTTTTGTAGTTTACACGGAGATGATAGCAGTATCATACTTTAAAAACATAAACTTTGAAACCTGTTTTCAAAAGTTTGCGTTTAAGGCCCCAACATGCTGTTATGTAAATACAGCTAAAAACTGCCCAAATGTGTAAAAAGCTTTCCATTTTTAGCTGAAAACAACTACCCTAAATGAAAGAAATCTTTATAAAAGTATACAAACTACTTACAATATACTGTATATATATTAGTGCTGTCAATCGATTAAAAAATTTAATTGCGTTAATCACAGTCATGGACTGTGATTAATCATGATTAATCACACATTTAAAATACTAGGATTTACCTGTAAATGTGTTGAAATGAAATGCATGACAAACTAGTTTAAGGAAACAGAACCTTTCACACTTCCGCCAGGTATGAGACATAATCCTTATTATTCTTTTATCATTATTCTTTTGTTTTTATTCAGCCATTATCAGCCTTTAAACTGGCAATACAACGTTTACCAAGCCACATCGCTTCAATCCCAGTATACATTTACCCAACTATTATCAAAAGTATTTCCAAATAAATATTATAACAACATTTTCTTGCTACTTTATGTGAAGTATTATGACAAAATGCATTATGAAGAAGAATTGGACCTGTTCTGCAGCTGCATTAGAGCTAATATTAGCATCATGCTTCATTAGACAATTTATGAGATTAATAGTACACTTTTACTCAGAACTCACTTCAAACCACCATCGAGTGTTTGTAATAACTTCCTTTTGCGATCACATGTGGAATTTGGTCGTTTACTGTAGTTAAAATATGCTATTTATAGCCTTTTATATCGCTGCACAAATTAGCACTTCAGATGTACACATTCATCTCAAGAAAATCACATACAAATATCCTATCGTAATCGTGTGTTTATTATCTTATATAATCTATAGTGGCTGTTGTCATGTTTATTTCTGCTGTGTAAAAGCCTTAACATGTGCTCTGCTGAAACTCACGTTGTTTGTGATGTTTACAGCCGCCTCTCTGTTCTTAAGTTGCCAGGGATACATTCCAAGTATAATACACATTCGTAAAAGGATCTATTTTCATTTTTATTTGTCTATATACACTTTGGGCGGCCGCTGTACATTATAAAAGTAACGTTAGCCCAAAAACCCGCGGC
This sequence comes from Spinibarbus caldwelli, assembly GCA_039654775.1. Lineage (NCBI taxonomy): Eukaryota > Metazoa > Chordata > Actinopteri > Cypriniformes > Cyprinidae > Spinibarbus > Spinibarbus caldwelli. The sequence continues at coordinate 19,163,901 of CM077222.1, forward strand.
TCTGTAATATTTCCCCCGACTGTATTTTCAAAATAGCACACGGCCAATTGTGCCGCTGCTCTGGCAACACTGATACACGGATTCACTGTGACCTCATCACACACTGATGGATAACCTTCCGCGCTGCGATGACGGGAAGTTGGGGTCAAACATTATCAAATGATTAATTTGCGTTAAAAAAATATTAACGCGTTAAATTTTTTTGATTAATCGCATGCGTTAACGCGTTAACGTTGACACCCCTAATATATATATATATATATATATATATATATATATATATATATATATATATATATATATATACAGTATCTCACAAAAGTGAGTACACCCCTCACATTTCAGCAAAAATTGTAGTATATCTTCTCAAGGGACAAAACTACACAAATGAAACTTGGATATATTTTAGAGTAGTCAATGTGTAGCTTGTAAAGAAGTACAAATTTATTGTCCTTTAAATATAACTCAACATATAGCCATTATTGTCCAAATAACTGGCAACAAAAATGAGTACACCCTAAGTGAACATGTCAAAACTGTGTCCAAAGTGTCAATATTTTGTAGGGGCACCACTGTTATCTAGCACTGCCTTAATCCTCCTGGGCATGGAATTCACCAGAGCTGCACAGGTTTTTGCTGGCATCCTCTTCCACTCCTCCAAAATGACATCACGGAGCTGTTGGATGTTAGACACATGGTGCTTCTCCACCTTCAGCTTGAGGATGCCCCACAGGTGTTCAATAGGGTTCAGGTCTGGAGACATACTTGGCCACTCCATCACCTTCACCTTCAGCTTCATCAGCAAGGCAGTTGTAATCTTGGTGGTGTGTTTGGGGTCGTTATTATGTTGGAAAACTGCTGTTTGGCCCAGTTTCTGAAGGGAGGGCATCATGTTCTGCTTCAGAGTGTCACAGTACATGTTGGAATCCATGTTTCCCTCAATGAATCGCAGCTCCCCAGTACCAGCAGCACTCATACAGCCCCAGACCATGATACTACCACCACCGTGCTTGACTGTAGGCAAGACACAATTTTCTTGGTACTCCTCACCAGGGCGTCACCACACATTCTGGACACCATCTGAGGCAAACAAGTTTACCTTAGACTCATCAGACCACAGGACATGCTTCCAATAATCCATTCTCTTGGCCAGGGTGTCTTCAGCAAACTGTTTGCAAGCTTATTTGTGAGCCAGCTTCAGAAGAGGCTTCCTTCTGGGACAACGGCCATGCAAACCGACTTGTTGCAGTGTGCGGCGTATGATCTGAGCACTGACAAGCTGACCTTTCACTTCTGCAACCTCTAAAGCAATGCTGGCAGCACTCATGCATCTGTTTTTTTGAAGCCAGCTTCTGCACCTGACGCACAGCACAAAGACTCAACTTCTTTGATCGACCCTTGTGAGGCCTGTTCCGAGTGAAACCCGTCTTGGAAAACCTCTGTGCGATACTGGCCACTGTACTGTAACTCAGTTTCAGGGTGTTTTCAAACTTCTTATAGCCTAGGCCATCTTTGTGGAGAGCAACAATTCTAATTCTCAAATCCTCAGAGAGTTCTTTGCCATGAGGTGCCATGTTGAACATCCAGTGGTCAGTATGAGAGAATTGTACTCAAAGCACCAAATTTTAACTGCTCTAATAAAAGATAAACAAATTTGTATAGTCTTGTCAAGCAGACAAAAACATGAACATGATGAATAGGACATGTGGCTTTGCATGGTTAAACGACATATAGCTGTTTTCACGTAGGTTGTACTCACTTTTGTTTCCAGCTTTTTTGACAATAATGGCTGTTTGTTGAGTTATTTTCAGAGGACAGTAAATCTGTACTGCTATACAAGTTGCACATTGACTACTCTAAAATATATCCAAGTTTAATTTCTATAGAATTGTCCCTTGAAAAGATATACTAAAATGATTGCCTAAATGTAAGGAGTGTACTCACTTTTGTGAGATACTTGTATATGTATCCCAATAATATGTCTTAGAAAGATGATATTTAAATGCTCAGTATTATGATCAAGGCTCTGTAGTTTCTAATTGTGAGACAACACTATAATGCAACACAATACAATGATAATTAAGAGACGTAGAAATAAAATTCATGAAAAGCCAGATATATCATATTTGATACTCACGATTTAAGTTGCTTCAGTTCAGTAAGTATTCATCCTTAAATATTTCTAAAATGCCTTTTACTTACTAAAAAAGTATAGACTATTAATCAGACGACAGAAGGTATGTAGTAGATTGTGTACAACAGATTTTTTTTTTTCAGTTTTGGTCATGTTAATAATTCAGAGGCCTTAGAAATTTATATCAAATATGATACAGTAGGCTTTATGGGGTTGATAATGTGCACAGTTTACAGTCTGACAGTATTTAATTAGGACAGAAAAATGTAAACAAATAGCTGATGTGAACCCCTGCCCCCCATACTGTTACGTACAGCAGACTCAGACGGAGACTCGGGAAAATAACAGATGTTTATTAATGTTCAGCAGAGCAAATGGTGAGCAGAATATCAATTGACGGAAGATGAGAGAATGATTATAGATCTTTGTCTTGACAGGAGTATTAAGCAGTGGAGATCGAGGGCACACACCTCACATAGACAGAGTAGCAGACTTCCGGAGGGTAGCGTTGGAGCAGGCAGACGGGGAACACTGGAGGTAGGTACACAAGGAGGTAAGTAGCAGGTAGGTCGCTGTGATAGCATCATTCACTATGTGTAAACGAGACCGGACGTTAAACTGTGGTGAGGTGCGTGCTTATATGGCTTGAGGTAATGATGTGTTGAGTGCGTGCAGGTGCGTTTCATTAGTATTCCGGTGAGGGTGTGCGATGTGATTGGCTGGCGTGGGAGCCTGGTCGATCTGTGACATTACCCCCCTCTCCACGGCCCGCTCCAGAGGGCCGAGGACCCCGACGGCGTGGTGGTCTACCTCTTCCCCTGGGAGCTGGTCGATCTGGGTAGGTTGAGTGGAATTCCTCGAGTAGGGTTGGATCTAGAACGTCATTCCTGGGAACCCAAGATCTCTCCTCCGGTCCATAGCCCTCCCAGTCAACAAGGTATTCCAGCTGACCACCACGGCGCCGGGAATCCAGGATCTGCTTCACCTCGTATACGGCGCCATCTTCCAGAATCAGTGGCAGAGGGGGTTCCTCACTTGGACCAGGCTCTGTGGAGGGAGAGATAGGAGGGTGGTAAGGTTTTAACAGTGATACGTGAAATGTGGGATGGATCTTATATTGTGGAGGAAGTTGTAGCTGGAAGGTGACCGGGTTGATTTGCTTCACGATCGTGAAGGGACCAACATATCTGGGACTTAATTTTTTACAGGGCAGGCGCAGTCTGATGTCCCTTGTTGACAGCCAGACCTTCTGTCCCGGTTGGTACTGGGGGGCTTCGGACCTACGAAGGTCTGCTGTCATCTTGCGCCTGCGCACTGCTCGCTGAAGATGATGGTGAGCATTGTCCCAGACCCTCTCGCTCTCTCGGAACCAGTAATCCACTGCTGGTATCTCAGATGGCTCCCCAGACCAGGGGAACAAGGGTGGCTGGTAACCGAGTACACACTGGAAGGGAGTGAGTCCAGTAGAAGGTTGACGTAGGGAGTTCTGGGCGTACTCGGCCCAGCCAATAAACTGGTTCCAAGACTCCTGGTGGTCATGGCAGAAGGTTCGTAGGAAGCGGCCGATTTCTTGGATCTTCCTCTCCGTTTGCCCGTTCGTTTGGGGATGGTATCCTGATGACAGACTCACGGTCACACCTAGGAGTTTGAAGAATCCCCTCCAGACCCGGGAGATAAATTGTGGGCCCCGGTCCGACACTATGTCTTCCGGTAGGCCGAAATATCTGAAGACGAAGTTGAACAATAATTCGGCTGTTTCCAGGGCTGTGGGCAGGCCCCTGAGAGGAAGGAGTCGACAAGACTTTGAAAATCGGTCCACAATCACCAAAATGCATGTGTTACCGTCAGAATCTGGCAGGTCGGTGATGAAATCTACTCCCAGGTGTGACCATGGACGATTTGGAACGGGTAACGGGAGGAGCTTGCCTGCTGGTAAGTGGCGAGGACTTTTGGAAATGGCACACTCTGTACAACCCTGGACGAACCTTCTCACGTCCCTTGCCATGTTGGGCCACCAGTAGCGGTTCTTCAATAGCGAGAGGGTGCTGTTGGTCCCGGGGTGGCCAGTGCCCAGTGAAGTGTGTACAGAGTGGATAAGGTGATTGCGTTGTAATCGAGGGACATACTGCATTCCTGGTGGGCAGCCCGGCGGAATGGCCGTGGAAGCATTGGAGGAGGTGGCAGAGTCGTTACTCCATTGGATGGGACAGACAATGAGTTTATCGGGAATGATGGATTCTGGTTCTTCATTAGTTTCCTGTGGAGTATGTAGACGTGATAAGGCATCGGCTTTAGTGTTCTTGGATCCTGGACGGTAAGAGATGGTGAAGTTAAACCGGGTGAAGAAGAGTGCCCAACGGGCCTGGCGAGGGTTAAGTCGTTTGGCTTCGCGTAAGTATTGTAAGTTCTTGTGGTCAGTTAGGACGATAAATGGATGTTGTGAACCCTCCAACCAATGCCTCCACTCTTCGAGGGCTAGCTTGATGGCCAGAAGTTCCCTGTTGCCGATGTCATAGTTTCTTTCCGCCGGGCTGAGCTTACGGGAAAAGAAGGCACATGGGTGAAGTTTGGCTGGGGTCCCCTGCTGCTGGGATAACACAGCTCCAACCCCCGTAGTCGAGGCATCTACCTCTACAATGAAGGGTTTCGTGGGATCTGGATGGACGAGGATTGGAGCATGGGTAAAGGCGTCTTTCAGGTGTTCAAATGCTTCTGTGGCGGCAGATGTCCAGGACAGAGACTTGGGCTTGTTCCGTAGGAGGTTGGTTAGATGACTGGTAATGGTACTGTAGCTCTGAATGAATCGTCTGTAGAAGTTGGAGAAGCCAAGGAATCTTTGAAGTTCTTTAATTGTGGTAGGGACTGGCCAGGACCTGATGGCTTCCACCTTCCCCTCGTCCATACGGATGCCACCACTATCAATGTTGTATCCTAGGAAATGTACTGACGGTTGATGGAATGAACACTTCTCAGCCTTGAGGAACAGATGAAACTTGCGTAGGCGTTGTAGGACCTCCGCAACGTGGAGACGATGTTCGGTCAAGCTCCGAGAGTAGATGAGGATGTCATCGATGTAAACCAAGACGAACCGGTGTAAATACTCCCGGAGCACCTCATGCATGAAGTCTTGGAATACGGAGGGGGCGTTGACAAGACCATACGGCATGACAAGATATTCATAGTGGCCAGTAGGGGTTACGAAGGCCGTCTTCCACTCGTCCCCCTCGCGTATCCGGATGAGGTTATACGCGCTGCGGAGGTCCAGCTTGGTGAAGATGGTGGCACCGCGGAGATGTTCCAGGGCTGCTGGGACGAGAGGAAGAGGGTATCGGAACTTAATGGTGATTTTGTTAAGTGCCCGGTAGTCAATGCAAGGCCGCAAGCCTCCGTCCTTCTTTGCCACGAAGAAGAAGCTTGAAGCAGCAGGGGATGTCGAAGGGCGAATGTAGCCTTGCTGAAGAGCCTCTTCGATGTACTCCTCCATGGCCTTCTGTTCCGGTAGAGACAGCGGGTAGATTTTCCCTTTGGGCACTGGCTCACCTGGTATCAGTTCAATAGCGCAGTCCCATGGCCGGTGAGGAGGTAATTGGGAGGCCCTCTTCGGGCAGAAGACATCTCTGAAGGGGGCATAACAGGAAGGTATAGAGACAGACTGTTTCTCAAGAGGGCTTTCTATGGAGGTGGAGTTTACCGGTAGAGATTGGATCTGACGAGGAGCTGGGTGAGGTAGACGAGGGAAACATGTTGGGAAACACTGGTTGCCCCACTTCAGGATTTCTCCCGAGCGCCAGGAAATCTGGGGATCATGTTGTACGAACCATGGAAGTCCGAGGATTATGTCCGTTGTAGATCCCTCCAGAACCAGCAGATGGAGTTGTTCCTCATGTAGTTCACCCACTCGTAGCTGAACGGGACCCGCACTGAGTCTTACATGGCGGCGGCTGATGGGTTTTCCAGTTATCGATTGGGCTTGATAGATGGTTTGATTGGTAACGGTTGGGAGATTGAGCTGGCGGCAGAGGCTCCCTGAAATGAAGTTTCCGGCGGATCCTGTGTCGAGTAAGGCGTGAACTTGAATGGATACAGTGGAGGCAGTAAGTATTACAACAGTAGATAGGGGATTCATTCTGGATATAGAGGGTCGAATAGCACTCACCGGGAGTCGAGGAGGTCGAATGGGGCATGATGATCTTAGATGTCCACTATTTCCACAATATAAACATAAGCCCTGGGTAATTCGCCTCTGCCGCTCTGTGTATGACAAACGGGTACTATCTGTTTGCATGGGTTCGTGAACTGGTTCTGGAGGGCGGTTTGTTTCTTGGGGGCGCTGTTGAGGAGTGCAACGGGTAAGTTGGGCTGATTCCTCAAAACATGATTGCATTCGGGTTGAACAACGAATGGATAGTTGGATTAAATGCTCCAGTCCACTGGAATCATCATATCCTGCGAGTTGCAACCGCAACTTAGGTTCGAGTCCTTGACGATAAGTGGTGAGTAATGATCGTTCGTTCCATCCGCTAGCTGCAGCGAGGGTGCGGAACTGAAGGGCGTAGTCCTGGATGGATCTGTTTCCCTGTCGGAGATGGTAGAGTTGATCACTGATGGATGGATCGGCTGTTGAGTGGCCAAACACTTCACGGAAGTGAGTGATGAAATTATGGAAAGACTGAGTGACTGGACCTGATTGTGACCAGATAGTTTCAGCCCACTGCAGAGCTTTACCTGTCAGGAGGGATATGATGAAGGCGATCTTTGATCTTTCAGTGGGATATAGCTGCGGTTGCATCTCTAGGGCTAAGGAGCATTGTAAGAGAAACCCGTTGCACTCCCCCGCCACACCAGAGAAGGGCGCTGGTCGGGCCATGGGACTGGCGATCAGGGGTGCAGAAGAAGTGATGGTGTTTGTCGTGGAGGTGATCGGTGGTGATGGCGGTGGAGCCGGTGAAGGAAGTAGAACTCGTCTGAGATTGTCAACGAGCTCCTGGAAAGGGTCGGTGTTGCTCATGCTGTCCTTAGTGTCAGGTCCGGTCTTCTGTTACGTACAGCAGACTCAGACGGAGACTCGGGAAAATAACAGATGTTTATTAATGTTCAGCAGAGCAAATGGTGAGCAGAATATCAATTGACGGAAGATGAGAGAATGATTATAGATCTTTGTCTTGACAGGAGTATTAAGCAGTGGAGATCGAGGGCACACACCTCACATAGACAGAGTAGCAGACTTCCGGAGGGTAGCGTTGGAGCAGGCAGACGGGGAACACTGGAGGTAGGTACACAAGGAGGTAAGTAGCAGGTAGGTCGCTGTGATAGCATCATTCACTATGTGTAAACGAGACCGGACGTTAAACTGTGGTGAGGTGCGTGCTTATATGGCTTGAGGTAATGATGTGTTGAGTGCGTGCAGGTGCGTTTCATTAGTATTCCGGTGAGGGTGTGCGATGTGATTGGCTGGCGTGGGAGCCTGGTCGATCTGTGACACATACACCCTCTAACCCCAAAATCACAACACAAACATTTGCTGATTCAGAAACGAGGAACCGTCTGCACTTCAGCTGCTTGCAATCAGGAGATGTTAGCTTTCTAGAACTCCTGCATCTACAATTATATAAAATAGTGAGAAAAAAAATCACAGGTGTATGCCTTGATAAATTAAGACCAGCAATGCTCAATCATAACCATGTTAATGTTAATCTGAACATTACTGTCAATCAGTACCAGCAATGGGGCTCTCCAGAGTGTCAGATCTTAAGTACTGTAGCTTTAACTCCTATCTGTCATGATACTAAATTAGGCAATGCTTTTTCTCCATGCTTGGAGGCACAGCTGCATTTGAGAGGTTGCTGGTGCCAGTGCTGGCCACCTGCTCGGACTGTGGAAGTAAGTGCTTCTCAGAGCCAATCAGACATGATATAGCAGTCATAAGAGAAAGCCAATACGGAATGCAAAGGATCATTTCGTGACTTTAATACCAGACTTTAATCTTGCTGTAATAAGAGCTGCTTTAACACTGGCCATTAGTACCTCTTTGTGCTGATCCTTGACCAGCTTCCTGCGCCTAAACACTGGCCGTATTCATTAGGAATCTGACCGCGCAACTGGCCTCAGATCAGAATCGAAGTGCGTCATTCTCTCCCTCAAAAAAAGCCATTAGACTTCTGCAGAGAGAGGGGTGACTGAGAATCCGTAAAGCGGGCTGGATCACTACTGCTCATTCAGCTGAACAGTTGCCATAGATACAGAGTGGTGATGATGTGTTGCTCCTGTGATTTGTCTGTTGTTTTGGATGACAGTGTCACTGCGGTTTGAAATAGATGAACCGTTTAGAGTTAGTGCTTCGGTGTGATCCCTGACATGTTGTAATTGCAACTGATTGTCATGGTCGTGGTTGAAAATAATAATTACAGTAGCCTAAATCGGGAAGTATTCTGGAGTGACTTAAATGTCATGAGTGTGAGTCATTAGCTAGATTTGCACTGAAGGAAAGGCTATCAAATGTTCCAAGATTGAGGTGTATTTCAGTTATATTTAATCACTGAATGTAAAGATGTCACTTGACTGAACAGTCATGTTCTATATTTAAAAAAAGAAAACTTGTTGACAGACAAAATTACACTTCTCATACAAAAATACAGTGTTCTGGCACAGCTCTCTGCCAAATTTGTTGCAAAACTGTGTTTTTCCCCCAGCATATTTGTAGCTAGCAGCAGCAAACCTTGATGAGTGAACAGTGCAGTTTTATATTTAAAAATAATACAAATATAAAAAATAACGACAAGACTTTATTTGAATGTGTTGTAGTTACACATTACATGTATTTAATATAGTAATAATAACAGTAAATTATGCATAAATTACATGAAACTAATGCTAAACCCTAACCCTGAACGTATAGTATTTAAAAAAAAAAAAAAATTACTCCGTATTCCTTTGTGTAATTACACTGTAACAATGGCACATTAAAATAAAGTGTAACCAAAATAGTTAATACTGTATGTACTGTATGCTTTTCTTAAAATGCATAAAAGATGAACAATCCATTTAAAATATTTATGAACAGAACAGTGGTCATATTTAACAAAATAATTATGAAATAAATGTACTTTTCAAATCAACAATTGCTCCCAATTACACAATAAATAAACACAATTCGATGCATTTTTGAGAAGTCTTTAATTTTTTATTTTGATGGCACACACTGAAAATGAGTGAAAGAAAATTTTAATATATTTGTAACATCCATGAATATTTGAAATTGTCTTTTTTATTGCTCAAATCTTGGTTACAGGTAATAGGAAGGTATTAGTTTCTCCCTTCTTTTTCTTTCTTTCTGTCTTTCTTTCTTTCTTTCTTTCTTTAGTTTTAGTTTAGTTTTCTGAAAATATGCAATGAATGAATGTCAAGTTCAAGGGTTCATTGGCAGACCTGACTTCAGCAAACACATTTCACAGCTACATAAATAGCATGAAATCCGTAGGAGACATACTGGGAATCACATTACACGTTTTCTGAGGAAAAAAAAAAAAAAACTGTATCAATCCTCAAGACATGGTCCCTGCGGCCATGGTAGAAAGCACTTAAGTCACGTTTAAATAATTTTTAGACTGTGACAAAGCGTCATGTTATAAGAAAATGTCTATACATCATATGCAACCTTGTAAGCATTTACTTAATGGATTGGCCATAGCTGCTTCAGTTACTTTCATCAGCAACATGTCTGTGGTTGGATTTTAAGAGGAAAAACTAAACATTTATTTTTCTTCAAGCATGTCATTCCAATTTTTTTACTGGAGAGGATTTAGGGGTTGAAGCTCAAGCAGTGCAGTAAGGTCAGGTGATGATGGATTCATACATTAGTCTAGCTAACTTTTGCAGTTCTTTCAGACATCCACATGTAGCATCCATATAGTTTGCACTTATCAGGGTTGCCAAATCCAGGTTTTTCCTGCAAAATAGGGCTACACTCTTAAATATAAAGTTGCTTCACGATGCCATAGAAGAACCTTTTTGTCTAAATGGTTCCATAAAGAACCTTTAACATCTGAAGAACCTTTCTGTTTCACAAAAGGTTCTTTGTGGTGAAAGAAGGTTCTTCAGATTATAAAAAGGTAAGAAAGAGATGGTCCTTTAAAGAACCTTTGACTGAATTGTTCTTTGTGGAACCAAAAATGGTTCTTCTATGGCATTGCTTGAAGAACCTTTTGAAGCACCTTTATTTTTAAGAGTGTACTTTCAAGCTGAGTCTGTGTACTTTTGCGTCCAGTCCTTTTTCTTTTTTTACCATGACAAGAAAATGAAAAAAAAGGTTGTTGAAAATGAAAATTAAAATCAGAACCTTATACACAAAATGCTATACACAAAAAAAATATTGACTTCTTTTCAGATTTTTGACTTTTTTATTGAACTTATAAAAATGCACATATTTATTTATGTATGTATGTATGTATGTATGTATGTATGTATGTGTTACGTGCGGTGCTGAGGAAGGCGCATGACGAAGGAGAATAGGAATTAAACAGTCTTTTAATATACAATCCAAGAAGAAGATACATGGAGTCTCAGGAGTCAAACTGCACAAACACGTAGACAGGAAATAATAACCGACCAAACCAAACTCAAAGGCAGGAACTAATAAAGGGCCGATAACAAGGAGTCGACAGGTGAACACAATGACTAATTAAACAGAACGGGGAAAACTAGGTCACAAGGAAAACACAGACATGTTACAGTTCGCCCCCTCCCGGAAAGGTGCGTCCTCGCACCGTAACATAATCCAACTGAGGTGGGAGGGTGGGGGCTCTGGAGGAGGGTGTGGAGCAGGAGAGAGGACAAACCAAACACAGAACAAAATAAAAGTCCATGGGGGAGTGGAGGGTGGGAGGAGCCAAGGGGAAGCCAGGAGCAGGAGGAGCCAGATGAAAACCCAGGCCACAGTCACGATGGTGGCCCACGGAGGAGCCGACGGAGGGAGGAGCCATGGTGGAGGTGTGGGCGCCGACTCCATGGGGCCGACCAATGGCGGCGGAGCAGGTGGTGGTAGAGCCCGAGGCGGCGACAGAGAGCCGAAGAGCCAGGGTGAAGCTGAGGATCCTGAGGGCCAAGGCGAAGCCAGAGGAATGTAGTCCCGAGGTGGAGGTAAGGGGACGACTGACCAAGGTGGAGCCGGAGGGATGAGGGAGCCCGGTAGAGCTGGTGGACTGACGGGCTCCGGTGGAGACGAGGGAGCTGGAAGCCATGGTGGAGCCGCTGGGTCGCAGGACTGAGGCGGAGTCTGGGCCTCGGAGGCTGAAGGCGGAGTCGAGGGATCCTCCAGACTCAACGCCAACGGAGCTGGAAATCGGCAGACCAGCAGCGAACCCACGCCACAGATGGTGAGCTGAGGGTGAGCAGAGAGGCTGAAGGAATCCAGCGATGAAGGTGTTGAAACAAGGGCTAGATCAATAAGAGGAGGTGGGAGAGGCATACAGTTCGGGAGATGGGTGAATGACAAGTGTATCCGAGTGAAAGTCTATTAAGTCTCCCAGGTCCAGCTCGTGCTCACCCACAGCGGTGGCACCGTGGGCGGGGCTTTTCATAGCCCCCGCGATCTCCACAGTTGTGTTCACCGTCGCTTGTGCTGTCGGCTCTCGCACCTGGTCAGACACTTGGGGCTCAGGCTCCAGGATGATCGTCAGCTCTGTCGCTCTTGATGGCGATGGCTCAACGACCGCGGCAGGCTCTGGCTCTCTGTCTGCAGTGGGCTCGGGCAGCTCCGCGTTGCGGGGTGGTAGTTGACTGGGCTCTGGGTCCCGAGTGTGGCTGGTGTCATTGTCCACCATGTCCACAGTCAGGTGCGACTTGTGGGACACCAGTACCCACTCGATGAAGGCGGCGAGGCTCTCTCGAGGACCATCCCCGGACAATTGCTCACATGTGGTGTTGTTAAGTCCAGCTCGGTAGAACGTGCTGAGGCAGCTGTCCGGGTAGTGCGTGTCATTCGCCAGGAACACAAAATCCTCAGTGTGGTCCTCGAGAGAGCTGTCTCCCTGCTCCAGCAGGAGGACGAGGACAGCAGGATCACACATAGTTAAAAATAAAAACTGACAAAAACGGGAAATAAAACAAGGAGAAACACGCCGCTATAATTCTCTGTTTTGGTCGGTTATTCTGTTACGTGCGGTGCTGAGGAAGGCGCATGACGAAGGAGAATAGGAGTTAAACAGTCTTTAATATACAATCCAAGAAGAAGATACATGGAGTCTCAGGAGTCAAACTGCACAAACACGTAGACAGGAAATAATAACCGACCAAACCAAACTCAAAGGCAGGAATTAATAAAGGGCTGATAACAAGGAGCCGACAGGTGAACACAATGACTAATTAAACAGAACAGGGAAAACTAGGTCACAAGGGAAACACAGACATGTTACAGTATGTATGTATGTTTGTTTGTGTGTTTGTTTGTTTGTTTGTTTGAAATAATGTGTCTCCCACACTTTCAAATGAAAACTATAGACTCTGGAACCATACAGAGAGGGACCTGATTTTAAAAGTGACATTACAAAGCACCTGTCCCACTTTAAAATAATAAAATAAATAAATAAATAAAATAAGATAAAATATCTATCTATCTATCTATCTATCTACCATCAGATGCAAAATTCACTTTACAAGTTGTTTGAACATAAATGTGTGTTGGAAGTGTGTGTACACATCCATCCTATAATGATAAAAAATCCTCCCAGTGTTTTTTTAAGATCCCTGTTTTAAAATCCCCTTTCTCAAATCAGGCTGTTCTGAGATTCCTGTCAGAATGACGTAGTTCTGCACAGACTGTTCCCACAATAGTTGCTTGACAAGGCCGTCTTACCTTAGACCCGCCCTGAGTGAGCTGTGAGCTGTCCGCCATTGTGTCGACTCTGGTGCAGAGGAAGACAAGAATGTATCCGATTAAGCGATTGAGGTGTTTTGTTGTTGGATGTAATAATGAATATAGCAGTCATCATTTAATCCCGACATCTGAGCCGCTGAAGACGCAGAGGATTAACATTACTTTGGTTTTGAAGGGAATGCACCGATCCCGATCTGCCTAAATGCGTCTATGTTCGCGCAAATCATTCGTGATCCAGCTTCATCTACAGAAAAAGTGAGTATAAGGTTTCTTTATGACTCTTTGCACATCGCCTTTCCTAATAATGTGCTAGTTTGCCAGTTTCGCGGCTGAAGTTTACAGTCTGCTCGTCACTCCACGGAAGAGAGGGGCGGGGTCAGCACAATTCTTAACAATTCATAAACAATTCTTCTGCAAATCAAAACAGGTAAGATGGACACCAATTTGTATGGCAACAGACAAGTCAACTGTACCTTACAATATAGGGAATTTACAAGTCAAACTGTATGTACAGTCAATGAAAAAAAATCACAAATTGCTGCTTCTCATGAAAGTGCCATTGAAGACATGAAAAATCTTAAATTCCAGTATGTTGTTCATGCAAAGCTATTGAATGGCTCAAGAAAACTGTATATACTGTATATCTCAATGGAGAATGGTGAATGGCTCAAGAAAACTGTGTACTGTATGTCTGTCCTCCTAGAATTTTTATTCTGAGTGGTTCGCCCCGTGGGATGTTTAAAAAGTAACATTTAGAAAGTTTTCTCCTGACTGTTTGCCAGTGGCTCCATATCAGAACAGGCTTAACCACAAGCCTCCAAGTTATGAGAGTGTGGACAGGGCAGAGAGGATAATGAGAAAGAGTGGCAAGGGACGGTTTATGAGACAGCATAATGGCCACTGGCTACAGTTTACTCACTCAAACCTGGAGACTTACAGACAGATCCAGTTTTTCAAAGTAAGCCGAGCCAAACATTTTATTGCACTGCATTAGATTTCCCCAACCTGTGCTCCATTCTGAACCATCATCACAAAACAATTGTAAGTTGTTTTGCTGATTAGTAATGATTGAAGTCATGTAACTGTAATGGCCTGGGAGCCAAGCTGGGCTAAAAATTAAGCTTGGCTGCCTTAAAGCTTTGTGAAATGCTTTAGTTGTTTTTTTAATGAACAAAAATTGCAATTATGCATTTTGAATCAGGCATCGAATGGAAGATAGTCATCATAGTTCTTTGTGTAACTCATTACTTTCTTTAGAGATATGAAATGAATAAATCAGCATAAACAGATAAGTATAAATAAAACGCTCATTTTATTAACCATAAAAAGGGAAATTGACCAAAACAACAAAGATGTAGAGTCTGTATTTTTTATTTTTTTTGGTTTGTTTTTGTTTTGTTTTGGGGGGGGTGGAGGCAGGGACATTTAGCCTTAAACAATCAAATTATACAAATTAATAGCAGATTTATTGGTACAAAAAATATTTTCTCAAAGTTCTCAACAAAAAGATGCAAGTAGAATTGTCCAGGCTTCCATAAATGTTTCATAGAGGGGAAATTAAAATATCTGGGTGGGGGACAAGTCTTAAAATTTAGGGGAAAAAGATAATAAGAATAATAACAATAATAACAAAAATAAATAAATAAATAAAATAAGGAGATACTATACAATAAAAGATGAATAGCTTTTGTGATCTATTAATAAATTAATAATAACTACTTAATAATATTAAAGGTTTAGAATAAAAAATAAAGCCTTTAGTAACCCAACAATTTTCATTTGATAAATCAGAATTCAAACTTTGTTTCTGTGCTTCATTCAACTCCTGTTTCACAGAAACTAAAATAAATGATGCAACTCTTGTGGAAAAGAATGAAGGATCAATACTTCAAATGAAGGAGTAAGGTTTCTTTACCTGCCATCTGGCTGATGTTGATACGAGTCAAGCTACGTTATCTAGGGTATTTGTTGTTTGCATTCATTACAGCCAGTGAACTAGGTTCAGTGTTCATCAAGCTCATAATTTCCAGTTAACACTGAAAGATGGCTGTGAAAAGTAAACATATGTTCTGTCATATATTAGCATGAAGTTGTGTGTCATTCAGCTCCATGACTCAAAAAAAAAAAAAAAAAAACATCATGAAAGAAGTCCGTACGACTCATGTGCTTTATTCCAAGTCTTCTGAAGCCATAGGCTTTGTGTGAGGAACAGACTGAAATCCAGACAAAGCTATCATATGACTTCAGAAGAAAAAAATAACAGCATATGGGTCTGGAACAACAAAACAGTGAGCAATTAATGACAAAATCTTCATTTTTGGGAACTACTTTAAAATAATGATAAACCTGCAAAACAGAAAAACAGAAAACACTAATGGAACTTAAAGTGAACATCTGCCATGTTTTTGATGGGACATTGCAAAACGCAGACACAAACTGAGTGTTATGGGGCAACTGAAGGTCTAGTAAAGGTTCTCTGCTGAACTCTTTATTTCTTGATCATGAATAAGAATAAAGTGGCTAAAATTAAAGTTTAACCAGAGTTCCGTATTCCGTCATAAAGGTCCGACGAACAGGACTCAGTGGCAGGAGGTAATTTTTACTGTCTTAGAGAAAGTGACTGTCAGAACAAAATGTCAAATGGGTCGATACTATTTCCATTTGGTCAGTAAACAAGCCCTGTAACACTCTAAATAGAAGTTCTGCAACGTTTCACCAACAACATGAGCGGTGCTGAGAATGACAGACTGAAGGAACGCTAACCTTTCATATGGAAGGCAGTTTTACTATAATCAGTTTCATCTCATTGTCTCACTGAAACATGTAACCATCAACCCACTTTTGCATAAAATTACAGTGCACTCCGTTTAACAAATGCTCTTCAAATATTAAATTGCCTGATGGTGCCGCTGGCCATTATGTTGCATCTATTTATTCTAGCATGATCTGAAGGAAGAGAAAGAACTGCTGGCAGTCACCATCACTTTGCACTTGGACAAGAATAGTATGTCATCATTTCAACCACCACTGGACATTTATTTTTATGGATGTCACTGCATGAATGCACTTAAAAACCATCAGAGCAGCATATAACCAAAGAAGTGCTACCGATAAAAGATTTCTGCTCTTATTTATAGAATTTTCCAAAGTCCTCCGTGTCCCAAATTCATTCAATTAAACTACTAGAGCATGCTGATCAAGAAGTCTCTTTTCAAAAGCAAGAGAAAAAGTTTTGAAACAAACTCGGATGTAAAGTATGCATGAAATATAAACCATGTTTACTAAGTGAATATTTGGTAGGGGTTTTATTTATGTTTCCCTGTCGATATGTTCACTCGTACTGCGTCGTAAGACGTTTATATGGGAAAAACTCTTTTTTTCCTCTTCAGCTGAAGCCTTTTCAATGACGCAGTAAAACTGCACGTCCATTGGTTCGCGCTGAGCGAGCCTATGGCTATGCAGCCCACCATAGCCTGCCGAAATGGGCAGGGTCTCTGGCTATATAAGCGGCCGCTTCGCCGCCGCATCTCAGATCTCTTCTCTTCAGCGACAAAGCTTCTTCCTCGCTGACTCTTCGCTGACGCCGAGATTAGCCGTTGAAACGCCTCAGCAGCCGGATTGGACCTTTTGCAGCGCTCAGCTCGCAGATCCCGGTCTATCCCCTGCTGCCATCTGGCGACTATCTAAAAGAGCCATACAAAAGAGCAAATTTTGAGAGCGTTGTTTCAAATGCCGCGCTGTCATTGTAAGACTTGCAGGACTCCCCTGCACGCTGATGACGGTCAGTGGGTGTCATGCTTGGGGAAATCCCATGCTGACGCTGCGCTCAGCGGGACTGATTGTTCTCATTGCGAGAGTTTCAGTCTCGCCTCTCTGCGCTCACGGATAGCTTTCTTTTCAGAAAGCGACTCTGCCCCTCGCGACCTCCCATCTTTTTCCTCTCAGGGACCTGCGAGGAAAAGACAGCGGGGCAGAGGATTCGAGTGGCCAGAGACGAGCGAGCTCACTTCGGCTTAGTGCCCGCGTGCCTCGCCGTCACTGCAGAGAGAGGATTTGCTGGTCTTCTTCACTCAACCTGATCAATGTCCCTCCGCGGCTGCGAGTGACATGATCTCGTTTGGTGGGAGTGACGATGAGATGGATGACAGCCTTTCTCTGGCGGCTTTGGACGCGGAGGAGTTATCGGGCTCGGTGTCTGACCCCGCCCTCTTGCCGCCGTCCTCTTCACGCAGCGCCAGACACAGAACGGACAAGGAGCTCGTTCTTGTGATGACTAAGGCTGTCAGTGAGCTTGGGCTCGAGTGGTCTCCGCCTGAGGAGCCGTCTCGCAGCAGGCTGGACGAGTGGTTTCTCCCGGGGCGCCAGCAAGCCCCCCGCCAACGCTCGTCCCCCTTCTTCCCCGAAGTCCACGACGAGCTCACTATATCGTGGCGCGCCCCCTACTCGTCTCGCATCCGTCCTTCTGCTTCCTCCGCCCTCACCTCCTTTGACGGCACTGAAGAGAAGGGATACGAGCACCTGCTCCCTCTGGATGAGTCCGTGGCCGTGCATCTCTGCCCGCCCATGGCTATCGGATGGAAAGCGAGGGCAAGCCTGCCGTGCAGAGCCACGTCTGCACTCGCTGGATGCGCCTACTCGGCGGCTGGACAAGCGGCTTCGGCGCTGCACTGTATGGCTGTGCTCCAGGTCTTCTAGGCCAAGATGCTCGCCAGTGAGGAGGCCGGTCTCGATGCAGCTTCACTCAAGGATGAGAAGCGTGATGGACCTGGCCCTGCGCGCCACGAAAGCCACTGCCCAGGCCTTTGGGCGGTTGATGTCCAGCCTGGAAGTGTTGGAACGCCACCTTTGGATCACGTTGACGGAGATGAAAGAGGCGGATAAAGTTCCCTTCCTCGATGCTCCGGTCTCGTCGAACAGCCTGTTTGGGCCAGCTGTGGAGGGCTTTGCGGAGCGCTTTACGGAGGCTCAGATGTCGTCTCAAGCGATGCGACACATCCTCCCGAAACGCACCAGCTCTTCTGCTGCTTCTAGTCACCCCAAGCATGCGCCGACTCAGCAGCCCGCCAAGCTAACGCCGGCCACTCCCAAGCCCCGACCTAAGGATCGGCAGGATAGAGGGCGTTCCCGTTCGGCAAGACACTACCCCTTCCCGAAGCACCAAGGACCCCGGCCCAAGGTCGCCTTGGATCCAGCGCCTCTGAAGTCCTCCTGATCAGCCAGGCAGAAAGAGTAGGGGCCCGAGTCTCGCTACTGCTGGACCACCCCATAAGCAGCCTCTAATGCTCTTGTCACCCCGCTCAGCACTGGGTGCAGAGGGAAGTGTGTTATTGGTTCCCCATGGGCCCACTCTAGCGCCCGGGCGTCCAACCGCGGTGATAGCGGACAAAATAAAACACATACATTTCGGAAAGAGAGCAAACATCCTCTTCTGCCTTTCATAAGTGTCCTGCCCTTATGCAGCCAGTCTTTAGAGCCTATTCAACCTCTTGCCACATGGGCCGAGGCCTGGCAGACCATCCCCGGTGTGTCAGAGTGGGTAATGGCTATGATTAGGTTATTCACTCCAATTCGCTCGAAGACCACCACGTTTCCGCGGTGTGGTCACCACCACAGTGCGCAGCGAGGACGCTCAGGTCCTGCGCACAGAGGTGATGAATCTGCTGGTAAAGGGAGCCATAGAAGTCGTTCCTCCAGCCCAGAGCGAGTCAGGCTTCTGCAGCCGTTACTTCCTCGTACCCAGAAAAGACGGTGCTTGCGACCTATTCTAGATCTCAGACACCTTAATCACGTCCTGGTAAAAGGTCGTTCAGGATGATTACATTGAAGCAGATCCTCTCGCAAATATGCCCAGGGGACTGGTTCATGTCTCTGGATCTGAAAGACGCATACTTTCACATCCAGGTAGCCCCCCCCATCACAGACGATTATTGAGATTCGCATTTGAGGGGGTGGCATATCAATACAAGGTCCTCCCGTTTGGGCTGTCCCTGGCTCCCTGCATTTTTACGCAATGCATGGATGCGGCTCTCTCCCCTTGGCGACAGCTGGGAATCCGCATCCTCAACTACCTCGATGGCTGGCTCATTCTGGTCCAGTCAGAGGCAATTTCAAGATCGCACAAGACCCTCCTCCTCAGCCACTTAGATTGCCTGGGGCTCAGGGTCAACTTTGCCAAGAGTATACTGTCACCCAGCCAGCGAGTGTTGTTCCTGGGGACAGTTATCGACTCAGTGCAGATGACAGCAGCTTTCTCAGTGGAACGAGCCATGACGACTCAGCGCCGCGTGGCCTCCTTCAAGGAAGGGACCACCCACCCGCTCAAGGCTTTCCAGAAAATGCTGGGCCTTATGGCAGCAGCTTCGCCAGTACTTCAGTTGGGCCTACTTCACATGCGACCCATCCAGTTCTGGCTGAAGCAGAGGGTTCCATCCGTGGCTTGGCGTCACGGTCGCCATCGCATAACGGTGACTCGGGCCTGTGTATCAGCCCTGGCCCGTTGGAGGGACCCCCTCTGGCTGTGGCGGGGTGTGATCTTAGACATGGTGCACAGAAGGAAGGTTGTAATGACAGACGCTTCCAACAAGAGTTGGGGAGCGCTGTGCGAAGGCAAACCGACCTTCGGTCTTTGGTCCGAAGAAGAGTCAGGTCTGCACATCAACTGCCTAGAGATGCTAGCAGTGTGCCATGCCTGTCAATTCTTCCTGCCGGACATAAGGGGACACCATGTGCTAATACGCTCAGAGAGCAGGTCCGTGGTGTCATACATAAATCACCAGGGCGGCCTCGTCTCGAAGCGCCTCTGCACGCTGGCGAACGACCTTCTTGTTGGGGCTCAGACCAATCTGCACTCACTGAAGGCGACGCATGTGCAGGGCAAAATGAACCAAGGAGCGAACATGTTGTTGAGGAACAACGTCTCGCTCTATGTGTTCTCTCCAATTGCTCTATTACCGCAGGTACTCAGACGAGTCAGGGAACAACGGCACAGGCTTCTTCTAATAGCCCCCCTCTGGAGGAACCAGCTGTGGGTGTCGGAGTTATTCCAGCTGCTCGAAGCAGCCCTGTGGCCCATTCTCTCAAACAAACGGCATGCTGTGGCATCCACGGCCCGAGTTATGGGCCCTGCATGTGTGGCTGCTCAACGGGAGCCTTTTGACCTCCCAGAGCGTGTCTTGAACACTATGGCAGAAGCTAGAGCCCCATCTACCAGGCGCCTCTATGCTTTGAAATGGTCTATTTTCTCAGCTTGGTGCCAAAACCGCGACTTAGATCCGGTTACCTCTGATATATCAGTGGTTCTTTCGTTTCTGCAGGAGAGGCTGGATAATCAGCGTTCCTCATCCAACATCAAAGTTTACACGGCAGCCATAGCGGCTTTCCATGTCCCTATTGCTGGCCGATCGATGGCCAGGAATAGTGCGGTGGTCCAGTTTATACGAGGCGCAAGGAGTATTAACCCCTGCGTCCTCGTACAGTTCCACCTTGGGACTTAGCAACCATACTAAGGGCCTTGGAAGGCTCCCCGTTTGAACCATTGCAATCTACGAGCCTCAAATCACTCTCGTTTAAAACCGCCCTGCTGTTAGCGCTGGCATCGGTTAAGCTAGTAGGTGACCTACAGGCCCTTTCCATCAACCCTGCTTGCCTGGAATTCGGGCTTAACGACTCCAAGATCGTCCTGAAACCAAGGCTGGGTTATGTACCTAAGGTGCTCTCCACTCAGTTCAGAGCCCAGGTCATAACGCTTTCCGCACTTTCCCCTTTGACGGATGACCAGGAATTGTCCCTGCTCTGCCCCGTCAGGCCCTGAGGGTATACATCGAGCGTTCTGCCTCATACAGGAGATCAGAACAGCTTTTTGTCAGCTTCGGTAACTGCGCTAAGGGTCGCCCTGTTACGAAGCAAAGAATTTCCAGGTGGTTAGTGGAGGCTATCACCCTGGCATACTCCTCCTTGGGCATGCAGTGCCCCATTGGAGTCAGAGCCCATTCCAGAGGCATTGCCTCGTCCTGGGCATGGTCCAGCGGGGTGTCCATTTAAAAAATTGTGAGGTGGCCAGATGGTCCTCGTCGTCCACATTTGTAAGGTTTTACAACCTGGACGTCCCTGCCTTGCAGGCCAGAGTCCTTTCTGCTTAGTTTGCCGCCTCCGACTAGTTAAGCAGTCTTATAGGTTCAGTTGACCAACATTGTTCAAGTCCCTCCTTCACTTTGGCGGTCCATATTATATGGACACTAGGTATACTTACGGGATGACATCCAGGCCACGGATGACCCTGAGGGCTCAGCCTGTGCATGGTGTATTCTATTGGATCCCCTGGGTCTTCTCCCATGTGAGTCTTGGTTTTGAGTCGTTCCCCATCATAGCACGGCGTGATTGTACTGGTTCCCATACAAGCATCTTACGACGCAGTACGAGTGAACATATCGACAGGGAACGTACTCGATTACTTTCGTAACCTCGGTTCCCTTAGATATGGGAACGAGTACTGCGTTCCTGGCTGTGCTATGAGCTGCACGCCTCAGTTGCTTCATTCGAAGAAATCTGAGATGCGGCGGCGAAGTGACCACTTATATAGTCAGAGACCCTGCCCATTTCGGCGGGCTATGGCGGGCTGCAAAGCCATAGGCTCGCTCAGCGCCGCCGCCGAGCCATTGGTTCGATTTTATAGCACTGCGTGAACCAATGGACGTGCAGTTTCACTGCGTGATTGAAAAGGCTTCAGTTGAAGAGGAAAAAAAGAGTTTTTCCCATGCAAGCGTCTTACGACGCAGTACTCGTTCCCATATCTAAGGGAACCGAGGTTACAAAAGTAACCGAGTACGTTATTTATTTACAGTGGGTATGGAAAGTATTCAGACCCCCTTAAATTTTTCACTCTTTGTTATATTGCAGCCATTTGCTAAAATCATTTAAGTTCATATTTTTTTCCTCATTAATGTACACACAGCACCCCATATTGACAGAAAAACATAGAATTGTTGACATTTTTGCAGATTTATTAAAAAAGAAAAACTGAAATATCACATGGTCCTAAGTATTCAGACCCTTTGCTGTGACACTCATATATTTAACTCAGGTGCTGTCCATTTCTTCTGATCATCCTTGAGATGGTTCTACACCTTCATTTGAGTCCAGCTGTGTTTGATTATATTGATTGGACTTGATTAGGAAAGCCACACACCTGTCTATATAAGACCTTACAGCTCACAGTGCATGTCAGAGCAAATGAGAATCATGAGGTCAAAGGAACTGCCTGAAGAGCTCAGAGACAGAATTGTGGCAAGGCACAGATCTGGCCAAGGTTACAAAAAAAAATCTGCTGCACTTAAGGTTCCTAAGAGCACAGTGGCCTCCATAATCCTTAAATAGAAGACGTTTGGGATGACCAGAACCCTTCCTAGAGCTGGCCGTCCGGCCAAACTGAGCTATCGGAGGAGAAGAGCCCTGGTGAGAGAGGTAAAGAAGAACCCAAAGATCACTGTGGCTGAGCTCCAGAGATGCAGTCGGGAGATGGGAGAAAGTTGTAGAAAGTCAACCATCACTGCAGCCCTCCACCAGTCGGGGCTTTATGGCAGAGTGGCCCGACGGAAGCCTCTCCTCAGTGCAAGACACATGAAAGCCCACATGAAGGACTCCAAGATGGTGAGAAATAAGATTCTCTGGTCTGATGAGACCAAGATAGAACTTTTTGGCTTTAATTCTAAGCGGTATGTGTGGAGAAAACCAGGCACTGCTCATCACCTGTCCAATACAGTCCCAGCAGTGAAGCATGGTGGTGGCAGCATCATGCTGTGGGGGTGTTTTTCAGCTGCAGGGACAGGACGACTGGTTGCAATTGAGGGAAAGATGAATGCGGCCAAGTACAGGGATATCCTGGACGAAAACCTTCTCAAGAGTGCTCAGGACCTCAGACTGGGCCGAAGGTTTACCTTCCAACAAGACAATGACCCTAAGCACACAGCTAAAATAACGAAGGAGTGGCTTCACAACAACTCCGTGACTGTTCTTGAATGGCCCAGCCAGAGCCCTGACTTAAACCCAATTGAGCATCTCTGGAGAGACCTAAAAATGGCTGTCCACCAACGTTTACCATCCAACCTGACAGAACTGGAGAGGATCTGCAAGGAGGAATGGCAGAAGATCCCCAAATCCAGGTGTGAAAAACTTGTTGCATCTTTCCCAAAAAGACTCATGGCTGTATTAGATCAAAAGGGTGCTTCTACTAAATACTGAGCAAAGGGTCTGAATACTTAGGACCATGTGATATTTCAGTTTTTCTTTTTTAATAAATCTGCAAAAATGTCAACAATTCTGTGTTTTTCTGTCAATATGGGGTGCTATGTGTACATTTAATGAGGAAAAAAATGAACTTAAATGATTTTAGCAAATGGCTGCAATATAACAAAGAGTGAAAAATTTAAGGGGGTCTGAATACTTTCCGTACCCACTGTATATATAGTCAGTTTATAGATCTATAATTTATAGTTTGGCTACAACTAAAGAAAAAAAGAAAAGTTCTAAAATTATTCCTTAGGAAAAACAAAAACAAAAATCAAAATAAAATAACAATGAAAATTAAATAAAATAAAAATTATAAACACACACTGCCCTTCTGTGACAATGGGGACAACTTGGCCCAATACAGTTCAACTTTCAGTCAAAATCTACCATCATTTTATATTTGACTCTTGTCTGAATGTACTGTATATCAGTGTGGTTTTGTCTTAAAATTACAAAATATTACATTGCAATTTTTGTTTGAAGGACCATGTTCACAGAAATTATCTAAATCTAAATGGGACACTATGATACAGCCTTTGTGACAAACTCTTTGTACAACTAAGTTCTACAGCCCTACACTCTTAAAAAATAAAGGTGCTTAAAAGGTTCTTCACAGTGATGCCATATATCAGTGTTACTCATTGCGCGGCTCGCGAGCCTCATACGGCTCGCAAAGCTTTAATTTGTGGCTCGCATGGCAGTAAATAATAAGATGATATGATCAATACAGAGATTTTATAAAAACATTAAAAACAAGCAGGGCTATAGTGTAACCCATTAAAAAACTTGCACCGTGTCTACACCGGACGCGAGCGTCATGGCGCGATGCGGCAAAAGATTCCGCGATGCGGAAAACGTGACGGAATCGCGGAATCTAGTTATAAAAACAGAATTTACTGTATAATGGTAATGTCATTGAATTTGTCAAAGTTTGGATGAATAAATGAAAAGTAGGTCATTACACTTAAATCAAATTGCGATATGGACTAGTATCTGTACATATTAAGCTGCAAAAATACCATTTAAATATGAATCCTGCGTGTCTCTTTATGAATGAATGGCACAGACGCGCAGTTTTGTTTACTACACACATACTGAAGTGCGCAGTGTTTGGAGCATCTGCCGTCTCGCCAAATGAGGACAAATACATGAACAGTCAGTGTCTGCTCTATTACAAATAATTTATATTTAAAAAAAATACCCAAAACAGCGTAATTACAAGATGGAAATATAGACTAGAAAGATATTTAAACTTGCTCTGCCCTTACGTCCATGACATTAACTCACTGCGGAGTTGTTTTGGCAATCTTTGGTGCTCTTGGATGGTTAGATACATGATGGGCTAATGTAGAAGCAAATAACTTTAAAAAATAACTTAAAAAAAATAAATAAATAACCCCCTTTGTATTGCATTGCATATTGTATGTTCAAGGATGACAGATGGATAAGCAGACATGCTATTTATAACTGGATGTAACGTTTGATACTTTGCGGTAAAAGTGGCTCTCCTATTGACTTTGTCCTATAAGTGCGGCTCTCATGAAAAAAATAGTGAGGACCACTGCCATATACAGTGGGGCAAAAAAGTATTTAGTCAGCCACCAATTGTGCAAGTTCTCCCACTTAAAAAGATGAGAGAGGCCTGTAATTTTCATTATAGGTATACCTCAACTATGAGAGACAAAATGAGAAAAGAAAATCACATTGTAGGATTTTTAAAGAATTAATTGGTAAATTCCTCTGTAAAATAAGTATTTGGTCACCTACAAACAAGCAAGATTTCTGGCTCTCACAGACCTGTAACTTCTTCTTTAAGAGGCTCCTCTGTCCTCCACTCGTTACCTGTATTAATGGCATATGTTTGAACTCTATATCAGTATAAAAGACACCTGTCCACAACCTCAAACAGTCCAACTCCAAACTCCACCATGGCCAAGACCAAAGAGCTGTCAAAGGACACCAGAAACAAAATTGTAGACCTGCACCAGGCTGGGAAGACTGAATCTGCAATAGGTAAGCAGCTTGGTGTGAAGAAATCAACTGTGGGAGCAATTATTAGAAAATGGAAGACATACAAGACCACTGATAATCTCCCTCGATCTGGGGCTCCACGCAAGATCTCACCCCGTGGGGTCAAAATGATCACAGGAACTGTGAGCAAAAATCCCAGAACCACACGGGGGGACCTAGTGAATGACCTGCAGAGAGCTGGGACCAAAGTAACAAAGGCTACCATCAGTAACACACTGCGCCGCCAGGGACTCAAATCCTGCAGTGCCAGACGTGTCCCCCTGCTTAAGCAGTACATGTCCGGGCCCGACTGAAGTTTGCTAGAAAGCATTTGGATGATCCAGAAGAGGATTGGGAGAATGTCATATGGTCAGATGAAACCAAAATAGAACTTTTTGGTAAAAACTCAACTTGTCGTGTTTGGAGGAGAAAGAATGCTGAGTTGCATCCAAAGAACACCATACCTACTGTGAAGCATGGGGGTGGAAACATCATGCTTTGGGGCTGTTTTTCTGCAAAGGGACCAGGATGACTGATCCGTGTAAACGAAAGAATGAATGGGGCCATGTATCGTGAGATTTTGAGTGAAAACCTCCTTCCATCAGCAAGGGCATTGAAGATGAAACATGGCTGGGTCTTTCAGCATGACAATGATCCCAAACAGAACGCCCGGGCAACGAAGGAGTGGCTTCGTAAGAAGCATTTCAAGGTCCTGGAGTGGCCTAGCCAGTCTCCAGATCTCAACCCCATCGAAAATCTTTGGAGGGAGTTGAAAGTCCGTGTTGCCCAGCGACAGCCCCAAAACATTACTGCTCTAGAGGAGATCTGCATGGAGGAATGGGCCAAAATACCAGCAACAGTGTGTGAAAACCTTGTGAAGACTTACAGAAAACGTTTGACCTCTGTCATTGCCAACAAAGGGTATATAACAAAGTATTGAGATGAAATTTTGTTATTGACCAAATACTTATTTTCCACCATAATTTGCAAATAAATTCTTTAAAAATCCTACAATGTGATTTTCTGGATTTTTTTTTTCTCATTTTGTCTCTCATAGTTGAGGTATACCTATGATGAAAATTACAGGCCTCTCTCATCTTTTTAAGTGGGAGAACTTGCACAATTGGTGGCTGACTAAATACTTTTTTGCCCCACTGTATGAACCATTTTTGGTTCCACAAAGAACCATTCAGTCAAAGGTTATTTAAAGAACCATCTCTTTCTTACCTTTTTATAATCTGAACAACCTTCTTCTGCCACAAAGAACCTTTTGTGAAACAGAAAGGTTCTTAAGATGTTAAAATTTCTTTATGGAACCAATTAACCAAAAAAATAAAAAATAAAAAAAAAGGTTCTTCTATGGCATCTTAAAGCACCTTTATTTTTAAGAGTGTAGCTCTGCATATGCAGACAATTATACAACATTGTGAAATGAAGGATTATTATAATGAAATTTGTGACAAACAGCTATACCATTAAAGAATAAATGAGAAATCAAATTTTCCTCATCAGAACAACAAAATAGCATTTACTGAAACTAAACCTTAAATGCTTTCAGTTAATGATACACTGAAAAAAAAATGGCTCATTGAATTTACTAATTTTTTTTTAAGGTAAGTGGTTGCAATCAATTTATTTTAGCTACATTTAAATAACAAAATTTAGTTGAAAGTTAGTCAACTAAATTTGTTTATTTAAATGTAGCTAAAATAAATTGTTTGCAACCACTTACCTTAAAAAAAATTTAGTAAATTAAATGTCATTTTTTTCAGTGTAAGCTAGCATTTACTGAAACTAAGCAAAATAGTATTGTTGAAAAGAAATATGATTTAAAAATGATTTGACCCCTTTAAAAAAAACTGAAACCAGCAAATTATAATAATAATCTTGTGTGTATATTTTTAGAAATAACACCCTGAA
This sequence comes from Spinibarbus caldwelli, assembly GCA_039654775.1. NCBI lineage: Eukaryota > Metazoa > Chordata > Actinopteri > Cypriniformes > Cyprinidae > Spinibarbus > Spinibarbus caldwelli. The sequence continues at coordinate 19,191,119 of CM077222.1, forward strand.
ATATTTGCCCACACATTCCCACCAAGAATTCTTTTATTTTGTTATATTTTGTTATGGATGTGTCTTTTTCTGCGACCTACTGTGAATATGATTAAAACAGCGGTGGGGAAAGCTGCTAACTATACACAGAAATGGATTGAGTGAGTTATCTTTCACTTAAATCATAAGTAGCTAAAAAAAAAAAAAAAAAAAAAGGCATAGACAACACATTTCTGTCAGGGAAACTCAGCTGAAGTTGCTCGGTTAGAAAATTAACTAATGCAAACACTTACATTTCAGCTGAAAGCTGATAAGTGTAATACAGCTATTGAAGTACTGAAAGAAACTGGAGCTGGAAACTGAACTCCTCAGGGACCTGCTTTGTTCATGTCTTTTAAACCGGAAAATATGAAAATAAAAGGATTTTGTGCATAAGCAACAAATGTGGTGGTGTCACATGAAAAAGCCAAGTATTTCACTTCATTCTAATTTGTATCTTCTAACACCAGTAAAACAATATGCAGTTCTGCAGCTAAAAGTCATTTAGGTAAACGTGATTTACTGTTTCAATAAAACTCACACATAGGGTGAATATTGCTTTCAGTGCTTTAAAAGTGAAGCTCTTTAAAAATAATGCACAATCTACTGTGTTAATACGAAGGAGTTTTTCCTATTGATTTTTTTCACAGGAGTTTTACCTGTATTTTGAATTATGCATTGCATTGTGTTCTGTTTTAGGGTTAATGGAAAATCTTAAAGAAATAGTTCACCCAAAAATTTAAATTTGATGAAAATATGGCCATCCAAGATGTAGATGAGTTTGTTTCTTCATCTACATAGATTTGGAGAAATTTAGCAATACATCACTTGCTCACCAATGGATCCTCTGCAGTGAATGGGTGCCATCAGAATCAGAGTTTAAACAACTGATAAAAACATCACAGTAATCCACAAGTAATCTACATGACTCCAATCCATCAATAACATATTGTGATATATTTGAATTAAACAAATCCATCAAGATGTTTTAACTTCAAACCATTACTTCCATCTAAAATGTGAGTCCTCTATACACATTATTTAAAAAGTAATCTCGCCTGAATCAGGAGAGAAATATACACAGATGAAGCACCATTTACAAGTGAAATTAGTCCATTACAGTTCTATAGAAAAATGTCAATGTGTGAATTTTGATGTAAAAGGTGACAACAGGGATGGACTTATTCACTAAAGGAAGTGTTATTATGGATTATGGATTTTTGCCCAGAAGCAAAATAAAGTTAATGATGCCTTTGTTTCTTACAAACATGCAGCTGTTCATTACTAGAGAATAATTGTGATGTTTCTGTCAGCTGTTTGGACTCTCATTCTGACGGCACCCATTCACTGCAGAGGATCCACTGGTGAGCAAATGTTGTAATTCTAAATTTCTCCAAATCTGTTCCAAAAAAAAAAAAAAAAAGAGGAAGAAAAACGAAACAAATTCATCTTTGGATGATCTGAAGGGTGAATAAATGATCATTTTTGGTTGAACCATTCTTTTAACAGATAATATCCCAGCAGAAAATTACCACTACCTTTTCCATTTTCTACAAGATTTTGATTTTATTAAGTCCTGGTGAACAATAATATCCATGTGATAGAAAATATAGTTAATTATGTGTTTGAAATGTGTGACCTGGTAAATCCTAATGACCTGCATTGACTGAATAAAGAGAGAGTGATAAAAATGATGATGGATGGGTTAGTGGGTGCGTGGGATGTGTGTTCACACCATACATCAATGCAGGATGGCCGACTTACTAATAGATCCAGCTGGGATTCTTCAGAATCACTTGTGTCAAGACACAGTAAGGCAGAACTGATACTCACAACAGCAGTAGGCTTAATTAATATAATTGTTGTTTATGAAAGAGGTCGTTTTAAAGCATTAAAGCTAATTGTGCATGCTGTTAGCATAATGAAAACCAATGGAGACCAAACTTATGCCAATAGAAGTATTTTTCTAAATACACAGAGATGTGCGGTATTGATTTACATAGTTCCTTATACTGCAGAAAAGTGTTATATCTGTCCACTCATTTACTAATCGATCATTTGGAGGCCGTTGTTGAGTAAAGTAAAGTTAATATTTTTACATTTGGTACTTATAGTGTGAATATTATTATTATTAATAGGCAAAACATTCACTTCGTTTTAGAATGTGTAGAAGCCGCTTTGGATAAAAATGTCTGATGACTGAATAAATATAACTGTAAATAGACCATTGAAATTGAGATAGAATGTTGAAAGCTGCATAGCTACAATAGATTTGTCAATACATTATCTCAATGATAGAGGCTATATCTCTATTCATTTGATACTTAATATACCATGTGGTGTTAAATAATTTGGTTTCACTTTATTTTGATGCTCCCTTTAATGCATTCTCATTAGAGTGTTAGTAGAGTACTAGACGGGTAGGGTTAGGGTTAGAATAAGTTGACATTTACTTGAAAAGTTACTTATAGTCAGAAAATTTGTATTTTGGGAGCCCATCACAATAAAGAGTTAGCAGATATTAAGCAAACAGTCTACTAATACTCTAATGAGAGTTGGTTGGCATGCAGCGTTACTTGGGGGCAGTTGTGGCCATATGTATAGAGAGTCGGACTTGTAACCCAAAGGTCGCAGGTTCGAGTCTCAGGTCTGGCAGGGATTGTAGGTGGGGGGAGTGAATAACCGGCGCTGTCTCCACCTTCAATACCATGACTGAGGTGAGACCCTTGAGCAAGGCACCAAACCCCCAACTGCTCCCTGGGTGCTGCAGCATTGGCTGCCCACTGCTCCGGGTGTGTGTGTGTGTTCACTACTGTGTGTGTGCACTTGGATGGGTTAAATGCAAAGCACAAATTCAGAGTATGGGTCACCATATTTGGCCACATGTCACTTCACTTTCACTTACTGTACTTCAAATGAAAACCTCTGACCACATTTAGCCCATAAGACTTAACCAAGAAATGCACTGTAAAAAAAGGGTGTCAATCTCACTTCCTGGAGAGCCAGTCCTGCAGAGTTTAGCTCCAATCTGTCAACCCATGCATACAGTGGTTGGACAAACTAATGTGATCACCTGGAAAAGAGGCAGTATTTCTTTATTAAGATGTTTTACCACCAATTGCTTTTAATACAGCTTCCAACCTTCTTAGAATGGATTCATATAACTTTTGAACAATCTACAGTGGAACATCTGCCAGCTGCTTCGGAGATGTTGGAAGAGGGAATCTGATTTTCACTCTTCTCTCCAAAACTGCCTACAGTGGTTTGTTGATATTCAAGTCAGGTGATTTGTCTAGCCAGGGCAGGTGTTGAAGTTCATATTGGTGCTCCAGTTCCAACTGGTGTTCCAATATTTTAGGACTGGTGCCTGTAATTAAAGTTTTAGTAGTTGCAGCTCTTTCATGGAAGTTGGCTTTAAGATTGTTTTTTTTTTGTTTTTGTTTTTTTTTGATGAAACACGGACTTCAATGTTTGCTTTTACTTTGCAGCTGTAGTTCTGTATTGTTTGGACACAATCCTCCTTAGTGTTCAATGGCACCTGTTATTGACTTTCAGTTTTCACCCACTATTCTTCTTCGCTGATGACGTCTTCCCATGCTTTGTGTTTGCAGTTGTAATCTTAAAGACTGTTGTTCTTCACCTATTTCCTATCACCCAAGACATCCGATTCACAGACCGCTTTTACTGCTCAACACAACCTATACCACTGATATACAAACTGGTGAATACAGACAATGAAAAAATAAATAATCGATAACCGATAATCGATTAAATTTGCTTTGGTTGCATAAAATATCTTCTTTTGTGTTCCGCGGAATTAAATAAGTCATGGAAGTTTGGAACAGCATGAGTGTGAGTGAACGACATGAGGAATGAATGATGTTAGAATTTTCATTTTGTGTGAACTATCCTTTTAACTCTTAAAGATATATCTTGCTTGCCATCTCTTTGCTTGAGTATCATTTTGATTTCAGCTATTGCAGCCACTACATCAAAAGTTGGCAAACCTACAAAAATCATGCCAAATCTATGTAAATAGGATACACTGACTGAGTTATGCTAATTATTTTTGGAAGCTGCTGAGTGAGAACAAATGCTGTGCCTTATACACATATGGGAAACTAATATTATTCAAGAACAAAAATGGAATTCCCTGTCCCGAGGCCAATGTAGCCTACATTGAAGACAAAAGGATTTGATGTGGGCTAAGCATATGCATAAAACATAACTAGTGTGTACATCTTTTGTGACCTAAAATTCTATGTTAACTGAAACAGTGTTTGCTATCTTGCAGAATTCATGCTTATGTAAAATAACTTTTAGTCAAATAATTTTTTAATGTTTAATATTTTATTTTGATTGGGAATTGTGAACCATTTTTGACAGCTTATGCAACAATTCAGTTTAGAAATCTCAGTCAGTGTATGATTCATCTATTTATCATCCTCAATCCAGTGTGATTTCCAACTGTTGCTTGCGATTATTAATAGATGTTTAAATGGTGATCAGCAGGTCACCAGATAAACTATTTCATTCATTTCTTCATGGCAAATCTCTTGAATGATTGTGGTCTTTAACATTCTTGGCACAGATGAAGGAAATGAAGAGAAAAAAAGATGTTTTAAATTATTGATCAGATGTGATTTATGAACCTTGCACAGAGCGTAAAGGAGGAAAAAGTGAGTCAAAATACATTAATGGTCAGAAGCGTTTATGAAGTCCTGTGCCACCAAACAAATATGACGCAGTTATGGTGTGTGACTGACTTCAGTCTTCAGTGTCACATGATCCTTTAGAAATCATTTTAATATTTTAGTGTGTGTGTGTGTGTGTGTGTGTGTGTGTGTGTGTGTATTCAGTGTTGCTACTAGAACTAATGCTGACAGCTTGGCACCTTTTTGCTTGGCTCATTAATATATTACACCATAATGTAATGTCTCTGAAAGTAAAGAGAGCTGTCTTCTTTATTTAGACTGTGTTTCTAAACTGTATGAGACCAGCTATGTGTTACCTTCAACTAACTATTTCAAATTTCAGAAGCGATGTCCATAATTTCCCTTTGGTTTTCGACGTGGCGGTAGATAAAGGATGCTCATGTCGTGTAACCTTAGATCTAAATGGCCAGGAAGAATGAAGGTATAACAAAGTTAATATCTGAGATATGAATCAATGTAAGTACTCTAATATCCGGTCCTAGGGCCATTACCCAAAAGTTCCAATGTGTATTAAAAGGGGACCGTGCTATACAGGAAGATTATCCAAGTAACCAATATCCTTCTGTGTGCAGTCTTACATTGTAAACAAAGCCATCAACGGTACATTAAACCAAACATTACAGGACACTGGGACCAAAAGCACTTCCAAACAATAAATGGTTAAAATGAAGAATCGTAGTATGTTTTCCACAACATAAACTTTGGAGTTAATGTGTGAATATATATTTAACACGCCACTCTCAGTGGAAGAAAATGAGAAACGTTTTATTACAGCGGCTATATTATGCACTGTCAAATAGCATTCTATTTTTTTTTTTTCTTTTATGGTCTGTAGCTTACATATGAAATTGTGATGTGCATTATATTATTTGTATTATGCATAAGCACAAATCTTATGCAAATTGCAGAAGTGAAATGCTCTAGCCATTAAAGCATGTGTTTATTTATTATGCCATTAACAATTTCAAATGAACACAAATAAGACCAGCTGTCAGGGTGTGGGTTCCCTACAATCAGTGAAAATATTATTTAAAAGGTGAAAGATCTAACAGGATGTATATACGAATCAAAATCACGACAATGTTTTTTATTTAGCACTGTCCTGCCACGAGAAACTGACAAGCTGTTAGGATGTAGGAACACGACCCTAATAATGCAGCCCGCCAGGAGATGTCACTGTCGTGTGACACCTCAAGCAATGTCAGCTTCATGAAATACAGTTACTTATGAGATTTCCATTTGTGTATTGCACACTTCTGGATAATATGTTGTTGATTAAGGTGTCTTGTTTTAAAATTTGTCTTAATAACATCTTTGTTGTTAGTCCTGCTAACAATATGCATAAAGCTACAAAGCAGGAAAACATTTCATTGTCACTCTTCTGTTTACTTTGTGCCTACACTAACTTTAATATTAAATGCATTTAGTGTATGCTTATACACACACACGAGAGAGAGAGAGAGAGAGAGAGAGAGAGAGAGAGAGAGAGAGAGAGAGAGAACGATTGTATAACAGTCATTTTTATATTTGAGATGAAAAGGTAGCTATAATTTAATATTTATAATTCTTGCTTAATTTGATATGGCCAGATTTTCATTTATTTGTTTACAAAACAAATATGACTGCCCAGCCAAGGATTGTAGCCGAACACTTTAATGGACTTCCACTAAACCCACAAAAATTGCACAAACTGGAACAATAGGCTATACAGCTATATATACTACTTTTTCCACAATTGTGATAGTGACTCAAACATACACTGTCTATAATATTGATAGTTATTTAGGCTAAGTTTTATGTATTTTAATATCTCTCTCAAATTGAATTTGCTGTTTTGAATTTAATTAAAATGTCTGCTATATATATACACTATATTGCCAAAAGTATTGGGTCACCCCCTTCTAATGAACAGGTTTGACTACTTTAGTAATTTCCATGAGTACAAATCATAATGTTAAAGCATATAATGATATTCAAGGGAATTGTGTGCTTCTAATTTTAAAGCAACAGTTTGGACAGGACCCTTTTCTATTCTAACATGACAATGCCTCTGTGTATAAGGCAAGGTTCAAAAAGAAATGATTGATTTAGTCAGTGTGGAAGAACTTGACTGGTCTGCAGAAAGCCAAGTCCTAATCCAAGCTGAACACCTCTGGTGTGACTTTAAATGCAGACCTTGAGCCAAAAACTCTTTACCAAACACCAATGACTTGTACATATGGGTACAGTCATTTTAGACACTTCCAAAACTGTTGCAACAGAGATGGAAATACAATTTAAATACATGAATTATGTTTCCATCTTTGTTGCCACAGTTTTGGAAGTGCCTTTTTCTGTTTTAAAGAAGGAGGTGTCCCAATACGTTTGTCCATATAGTGTACGTACAAGTCATTGGTGTTTGGTAAAGAGTTTTTGGCTCAAGCTCTGCATTTAAAGTCACACCAGAGGTGTTCAGCTTGGATTAGGACTTGGCTTTCTGCAGACCAGTCAAGTTCTTTATCATTTCTATCATCCATTATAATTAAAATGTTTAAGATTTTATTGACAAAATGTAGAATGTCTAGATGTTTTCCATTGATGCTACCACCATCATAATTTGCAGTTTGGATCTAAGTTGAATATTTTATTATTTGTACTAGCAAGCAGATATGCAAATATTAGCCTGTATCAAAGTGTATATAGAGTTACTTTGAAACAAACGTGTTTTTCACCTAGAAAGAGGAAAAATTGGGATCACAAAACACCTCTGAAAGAAAGCGTCCGATCCTCTTACAGTAGTGGGAATCTGATGATCAACTGAACTGTGTGTTGATCATCATCTCAGTTTTTTACTTTTGATCTTAGGGTGAAATTTGACCCTGTGAGATGCACCCGTGCACGACGGACGCGTGGAAAAGTCCGATCGGTCTGATTGTAAAGACTCGTGTCACGTGACCGCCGTGAACCCGAGAGATTTGGAGGGTTCAGAGATTCACCCGCTACTTCAGCCGCAAGTCCAGCGGAACGCAAAGCGTACTTCACGCCATTCACAGACCGTTTGTTGAAACGCAAAGTTAGGTTGTGTGACCTATAAGGAGGGGTGGTCGTGAATAAATCTGTTCTGACGAAGCTCAACAGTGAAGCCGGATCTCCACTGACTCTTGTTTTACAGACCGGAGCGCTGCATTGTTAAGAAGAATATAGCGTTTGTTTTAGTCCTCTGAGTTTAAAAATGGGTGCGATACGCTTCATACAGTGATATCAATTGCAAATGTAGCCTAACAGTGTGCCAGGAAAGCTTATCCAGGACTTCAGTTCCTTCTGAGAAGATTTTCAAGTCGTCTTTCGGACTTTCATTCAAGAAGAAATCACTTTTTTTCATCGGTGCGGACGTTTATTTCCGTGCATCAATGGGCGACGATATAGTTTAACATCGCGTAACTTCAGGTCGTGTATAGGCTACATCGAAGAACCGGATCTCATCCATAAAATACAATTTGACCAAATGTCAAGGTTACTATAGGGCCATCCAGCTCTATAATTAAACAAACACGCCGTGTATCAGTTGTTTGTGTCCGATACCTCTAATCTGAGATGATTTTGTAGATTATTAAACTAATAAACTCGTGGACGACATTGGTATTGTGCTGTTGCGATACCATTGCTGGTGTCTCACGCTTTCACGGGATTATAGTTTGAATCAAAATCTCTGGATGGACGAAAACGGCGATATTTCTCGTCGTGTGGATTACTGAGAGAGAGATACGCGTGGGAATCGAGACACCTGAGCCGGATACCTGTAACTTTTCTCTCTCGAAAGCTCTTCATTGCGCTTTCGGTCGCTGGTTGACACGGTCTTTTTTTATTTAACTCTTAACTGGTTGGGTATAATGGACGTGATAGCTCTTGATAAAGTTCACCAGCATCACAATCCAACAGATTCTCGCTGGGAATTCGTCGCTGGACTGTAGACGTCGGTCGGGAGATATTTTGGAGGAGCGTTGTTGTTAATCATCACAAACGGGATTTATTCGTGGAAACTACTACAATGTCCGTTATACGCTCTTGGATGGAAACTCTGTTGCTGTATATGTTCATTTCGGAAGGTAAATCCGCTTGTGCACGGTTCATACCATATTTGTTTGCTAATTCACGTTTGGCTGAATGACTGCAGCGGGTTTTAGCCTATATGTTTGGATGTTGGGCTGCAGCGGATTTTATAGCTAAGTCTTAATTGGTAATTCAACACGCATACACTAAAGCGCAGAGCTGAAAATCAACCAATTTGAACGCTTGAAGTTCTTGTTTTCTTGCTGTCTCCAGCCTTGGTGGCCAACGGAAGTGTCTAACAGGCTTTTTTTGACTTCATATACAATGATTTGTGTTTTTGAACATAGCATACACTTATAATTCAAGCATAGCAACTGTCCGCAAGGTGGGAGCACGACTAAAGCGTGAGGCCAACCTTGACAAAAGATGCCCACTTTATAAATCAATGTGAAATGCATTTTTGAGCCAGAACGACGTTATCCCCGTTATGCGTATTTGGTAAAATAAGGGAGCAAATTAGGAGAGTGGGTGGTCTAGCCCCTCTATTTAAGAATAGTCAAAACAAAATGTTTCTTGAAAAGTACACAGGCAACATAAACTAGATCTTCGTGAAATACAAGCACCGTATCAAAGGCGTCTTCAAAAGGGGAATCATAGAAGTTGTCACAAGTTAGACACATTGCGTGTTTTTATTAGACGCAAAATAGACGCAAGTCGCCAGAAGTTACCATAGCAACAGTTATATATATATATATATATATATATATATATATATATATATATATATATATATATATTTAAAATCATTATTTATTATTTTAACATACTGTAAATCAAATCGTTTTAAAAGTATGGCAGAACATCTGACTTTTTTAGTTGAGCAGTGTAACGATTTTAATCTATTTAAAGGTGTTTTTTCTTCTTCTGGCGGTTTCTTTTGAGAGATTAAGTGTTGCATTATTATTTTAGGGGGACCTGTGTTACATTTGGATTATTATTTCCTAAATATCTGTTGCTTGTTTACAAGGCATCAGCACCTGTTTAAGTTCATTTCAGATTTGCTCCCTGTTTATCCTCTGCAGTTTCAAATGAACATGGTAAAATAACATTGTAGGCTGCTTATCTTATTGCCAGTCTGCATTAATATGAATCCATTTATGTCTCTCTCTTTCTTTTTTCATTATTTTATTTATTATTATTATTATTATTATTTATTTATTTATTTTTTGATCAGCTATCACAGCTGTCTCTCATTGTTTAATTAAAATCTCATCAGGATGAAATTAATTTGAAACATAAAACAGTCATGCTGCTTTAGAATCAGAATGGTATTATGGCAATATAGTGTGCCTAAGATTATTACATTGACAGTCATCAGTAGAGAGGAGACATGCCTTTGAAATATTCCTTTGAGGTCTGATCCCTTCCCTTATTTTCCTTTCATGAAACCATAAGAACAAAGGCAACATCATTTGGGAGTCATCAAAGTCCTGAGGGTTCGTAATGTGACTTGACTGTAATCTATCATGGTATTTGACAGAAGCTTGGAAAATATGAACACCAGAAAGAGAGTTTCGTTTCTAGAAATGTTTTGAATTTTCGGCTATGAGTTATGCCATGGGAATTGTTAATTTAAATTTGATCAACTTGTTTAGATTTCACTCTTTCGTGATTCATACGCTGAATATATATATAAGGCAGGAGCGATGGAAGGTCAGATGTGCTCATAATGTCATGTGTCAGGCACTGTCCAATATAATTGCGCTTGTTTTGACAACAATGCCACTCACTCATGCGTTTCCATTTGTAATCCAGACAGCCTTCATCTGTGGTTGATACTGATGTAGTTGGGCAATAAATTGGGCCAGCACAAGTGTGTCGTCTCCGCTTCCAGTTACAGAAGTGACAGACAGGAACCAGGCAAAAAGATCAAGGCTTAGCAAAACATCAACAAACCTGAGACGTGCCGTGAGCTGTCTAGGAATGTATTGTTTGTTAATCCACAGTGTTGCACCTGTGCGGAGAGCCCTGGTTTGATTTCAGAGCTGCTTCCTTGTGAAACCAAATCATCTGGAAAGAAATCGCTTTGTTTTGTACTCTTGTTTTATTTATTAGGCCTGGGAAAGAGTATTGGTGGAGCATCACTGCCTTGATTGTTAGACCCCTGTGCTTCCCCTCAACCTTACGACAAACTAGCCTGAAATTATTCTCGACAACAACTCTAATTGAATTCTGATTTAGATGACTCCTCTTTCATGGTCTTAAAAGGTCTGAATGTTTTATATATTATCATACATTGAGCAGAACAAAGAAAAAGCTAGTTGTGTCTTGTCGTAAATGCTGCATTTACTCAGGAACAAATTTTATAGGGAATGTTAATGCAAAAATGAAACATCTGTCATCATTTTCTAACTCTTATGTTATTCCAGTTTTTTTGACTTGCTTTATTCTATAACATATGAAAGGAAATTTCTTTGAAAAGCATGTTTTGTCCAGTTTTGGACCCCACTGACCTTCATTGCATGGACAAAAACCTTCTTCCAAATATTTTCTTTCAAACTTATTTCCAATCACAAATTTGGAAAGATGTGTGAATGATGACAGAATGCAGTTTTTGGGAATGTTTGGGAACTATCTCTTTATGGTGCTTTAAGATAAAATGTTAGCAGTTTATTTCAAAGGTTTAAAGTTAACAGCCATCAAAAGTTAATGATAAATGTTAAAGAACTTTTAGGCCACAGATGTATAAACTCTAGTAGATAACTGTCAATCTTTCTGTGAAAGTGTTTCTTTGAACATGTTTTATTAGACAGAAACTCTCAGGTAGTTTCTCTGTCCATTTCAATCTCACCTTTTGCCAGTTTTTGGCAAGCCACAAAGCTCGAACACTCCTTTAGGAAAGCAAGGCAAGCTCATTTGTTATTAATTGGCCCTGCTTTTTTATCTACTGTTTCATATGAAGTCCTTGACAAACTTGACAGAATTTGCACAGGTTCACCTGGAACTAATGAGATTTCTTAATGGGATTTCGGTTTGTGTGACATTTGTAAACTCAACCAGCCTAATTAACAACTGGATAAGGTCTGTTTGAACCTGAACGAATATCAAAAAAACGAGAGGTTTTAAATTGAAGTAGGATGTTTTTGCAGAATATTTCATTTCATCATTCCTGGGTTAAAGAAAATGTCATTTCATCATCTGGCTTACACATGCTCTTACAATCTGTGGCATGGCACATCAAATAATTGATTAATGCAGTAATAGCATTAGCAGGCACCAACAGCGAAACTACAAGTGTTGTTGCTTGAGCTACACTGAAAGACAGCGTCGTGAAGTGGTGCTTCCTGCAGATATGACATGACTGAAGACCCCCCACATCGGCCCTGAAGGCACAATGGCCTTTCTTCTGAAAGCACGCAACTTGTTTATATTCACTGCACATTGCCCTTTAAAAGGAAGATCTCCTCCAATCGCAAGCTCTGTGATCAACAACCGCACCAGGATGGCAACATCCCTTAAAATGTTCTTTTATTTCTTCAGAGGGAAGGCCTAATAGCATGAGATGGCTGTACTTTGCCATCGTTAAAACATCCTCTTTGAGTTTGAAGTTGACCCTTTGTCATGCGAGATAAATTGCCTCTCCCCAGGCAACCCGCCTGACCCATCTGTCAACCAATCAGGGAAAGAGACACTGCTTGTATCCTCCAGACTCTTTAGTTTGGTACCTACTGTGTCCATTCATCACTTACACCCTTCATTGTCATCATATACAGTCATCATAAAACGATAGCTCTGAGAATCATGAGCAGGAACGTCTCCTAGACAGCGGGGATGAGGAAAAATCACAAATGGACGACGTTTGCAGCATCTTGGTTTTGGCGTGTTTTTTGGAACGGCTGTTTGCTTGGTGTTCTGGCTTTAATAAGACTGCGGCTGTGATTAAAGGGCTGACTCAGGAGACTGTAACCTGTATTTCCTACTCTTGTTTCTAGCCCGTCGTTTTATGCCTGCCAGCTGCACAGGATTAGTGTCTTGACAAAAGGAATGCTTATTAATAAGAAAATTGTCTGTAGCTGCAGGAAAATTAAGTAGATGTGAGATGCATGTTTTTTAGGCTGAAAAAGCTCTGTGGGGCTATTAATTAGTCGACTAGGAGCATTTGCTAGGACAGAAACAAATAGATTAGCTGGGAAAATGCGTCGTCCCTTTTCGAGTAGAATTATCATTATCGCAACCACTTTCAAAGGCTTAGGCTGTGACGGTAGAAATGTGCCAGCCGGAACAGATTCAGCTTTACCGTTTATACAGTGATAGATATGTTTTGCATGGCTATCAGTGGGCTGGACTGCTTTATGTTCTTTATGTATAAGAGCAGAAGAAAAAAAAAGAAAAGAAAGTGGAGTTATTCAAAAATACATAACACAACTAACCCAAAACAAGTCAGGAAGAGTAAGAACTTACTAAAACGTGTTTTTAAGCACAGAATGAAGTTTTGTTTATAGATCATCACAACATTGCAACTTGATGCATTATTACAGAACGTAAGTTCAAATGTGACCAATCAGGATCTGTATATGTATAATAAAATATAATATCTTACATCTTGAAACTGCTGAGCCTTTTACACACACACACACACACACACAAATATTAGACGCCACTGCTCAAAAGTTTGGGGTTGGTAAGATTTTTTTTAATTTTGTTTTAAAAGAAGTCTGTTCTTGTTTCTTGTTTTTTTTTTTTTTTTTTTTTTAAATAAAAAGAAAGTTAAAAATATTAATATGAATTGTGAAACATTATTGTAAAGTTCTTTATGTTTTGTCAAGCTATGACTTTCCTGTGATAGAAGATCTTGATCATACTGCACACCTGTACTTGAAAAAAATGTTTCCTGCCCTTCTGTGCTGGTGTAATGCAAAAATAGTTGCTTCTTTTTTTTATTTTTTTTTGTTTTGTTTTTTTCACCGTCAGTGGCTGAACATTAATTAATGTCTTTTGACATTAATTACTACACTAACCCTGTTAAACAACTAAAAATTGTTAAACAGGTTGTCAAGGTTGTAAATAGCACTGTGAAGTCCAAACATTGTCAGCATCCACTGGACATTTTGCCTGTACATGGGAGACTGTGATCTGTGATCACTGCAGTGGAAGCTGAAGAAATATGGCCAGATTTTTGCCCTCCAGCATTTCTTGGCTCCTCACGTGTTCTTGTTTGCCTCCCTCCCTTTCTCTCTTCCTCCATATCCACCGCTGCCTCTCTGCCTCCCTCCATATCTCATGTGCGACAGATCTGCAGAAGTCGCTCGTACTCTGAGTGCCCAAGCCAGCTAGATGTCCCCTCAGCCTTTAAGCTTTGCTTCCTTTTTTTTTTCCTTACTTCACTTGTGATTTTTTTTTTTTTTTTTTCCTTGCACACTGCTGTAGGCCTTTGTTTGGCATGAGGATTTCACAACCCAAAGTAAGCGAAGAAAGAATTATTAGAATGGCAAATTGGTTGGGTCTGCAGTCCAGATATTGAAATCTGCGGTCTCAGACTAATGTGGGTGGTAAAGGCCTGCTTCATCATTACTTTTCCTAATTGAACGACACCTGTGGCAGGAGAGGTGATGACGGCGACGAGGGCTGACTGGGTCAGTGTAGTCTTAGCGTGACTCATTAGTCTTTCTGCTGGGCACTTGTGCTGCTGCTTGGCTGCTTTTAAAATTCCTCAAGCTTACACAGTGACAGTAGCACAGTAACCTCAAACTGTGAGTGCAGAGCCACACTGAGGGGGAAATGTGTGTGGGTTGACTGAATGACTGTGTCACTGTGTAATATTATGCAACAGTTGTAATAAAGTATTAAAAGGGGGCATAATCTACGCTTTCGTAGGCCAAATGTATGCGGACACCCAAAAAGCACATCTGTATGTCAATGCTGTTTTCCTTCCTTGGCTCTTCTGGGAAGGGGTTCTACTAGTTGGAACATGGATGCGGGGATTTGCTCCCATTGAGACACAAGCATCATTGAGGTCAGACGCTGATGTTGGGTGATGGGGTAATTCGTCCCAAAGGTGTGCAGGTCTGGGATTTGTGCAGGTCAGTCAAGTTCTTCCACATCATACTCAGTAAATCTTCATTTATGGACCTCGCTTTGTGCACTGCGGCATTGTTGGCAGGCTTGAACAGAAGGGATACGACACATTCTACTAGTCAAAGCAGTACGGCAACTGAATAGGGATGGGATAACATAAAGTGAAAAAATACCTGGTGGAGAGGTAACACTTTAGTATAGGGACCAGTTCTCACTATTATCTAGTTGCTCATTAGCATGCCTATTATTAACATATTGGCAGTTTATTAGTACTTAAAGCACATATTCTGCATGACCATATTCTACATCCCTAATCCTACGCAATTTACTTACTTAGACTTAGATCCTCCCGTGGCGTTTGGCGCATTGGGTAATAATCGACCTCCATCGTGTTCGATCGGTTGCGGCAGTTCCGGCTTCATCCCAGGAAAGGTTGACGGCTTTGAGGTCTTCAATGAATGTCCTTCACCACGTGATCTTGGGTTGTCCTTGCTTCTGTTTCCCTTGTTGTGGGTTCCAAGTTATTGGCCATTCGTGAGAGCCTGGTTAGTGACTGTCGGAGAACATGTCCGGCAAAGCGCATCTGACGCTCAACCACGATTTGCGCCAATGGGCGAGTTGACGTCCGGCGATGCACTTCTTCACTGGTCACCCGATCTCGATGCGTGATTTTCAGGATATGTCTCAAGCATCATTGTTGGAACGTATTAAAGTGCCGGATGGTTTTGGCCATCATTTTCCATGTTTCACAGGCGTAAACAGTCGTTGGAATGACGATGGAATTGAACAGTCGCACCTTGGTCTCGTGAGCAATCCGTCCGTTCGTCCGCCATAATGGTTGGAGGCATTGCAGTACCATTGGAGCTTTCCCATTACGGTAGACAACGTCGTGGTCCACATCGCCATTTGCCAAAATGATGCTGCCCAAGTAGGTAAATTGATCGACCTCCTCAATTCGCTTTTGGCCAATGGTTACGGGCACTCGACCGCAGCATCCCCGACGCGCATGAACTTGGTTTTAGAACCCCTGATTTGGAGCCCGATCTTCACTGACTCCTGCTCCAGGGCCGTCGAATTCTACGCAATATCTAAACTTAACAACTACCTGACTAATTATTAATAAGCAGCAAATTAGGAGTTTATTTAGACAGGTCATAGTTAATGCTTTGTTAATAGCGAGAATTGGACCTTAAAATAATGTGTGACCTGATGGAGCTAATATGTTCACATTGTATTCATACTGCACACATGCATGCTTATGCTTACATTACTTTATTAACAGTGGAGAAGTAGGTTCTTCATCAAATGCAATACACGTTGTTATTGACGCAGGCACTGCCTAAGAAGGTTTTGATTTTATGCACCTGCTATTAAGTAGGTGTAGCCAAAATAGCCTGTTAAACCTGTTTAAGGGGGTGGCCACATACTTTTGGTAAGGCTAAAGTTTTTTTTTTTTTTTTTTTTTTTGATGAACCATAAAAAAACATTGATGTGCAAACAGAATACATCTGACTTTAAAGAGATTAAGCATTTAAAGTGGCAGATGACACAACTGCAGTACATGCTGATATTTAAAAAAAAAAAAGAAAAATTATATGCAGTAGTTATGGTTATTGTTAACTTTCTCTGTACAGTTTACAAGCTCTCTCTCTGCCACCTTACACTCATATTTTAAGTGTGATTCATTGGCCAAAAGAGAGAAAACACAAAATAACCAAAAATTAAAGATAAAGTTAGCTGATTGAATTATTTATTTATTTTAATTTCTATAGATTTTGCGATAATATTGTTATCATGAATTTTGATATCATGACTGAAAACCCTTGCAACGTTGTTGCTGAAAATACATTGGTTGGTTGGTAATTCTATTTCTGAGTGACCCGATTTTGCTGCTTAGTTTTCTTTAGTGTTCTGGATGAACTGTGAAGGAACTTTGCATTTTGAATGTATATTAAAGGAGCAGAGAAATACTTCCATGATGAGTCACCTTTAAAGTAAGAGCGTATTTATATTGCTAGGCGTAAACTAAAAGTGTGCTGCACTTTCTTTTCTTTTTTTTTTCTTTTTTTTTGGCCTTTTTTTTTTGATTGTATTGAGAGAATGGCCCATTATTCCCTTCAGGCCCTGGGGGAACTAAAACTGAGGAATGAATAAAGTTTACTGGCCATTTTATATAGAGCTTTATAAGACAGTATAAGCTTTTCACAGGACATGCAGTTGCACAATATTACCGGATCCTTCCACTTCTGTGAAACCACATCTTTACTCCTGAAACCTCACAGATGTCTGCCAGAGATCTGAATTAAAGATTACAAGGACAGCTCAGTGTGTGATCGTACTCTAGCTTTGCTTATTAAGGCAATAAGCTCCTTCCATCTCTGTTTTTCTTTATGTAAGCCTTATTTATTGGGTAAAAATTGTTAAGGATGGTGTATACAAAATCTCTCACAGGTTTGGAAGCACTGCCAAAAGAACAACACTTCTGTTCATGATAACTAACATGTCACCGTCAAATCATCGGATGAGATGTCTGTGGAAAAGGTTTGAGAACAACATTTTTACATACCCAGAACTCCTTAAATAGCTTGCAGACGGCTTCCAAGCTGCTAATCATATCAGGAATGTCCCTCCTGAGTCAGTTTGAAGTTGACTATGAAGTTCTACATTTCTCCAAGAATAATTGTGGTTGCGGGTGACATGCCATATCTTGTAGCCATCATTCTGGATAGATGATGGGAACATTCAAAGTCTTAAGTATGGGAAAGAGGCATCCACTGTCTTGTAGGTCTGATCAGAGTATCTTTGTACCTGCAGAAGTCACTGAAAATCAGCAGCGTTCAAAGGGATGTCAGTTATTATGATAAAAGTTTTAAATTTATTGTACAGTATAGTATTTTTGTGTCTAGAGGAGTAATAGAGAGATCAAGCCTGTCTGTGCTCATTCTGTCTGACTTTATTCAAAGTTTTGAAGACAGTAGAAGCTGCCTCAAAGTACAGCAGTGATAGTCTTCCCTGGAGATCTCGGTAGTGCCTCAACATGGTTCTCATCTCTATGATGGTCATGTAAAAGTGTGACCCTGCTGTTTTTTCACCTCCCAAAAAGATGTAGAACATGTTTGCTCTTGATACACCTCTCCAGTTGGCTTGTACTGCAATTCTAGCATTGCGGCTGGGAGGTTTTTAATTAATTAATTAATTTATTTTTTCAGTTTCAGCCATCATATGTTGAAGTGTCACTGACAGCCGTATGTTTCTTTCTGTCCTTCCAAGCTGTGCCGGAAAACCTGGCAAAACTGCCAGTCTGCTAGGCACTGAGATCAGTCAACAGACATTCATCTTTCCAAACTACTTTGATGTGATGGCAAATATGCAGGTTTTCAGTCTAGATGTTCATTACAACAGTCATCACTGTTCATTACAACAGTTTCATTAACCTTACAATGACAGTTTATGCAAAATGAATAATTTACTCTCATGCTGTTCCAAACCTGAAGGCCTTTGATTTTTTTTTTTTTTTATCTGTTTTTGTCCAAACGATGTCAGTCAAATGCAAGTAACATGTTAGTAATGTGTTAAACATTCTACTGACCTCTGGAAACATGGTTAAACATTTTAACAACCAGTGCTGGGTAGTAACTGATCACATGCAATCCGGATTACATAATCAGATTCCAAAAATTAAATACTTAAAATTAGAGTATATTACACTTTAAAATGCTCGTAATCAGACTACAGTTACTTTTTTTTATGGATTACATGATTACATATTATTTGAACAAGGGCGGTAAATTATTCATAATTTATTGATTCTCTGTAATTCTTCTTTTTTTCTCTTTGCTTTTTTTTTTTATAACAATATGGTGAGTTTAATGGTAAAGTTTAAAAGTAATCTAAAGAGTAGTCAGAATAGTTTACCTAAAATGAGTAACCTAGATTACATTACTAACTACAGTTTTCGTCATTTAATCTGTAATCAGTAATGGACTACAGTTTTGTAAGTAATCTACCCAGCACTGTTAGCAACATACTAGCAACTTTTAAAGGCATACTGAAACACACCAGTGTGCGAATACATGTTAGCAACCCTGTTAGCATTTCTATAGTGGCGATTTATTGCAACATGTTAGCCCAAAAAATAAATAAATAAATAAATCTTTTTAAAAACAACTTCAAACTTTCTGAACATTCTTTCAACATTAAAGTTTTTGTCTTTACAAACCTTTTTTTAGTGACTTTGTGTGTCCATACAGTGACATTCTTTGATGTTTCTCCTATCCCAGTTTAATGAGCAAACCAAGAATAGAAGACTGAAGTTTTGGAAGACTCAACAATTCAATTCTGTTTGGTGCCTCTAGTAATGCAAAAATTACACGTTTCACCTTGAACGTTCAGATAGACAGATGTTTTGTCTTTTTTTTTTTTTTTTTTTGGTATTATCAACTAACTTGTTGCCTGCAGTGTTGCAATACTCAGCAGGGAGCTCAGGAGAAGATAGGAGAATACCTTGCAGAAAAACAGCTTTGCGGGCATTATAAGCCATTTTTATTGTTGACTAAAGACGTGGCACCAGTGAGATTGTGACACCTCTTCTGGTAGAAACGGATTAACCCCAGACAAGCATGTTGCAGGATGAGGGATGAGAACACCAAATCCCTGAAATAAGCACTGGGACCCATGGGAAATCAAACTCTATAGCGAGCGAGAGAGCAACATGCGTACAACTCAGAAACGCACTGCATCACGCATCATGCCCTTTATATCTCATGTTCGCAACTGATGTCAAAACCTAGAATCCTCTCGAAGCGCGCCGTCTCAAACAAACGCACGCACTACGCCCATTTATCTTTTTGTTTTTCTTTTTTTCTTACACCCAAAACAGTTGTGAACAAGAAGTACTTCTTACTAACCTAAAAGAAGTTTAGCAAAGTTTATTTTTGCCTTGATGCATTGGGCAAATATTTCACTTTGCCTAAATACATCGAATTGAATGATATGACTAGATTTTGACACTGATTTTAATTTCTATATTATTTTAGTGTTTAGTTTTGATTATTTTTAAATCGCTTATTCAGATTTGAAGAATAGACTGGCTGATGGTTGATTTAATTCTTTCGATTTTAACGTCAGGAAATATGAAATAAAAATGCTGAATTTAAGTGTTTTTTTGCGTATGTTGTGCTGGGATAACTTGGACTTATACTGATACCTAGTTGACACAAAATATGTTTTCGCTTACGAATGCCATTGTTAAAATATGCCAATTACAGTGAACCATAATATTTTTTTCTTCTAACAAAAGTGTCCAATAACAGAAATGTCCGAATGTCCAAAATCTGCCAGGACGTTATTGGTTAAGTTTACCCTAAAATACAGTTATAACACAATCCAATATGAAATTCAAAATACGGTAGAGCACCTGTGAAAAATCAATACAAAAAATGAGTACATAGTGCCCTGTTTTACAAACTTTTCTTAGAGTTGTTGGTCTGTTAATACAGATTTGTTTATTTTAGAGAGCAACATGCAAAAAAAAAAAAAAAAAAAAAGGTTTGGAAATTAAGATTCCAAAAACTTAATAATATTATGCTTACTAGGCACTGTGATGATTCCAAAAAAAAAAAAGTTTCCTGCTGTGCCTGAAACTGTAGGTGGATTGTAAACTGTTTGGAGCACTACTGAATAGCTGGCTATATTGAGCGTTCCAAATCTGTCACTTACCAGGTTCCATCTCTATTACAGTACTGCTTTAGTAGTCAGTAGACAGAAATTTCAGCCCACAGGCAT
Source organism: Spinibarbus caldwelli (assembly GCA_039654775.1). Classification (NCBI taxonomy): domain Eukaryota; kingdom Metazoa; phylum Chordata; class Actinopteri; order Cypriniformes; family Cyprinidae; genus Spinibarbus; species Spinibarbus caldwelli. The sequence continues at coordinate 19,211,740 of CM077222.1, forward strand.
TTACCTTTTGTTTATATACTCATGATTTTGTTTCTTTCAAGGGCAAGAGATCTATAACTATTCAAATTTCTCTGAAGTACCATAGTTCTAGTATGAGTCAAAATGAGATTTGTATAATGGTCTGTGAAATGTTTAAAGAGCCTGTGATGAACAAAGCAAAAATCACATCTCCAGGTTATTTCTCCCTACAAGCCACTTCAGATGGGGCTAATGACTCAGGAAACATTACTGCATGGATTAAGTTGAGCTTGACAGTTCTCGCCCAAGGGCTTTGTTTTACTTCTCTCTATTTTTAGGTTGTGTTAGAGTGGCGCTTCCATCATGGTCTTGCCCAAATTTTGGGCAATTTTCATGCCCTTTAGTCAAAAAATACATCAGATCAGCCAGATTAAAATCTTAAAATAAAATTTACTACTTATTATATTTGTTTTGTTTGCTGTGGCACCCTAAAGGTTTTCTCCATTCTTAGTAGTGACTGTTACGTACAAATACCTGTGTATAAACAATGAGACAGGTCTTATTATCCACATACTGATCTGAAGCCTTCCTCCATGTGCAAAACAGGAGGCAGCCTAACAAGATATTGCCATGATAAAAATACTATGGTATTTATGAATACGCAGACTTATCGCACATTTCTTTTTCCAGGCCTTTCATGCCCTCAGGTACAGGATAATTTCCTAGCATAAATGTTATTTTCAGCAGTGGTCATAATTTTGTCATAAAAGAAACTGTGATCAGATACGCATGGGAGGGTTTCTCATCGTGCACCTGCAGAGCAGAGCTATAATTTAATTTGTTAAGTAACAATGGTCGCACCTGGGGCACATTCTCCAATATTTAAGGAAGTCTTTCACTGGGGTTTCATTATTTTGGAGCAAAAGTTTCTAAATGGGATTGTGCTGATATAGTCATCAGAGAGTATTAAATGAGGTGCACCTCAACCTTAGATACAGTTAAAGTTAGTATCTGCTCAGACAAAATCTACCATTATAAATGGATGGTTACAGTTCTGGATGCTGATTGGTCAGTATACTGTTCCAACTATACAGAAATACATCACATGATATCAGCTGATATGAAACACCTGTTAACCTACATACTATGTATATTAGAGCGTAACACCCATAGAAACCAAATATATACCTACCAGCGTTTGTGTGTCAGTGATGGTATTTGGGACAATGACTTTTTCTTCCATAAGCATGTTTTAATTTATGTATTTATTTGTTTATTTCATTTGGAGAATGGGTGAAGCAGTTAGACAAGGTTGAAAAAATAAATTATATTACACACACACACACACACACACACACACACACTATCACGGGTTCTGTGGATAAACGCACGAAGAAGAAGTTTCAACGTAAACAGTCTTTAATAAATCCACACAAGGGTAAAACACAAGGCAGACAGGCAGGAACCACACATATGGACGTTGTAGACCGGATGATGAACTGAGAACAACTAATAAAGGAGGAAGGGCTGACGACTCCAGGGGGCCGACCAACGGCGGCAGAGCAGGTGGTGGTGGAGCCCGAGACAGAGAGCCGATGAGCCGGGGCGACAGGGAGGATCTGGAGGGCCAGGGTGGAACCGAGGTCTCTGGCGACCGAGGCGGAGATCCGGAGGCCCACGGCGGAGCCGGAGCGACTGAGGACCAAGGTGGAGCTGGAGGGAGGGAGGAGCCCAACGGAGCCGGTGGGACGGAATGACAAGGCGCAGCCGGAGGACCGTAGTCCTGAGGCAAAGGCGGGACAACGACCGACCAATGCGGAGCCGGAGGGACGAGAGAGCCGAGTGGAGACGAGGGAGCTAGGAGCCGAGGTGGAGTCCGAGACTCAGAGGCTGGAGGCAGAGACAAGGGATCCTCCAGCCACAACGCCGATGGAGACTGGCAGACCCACGGCGATCCCACCGCACAGAAGGTGGGCAGAGGGGGAGCTGAGGGGCTGCCAGGAAGCAGCGGTGGCAGAGCTGAAGTGGCAGGGATGATAGGAGGAGGCAGAAGAGGGAGGTTGGGTGTGTGGGTGTGTGGGTGGAAAATCCAGGCAGGTAGACAGTTCAGGGTAGCTAGAGAGTTAAGATGAAGGCGGAAGCAGAACAAACATGTCTGCATATATATCCATATCAATAAAATCCTCAGAGTCCTGCAACTGCTCACCCTCAGTGGTGGTGCAGTCGGCGGGGCTTTCCTCAGCACCCTCATGCTGCACTGTAGTGTGTGCAATGTAGCCGGCTCTCGCACCTGGTCGGACGGTTGACGAGGCTCTGGCTCCGGGACAATCCCCAGCTCAGTCGCTCCTTCTTGCAATGACTCGTGGGTTGCGATGGGCTCTGGCTCTCTGTCCGCGGTGGGCTTGGGCTGACGGTAGGCTCGGGGTGATGGTAGGCTGGGCTCTGGGTCAGGAGTCGTCGTCCATGAAGTCCACGGTCAGCGGGGATTTGCAGGACACCAGCACCCACTCTATGAAGGTGGCGAGGCTCTCTCGAGGACCGTCCCCATACAGCTGCGCTCGTGTGGAGGTGTTCAGTTCAGCTTGATAAAACGAGCAGAGGCAGCTGTCTGGGTAAGTGTGTCAGGTTGGCGAGAAACAAAATCTTCAGTGTGGTCCTCGACAGAGCGGTCCCCTCTGCTTCAGCAGGAGGATGAGGACAGCAGGATCGCTCATAACACGAAACCAAAACCTGACAAAAAAAAAAACAAAAAACAAAACGCGGGGAAACATACCACGCACTTTACTTCCATGGACAAACGCACAAAGAAGAAGAAGAAGTTTCAATGTAAACAGTCTTTAATAAATCCACACAAGGCAGGAACCTCACATATGGACGTAGTAGACCAGACGATGAACTGAGAACTGAACACAACTAATAAAGGGTAACTACTGATGATAATTGAAGACACACACCTGGACCAAATGACACAATCAACAGGAGACAGAAACTAGGTCACACAGAGAACACGAGGGATGAAGTGAAAATAAACACAAAAGTCCGTAAGGTGTTACACACACACACACACACACACATATATATATATATATATATATATATATATATGTGTGTGTGTGTGTATATATATATATATATATACAGTCAGGTCCATAAATATTGGGACATCAACACAATTTTAACATTTTTGGCTCTATACACCACCACAATGGATTTCAAATGAAACGAAATGGCTGAAATCCATTGTGGTGGTGTATAGAGCCAAAAATGTTAAAATTGTGTCGATGTCCCAATATTTATGGACCTGACTGTATATATATATATGTGTGTGTAACGGGTACCGAACCGAAACAGTTCACGGGGCAAATTCCAAATGGAAGTGATCATCCCTATCCCCTTGGAGTGGGGACTCTGGAGTGAACAGGGCACATGTGCACACCATGCTGCGTTGTCACGGGAACATCCCAGCTGCAGATAATGAGTAAATTATGTCTCTCCCTTTACCAAGTGCATTCCAAACGACTACATAATGGGACTCACATTCCCTGTTCACTCCAAAGTCCCCACTCCAAGGGGATAGGGAATATATATATATATATATATATATATATATATATATAATTTAGATAAATGTCACACCTACTGAAAAAAATACTTTTACATTTAATTTTTTTTTCACTTACTTTACAGTTTATTAAATGTATGTATTGTTTATTATTTTTTAATAGTGTAAAATTTATAACAAATATAATGAAGTGCATTTGTAAGAGCTAAGACTGTTCCTTTTCTGTAGCTTTGACTCTTTTATTTTTCATTAACCCATTTATTTATACAATATTTAAATGAAATTTGATATATATTGTATATATCTCAATATATTGTATTATGCAGTGACCTTTTTATTCTTGCTGTATTGCGAATATAATCTCAGCTAAATGGATTGCAGGTGCTCCACTGCACATAATGATTCGATATATACTGTACCACAGCCTCTTGTGCCTTATTGCTTAATTAGAAAATTAGACATATAAAATATTTTATATTTATACAAGCATCATAGCAGTAAAATAAATCAGTTTCCATCCTCTTTAATGTTAACTTTTTCTTCAATTCACACCACACACAACCCGTGTTTGCAGATTGTCAGACTCTTTATTGTTGCATATCTAATGTGACATAGGGCACTGTCATCAGTTGTGCCAAATGGTCAGGTGTACAGTGCTTCCGCATTGAGCAGATGGGTGACTTTAAAAGTATGATTTTTCTTTTTCTAATTACAGTTGTGTTTGCTGCTGTTAATTGCTCATGAAAATGTATAATCTGAATCTTGAATGCAATTTGCAGTTGATCACTCTCCATTGAGATGCTAATGACAGCCCTTCTCTGTGAACCTAATCTTTTGTCGTTTGCGAAATTGTTTTTCTTGTCACATAAGGAGTCCACTTCTTCCTCTGTTCTTTTCTCAGCAGGATAAGGAGTCTGTCAATCAGTTTACTTAAAGTTCTGTAAATGAGTGTCTGCTTGCTATTGGAAATGATTACAAAGTAGTTCATATTCTTTGGTGGCCTGGTTTGCACTTCAAACAAATGCTACTAATCATTTGGATCTGTGTTCCAGTAAACACTCAAAGATTAGTCAGAAATGCTTATGAGAATAAAAGCTGAAAATCTGAATATTCGAATAGTGGTGCAGGAGGACTCTTTGACCACAGATTTACAGCAAAATTTTGCATATAACAACCCTAACCTGAAAGCACATGCTCATCTTGTGCTTTGTTCACATATCATCGTAGCATTAATTTTCATCATGTTGCTTTTTCTTCTTTTTTTTTACCAGCTGTAAACATTGTCATTTTAATGATACAGTATGAATTTTAGTGATACAGTAAACCTGTTAATTGTAATAATAATTAACAATGAGTTGCTTTATATACAGGCACTGTAGTTGTAATATACCCAACCTGTAAGTCATGCAAGTTCATGTACGTTTACAATAAATAAAAAAGTAATCTTATTTACAGTGGTAATAAAAAAAATAAATAAAAAATAAATAAAATAAACTAACATTCTCTGAATTTTTGGGGTGACACTTGGTGTTGGTATTTTGTTTGCATAATTGCGTAATTGGTTTTTGTTATCAGTTTTGGATACTAAGTTGTTTAATATTTATTGTATTGTATTAGCCTATTTGTTCCCATGATGGTGTTTTGTATTTGTATGTATGACATTGTGTACCTTCTGATTATTAGGATAGTATTTATTTCAGTTTGTGGAAATGCTACTTGTGATGATCTTTGATTTGTCATGTGGCTTTATCTTCACCACCTGTATTATTATGGTGGTTGTCAATATATGTTTAAGGTACAAAACAGATTTTAGTAGCAGCATTGTTTTTTGTTATTATTTGTTTTATTTGTTTGCTTTTTGTTATAATTAGTTTTAAACTAAAATTTCATTTTGTTCTGTAAAAATGTTTACCTTTTACCAGATTTTTACAGAATTTTTTACAGTGCACATTCATTCATTCATTCATTCAAGTTATATAATATAAATATTATGTAATATTCCTCTCTAGTGAGATGTTAATTTGAGAATCACGTCAACATTCTTTTACATTTTAACCTGAAACCTGGATGTTGGAACAGGCTGCTGTCCTGGGCCTTTGGTTTGTTCACATTTTATTTTACTTTGTTTTTGTTTTTTTTGTTCTATTCTATTCTATTCTATTCTATTCTACAACCCGAACTCCGGAAATGTTGGGACGTTTTTGAAATTTGAATAAAATGAAAACTAAAAGAATTTCAAATCACATGAACCAATATTTTATTCACAATAGAACATAGATAACATAACAAATGTTTAAACTGATTAATTTTTACAATTTTATGCACAAAATTAGCTCATTTCAAATTTGATGCCTACTACAGGTCTCAAAATAGTTGGGACGGGGGCATGTTTACAATGGTGTAGCATCTCCTCTTCTTTTCAAAACAATTTGAAGACATCTGGGCATCGAGGTTATGAGTTTCTGGAGTTTTGGTGTTGGAATTTGGTCCCATTCTTGCCTGATATAGGTTTCCAGCTGCTGAAGAGTTTGTGGTCATCTTTGATGTATTTTTCATTTAATGATGCGCCAAATGTTCTCTATAGGTGAAAGATCTGGACTGCAGGCAATTCAGCCAATTCAGCACCCGGACTCTTCTACTATGAAGCCATACTTTTGTAATAGCTGCAGTATGTGGTTTTGCATTGTCCTTCTGAAATACACAAGGCCTTCCCTGAAATAGATGTCGTCTGGAGGGGAGCATATGTTGCTCTAAAACCTTTATATACCTTTCAGCATTCACAGTGCCTTCCAGAACATGCAAGCTGCCCATACCGTATGCACTTATGCACCCCCATACCATCAGAGATGCTGGCTTTTGAACTGAACGCTGATAACACGCTGGAAGGTCTCCCTCCTCTTTAGCCCGGAGGACACGGCGTCCGTGATTTCCAACAAGAATGTCAAACTTGGACTCATCTGACCATAGAACACTTTTCCATTTTAAATGAGCCATGGCCCACAGGACATGACGGCACTTCTGGACCATGTTCACATATGGCTTCCTTTTCGCATGATAGAGCTTTAGTTGGCATCTGCAGATGGCACGGCGGATTGTGTTTACCGACAGTGGTTTCTGGAAGTATTCCTGTGCCCATTTAGTAATGTCAATGACAGAATCATGCCGCTGAGTGATGCAGTGTCGTCTGAGGGCCCGAAGACCACGGGCATCCAACAAAGGTCTTCAGCCTTGTCCGTTACGCACAGAGATCTCTCCAGTTTCTCTGAATCTTTTGATGATGTTATGCACTGTATATGATGAGATTTGCAAAGCCTTTGCAATTTGACATTGAGGAACATTGCTTTTAAAGTATTCCATAATCATTTTATGTACTCTTTCACAGATTGAAGAGCCTCTGCCCATCTTTACTTCTGAGAGACTCTGCCTCTCTAAGACATCCCTTTTATAGCTAATCATGTCACAGACCTGATGTCAATTAACTTAATTAGTTGATAGATGTTCTCCCAGCTGAATCTTTTCAAAATTTCTTGCTTTTTCAGCCCATTGTTGCCCCCGTGCCAACTTGTTTGAGACCTGTAGCAGCCATCAAATTTGAAATGAGCTCATGTAGTGGATAAAAGTGTAAAATTTCTCAGTTTAAATATCTGTTATGTTCTCTATGTTATATTTTGAATAAAATATTGGGGTCATGATTTGAAAGTCTTTTAGTTTTAATTTTATTCAAATTTAAAAAAAACATCCTGACATTTCCGGAATTTGGGCTCTATTCTATTCTATTCTATTCTATTCTATTCTCACCACATTTCCAGTGGTTCTGTTGTTTGTCTTAGTTTTATAAAAAAAAAAAAAAATCCCATGAGTGTGGCTTTTTTTCCCCCTTAGTGTAACAAATCCACAGGCTGGTCCTTTCAGATTAATGGCTTCAGATGACTTCGCATATAAGTTGTATGGACTACTTAAATTATGCTTTTTGTTTGGTTTTTATTTATTTTATTCATTTATTTATTTGTTTTTTAGTTATTTTCAAGTTTCACAATCATGATAATTATAAACTGGAAAAGAGCTGCATGAATATTCTTCAAAAAATTGTTGTACTGTCCATTTAAGAATGTGAATAGGCTAATTTTGGTATCTGGTTGAATTTAATTACTGATTAAGGTACAGTGTTGATAGGATGACTCATCAGTATTCTCTGGGCTCAGAGTCTCTCTCTCTCTCTCTCCCTCTTTCTGTTTCTTTTTTCTTTGCATGAGAGGTCACTCACAACTGATCCTCTGTTTGTTGCCGCACAATAGGTACCAGCCTTTTTGGAGACAGTACAAGCCTCTTTCCTTTCTCTCCCAACCTTCACCCTGCAGTCAGCGTTTGTCCTAGATTTATTGTGTGTTCTCTCTCTGTGTGCGCTCCTCTCTCGCACTCTCTCTTTCTCATCTTAAGCTTTCCACTGAAATCTATTCTTCAGTGTCATTCTGATTTCCAAACGGAGTGAAGCTACAATACTAAACTGAGCGGAGGAAGTTCCCCATTTTGCATTTAAATTATTCCCATTTGTGCAGCCACATGCCTGAAGCTAGACTGCCACCTGTCACAGAAATGTCTTCTGCCATTCTGAATACTTGACCAGAATTGTATTTTCTTCAAATTTTTGTGAAAATTTGTCACTTTGATCTCATGTTATCAGTGAGAATTGGAAAATATCAGATGAAATGGAAAATAGTTACAGCAAAACTCAAAATTGCTGACCGTTTGAAGCCCAGTGCACCCGGTTTTGGCCAAAAAAATTGCTCTCTGAGGTGAAATTCGGAAATTAATAAAAATAAAAATCATCATCGGTAAAATAAAAATCATTTACATTCAGTCTGCAGTATTTTATCACTTCGTGTGATGTTCTCAATGTAATTGATGACATTGTTGTGTGTGAGAGAGACGATAGTTAAAATGTTTATAGGTAAATAATGTGACACTCATATCTGTTTTTGTTCTATTAATTTATTAAACAAATAAACACTTAAATTAAAATATTAATAAATTAATATTTTTTTTTATGAAAATGAAAATTAAAACAAAAATGTTTTTGTGACTTGAAATAAAATACGTTTAAAGAAAAAAAGGGGAAAAATATATATATATATATATATATATATATATATGTGTGTGTGTGTGTGTGTGTGTGTGTGTGTGTAATTTGATATAGTAAAATAAATAAAACTGAAATAACCCTCAATTAAAATATATAGAAATATTAACTAAATAAATAAATAAAGAGAATAAAAATAACAAACATCAAATTTGACCAAAACCTGAACTTTACAATACTATCCCAGTGATACTACACACACACACACACACACACACACACACTTATTGTCCTTTATGAACATTGTGTTTTGTTAGAATTTTTTAGAGAATATATTTAACAAACTGCTTCACTGATTATTAATACACTTCATGGAAAAACTTTTGTCTGGCAAATCAATGTTTTTTTGCATCTTAACAAGGATGTCAGAATGTGACAGAATTGATCACCCAGTCAAAGCTGTTGTGACACAAGTCCGATGATGTTTATCTTACAGTCTGACAAAAGAACCGTGATGTTGTGCAGTCTGTCTTGGTTTTACACACTCTCACCCTGGGGTTGAATCCTACAGTCCGACAGGCAACAATCATGGCAATGAGGACAGAACGAAAAACTGCATAGTTTTCACTGGGCTTTACAATATATAGGAACTTTCTGTATCATAATTATATCTCAAAGCAGCCTTTTCACAATAATCAACTGCAAGCAAGTCTGATTATGAGTAATTCTGCAGATATATCTCATAAAATGGCAGAGCAAGAGAGTCAAATGCCATTTGAAGAGCCAGGCACAAAAATAGTAGAACTAAATGACCCGAGACCTCAGCTGTCCTTGGTCACCCGGGTATTGCGGTCACTTCATTATCTGTCCTTCTCCAGTGTAGCAGCTTTTAAAAACACAATTTATGCCATTTATTCAGTTTGCTCTTTCCTCCACTGTTATACCACTACATAAGCCATTATGGAAGGAATCAAAAGAATGATCTTTTTCTGATCACGTTTAGATCTCAATCCATCTAATTTGGTCTACAGAGAACTGGGATTGTTATTGGTTAGGCTTCAACCATCAATGCTAAAAGAAGATGAGTTATTTTTTAGTATAGAACAAAATACTCTTTGCTTTTCAGTGTTAGAAGACTCTCATTAAATAGTGTGTTTTTATGTCAGGATTAAAACAGAAGAAGAAAAAAAAAGAGAACGTTTTCAAATGTTTTCTAAAGAACATCTTTTCTTAAACATAAAATGATTTGATATCTGATTGTGTAATCAGTAATATTTCACTGGTAAATTTTAACAAGAAATGTATAGATATTAGGGATGTGCATCTCCATAACAGGCCGATGTGATATGCATCTCAGTGCATAGCCAATGATACGATACATTAAAGATGCATGTTGTGAAGCAGCTACCAATGTGATGCGATATGATTCACCCCTATTACGATGCAGTGTGATCCGATTTCTATTCGATTCAACACAATGCGGTTGGAAAAAAAAAATGATACAATGCAATTCAATATGGTACAGATAGTTCGCGTTTATTTCTTTGGTTTAGACCGACAGCAAATCATAAATTAAGTGCCTTCTGACTTCTAATGCCTCTGTCTCGGTAGTGTTGTGATACGTCATATTCACGTACTGTAGCAGCAGTGGTGTTGAGAAAGCATGCTTGAGAAACAGTTTCAAAAAATTATTGGTCACTTTATAAAAGTATAGCACATCTACGAATAATTATATATAAATAAAACCTTTTTTACCGATGCAGATATGTTAGAAATGATGCATTGCAATGCATCGCGATTTTTTTTTTAAAATCAGTGCATCGCATCGTTAACTTTTATGATGATGCACAAATGCAAATCAGCGAATCTTAGCATCCTCATAGATACTGACTTCAAGTAGCTTAGTGAGCATATGAGATATTAGTTTAGACTGTATGTAGCCAATATTATAATGGTGTTGCTTAATAGTTAAAACATCCCACTAAATTCCTTAAACATCTCAGATTTTAGACTTTAAGACAATTGTGAGGCTATCCTGACCCAAAATTATTTAATTATATCCTAAACCAAAGTAATTCATTGTTTTATTTCAACATTCTGTCTTTTCTGCAAAAAAAAAAAAAAGATGATGAAGTGAATGTTTTGGGAATCTAGCCCTCTTCTGGTAGAAAAGGTTATGATTCATTATCTGGGAAATTACCATTTTCCAATCGCGCCCTTGAGAAAGGCCTCTAGGTTGCTCTAGGTTCTGTTCCTGTAAGAAAGGTACTTTCACCTTGTATAAGCGAGCATCTGCTTAATGACAGATTTGATACATGTCTCTTCCCATTAAGGGAAGCAGGATTTTATCATTTATACCATCCGGTCCTGTCACATTGAGATTCCGATAATTTACTTTCTATGTCACCAGACGTAGCTCTGTTGTAAGTAACATTGTCTAAGCAGCTCACCACTGGGTGTTCCATTTACCCACTCACTATGCATATGTTCCCCATGCAGCAGAAATTAGTCAGGGAACTAAAGCTGGATTTGTTCTAGCAAGACAGCAGAGTCCTCCCATAAATACCAGTGTACCACCCAAGGGTGAGTGTTAATGGACCGCAGTTAACAAGGTTTCGTCAACACCATTTCTTTGCTTTTGTAAGGAAAGATCACTGGACCCTGGCCACATTGAAAGCTCTCCATGTATCTATGGAGGCCAGACTTCATGCTCTGAAAAGGTCCAAATGATATGCCCTTCTCACAACCTTAGCCCTATTACTTTAGCCGATGTAACCTAATTATATAACAGCAGCCGAATATGCTGGACATATGACTTTCAACCAGAACATATACTTAAGGCAGATGTGTGCAGTTTTTTTAGATGTTAAAATATTGTCTTCTATCCCAGCGTAATGTGCGGAGACATATAAGTGAGCCATTCAAATAAATGGACTCCTCTGAAAAGTGTAAACATTGGCACTGTGGCTTTCACAACATTACTCTGCTTGAGCTTCTGGAAATGTCAGCTTAATATCAGCCAATGGTCTGAGCTTGCAATTGAACTACCTGTTTGGATCCTCATCATTAAGTATGTTTACATGCACTTTAAAGTTTGATTTCAGTCAGTCTAAAACATTTATTAATCTTTTTAAAATGTCACGTAAACATTTTAGGTAATGCTGTATTTTAATGCAGCTGTAAGATTTTTGGCTTCTGTTTTTTTTTTTTTTCACCACAATCTCCCTCAAGCATCTTTTTTTTTTTATTTATTTATTTTTTTTTTAAGATGTGAGTTTAGTGATCTTTCAGCTAAAAGGGTGGATTGCTTTACGGCAACAACAAATTCACGTCTACAGCCATCCACTCTATTTACGACAATTATGTATTTACAACATCAGATTCTATTTACTTAATTTTAGGGGGCTCCAAAATTGCAAAAATATACAAAACTGTAAACAGTTGCTTTAACATGATTCTGGCCCAGCATTGAGATGCGTTTTTGATCCACTACATACAGGTGTAAACTGGGTCTGAAATATTTTGATCTTGTCAACTTTTGAGCACTTTCAGAGGTGGTCGAAAATGTTTGAATAGATTATTTCATAATATTAGATTGAAAGAATGCACCCACCCATAGACCCTCAAAGTAATCAGGAAAGTGGTCGAAAGTGGACAGAAGATATGGATTAAAACACCAGGTGTAAATGGAAATGTGTCTCCTTTGTCTACTTATGATCTGATTGACCAAAACACATCTTAAAACCAGGTGTTAACAGGTCTTAGTTACATATTACATGTACTGTACTTACTATAGTAATCGAAAATAATGCATGCAAGCAAGTAATAAATATAAACTACTGCCCCCTGCTGGTATGGAGGGTTGTTTCCCCTCGTGCAGGCACAATACATACTAGTTGGTCTTTGGCTGTACTCCTTGCAGTGTGTTCCAATACCAGTTTTTGGCTTAGGTTCAGGCGGTGAGGCGCCACCACAGTTGGCTTTCATCTCCACAAGTTCTTTGATGTCAGTTTTGTCCAATAGTTTTAGTCCAACTGAAATCATACCAGGCGGGTTTTTGCAAAGTCACTCTTAGATCTAGATAATGCTTACAGCTCAGCAACGTCCAGCATGTACAGTATAAATATACATTAATCATATCACAATTGGCCTCAGCATTGTGCACTTGCTTCAAAATACAGCGGTGACACCCAATATGTATTTAATCCTTCAGATGTTTGATTATGCATCATGTATACTCAGACAGGTAGAGGAAGGCTAGCTCAGCTACACAAAAACATTCTATAGACAAACTTGCTCACAGCAGCTTTAAATATTACTCCAGGGTAATTGACATCTTATATCAAGCCTCATAAACTAGCAGCATGTGGGCCAAATTCAACCCGTCAATCATTTGTGTTGGCCTTCTGATCAAGATGAAATATCTGTGCTGCCTTATTAGAGCACTCAATGCATAAATGTCAGCACTTCAGCAGCATGCAGTCATCTACGTTAGAGCTCAGCGATACTGGACTGCAGGGTATGCGTTTAAACTTTTTCTGGCCATAACTCAACACAGACTTGCATGTTTGTAAATGAAAGGAGAAGAGTAAGCATTTTTGTTTGTTCAGTTTGTAGTTTTTTGTTAATTTTAATATTATTCTAATACATATTTTATACAGATTTTAATATTTCTTATTTGAAATGATGGTTCTTTATAGATTTTCTCATGTAGGTTGATATTGACTAAAAATAGGAGCTTTAGCAAATCTTTAAAATGCGCTTCCTTCTTCAAAAATAACATATTTTTATTATTACTTTTTTTTTTTATCATAGCTTTCGTTTTTAATATGCACATGTAATTATCCGAGATCTGAAAATTTTGGTTTTTCATGAAGAGCTCTGGCCTATATGCTGAAATAATAATAAAAAAGGAATAATAGATTAATAGAATAACAGATTCTGTATAGTACATGTAGATTTGGAAATAGGGCAAAGAATATGTTGCTTGAAAAGCACAAATTGCAAGAGCCACAAGGAGTGATGAAACATTACCACCTTTAGAAACCCAGTTCACTTCTACTGATTTCACAGAAAGCTCTTGGTATTCAAGTGTACTCCTCTCACACTATAAAAAGTAGCTAGATCTGGCTTCTTCAGCTCAGAAATGTCATGTAGAATCAGAGGGTTGGTTCATGTGCTGTGTGGAGCTGTCTGCTGATGCAAGCCTAGGTAGAAATATCCGTTGATTCCTCCAGGGGCTCTACAGCTCATGTAGGCAACACACAGGAAGAATGCGACGCAAAATCCTCCTTTTCTTAGACATCTGATGGAAACCAAAAAAACTGTGATTTTGGGTCATTTGTCAGATTTTTATTAAAATGTGAGTGATGCCACCTCAGTGTTACTTCCTGTGACAGCTGATTGAGAAGAATGTGCTTCTGACCAAACAGTTATTTGTCTCTTGTGAAAGCTGTTAGTCAAAAACCTGAAGCTGTCCAGGTTCTTTAGGGATCAAACAGTTTTGACCAGCTGAAACTTATGTTGACTAGACCTGGATTTTTATTTTTTTAAGTAATACAACTTTTAAATATATCCATCCATCCCAATATATGTTTTTTTTTTTCCTTCTCAAATTACATATATATATGTGAGACTAATTGCATTTTGTTTGTCCAGCATCCAGTGTTCAGCACATTTTTGTGTTTATTGAGAAAATCTGTCTAACCCACAGGAACCAATGCTAAAAAAAACATCTGTGACAAACATGGAAACATTTAGGCTGGACTGGAGACATGGCTGATTGTCATAACCTATATTAATACCTGTCAGACTATTGTTAGTATTTGCTTTCCTTCAGAGCTGTCACTGTCTACATTTATAATGCGATTAAGTTGGAGCTCTGTAAACAGAATACTGCAATCGTATTAATGTGATCATGCTCATAATTCGAATAACATAATTCAAATAAATTACTCAGGAGACTATCAGGAGTCTCTGCTCATATCCGCATCAAGAACATTACAGTATGTGTTTATTGATGGGTGGAAACAATGGCAAACATGCATTTGAAGCACGAACTGTAAAAACAGCAGCAACAAACAGACCTACTGCTTTTGAATCTTTTTCTTTCTTTCTTTCTTTCTTGTTTTTGTTTGTATTGTTTGTTTTTTATTTGTTTTACTTTTTGTTTTTGTATTTTTTTTAAGTTTTTTAAAATGTTTTTTTTGGTTTGTTTGATGTTGCTTTGATGTATTGTTTTTAATAAATTAAACTAAGGAGTTATTTAGTTTTGTATTGTTTTTTGTTTTGCTTTGCTTTTGTATTTTATTTTTATTTGTTTTGTTTTGTGCTTTTTTAGGTTGTATTATGTTTTTTGTTGTATTTTTTATTTGTTTTTGCATTTTGTGTTTGCATTTTTTCAATTTGTTTTTGTTTGTTTTTTGGATATTTTGATGTATTGCTTGTTTTTAATAAACTATAAGGAGATGAGATTTTATTTATTTATTTATTTATTTTTTACTTGTTTTTTGCTTTTGCATTTGCATTTGTTTCTGTTTTTTTTTTTAATAAATTACTCAGGAGACTATCAGGAACCTATGCTCACATCTACATTATAAACATTACAGAACATAAAAACAGAAGCAACAAAGAGGGCTACTGCATTTGAATTTATTTTTGTTTATGCTTTGTTTGTTTTGTGTTTGGTTGTGTCCCAGGAATTTAACATCTTCCCCTCTTCTTCTAAGTCAGTTCATACATCTTTCAATGTTAGATATGCACTGATCATGTGCACATAACAGTTTTTCTTATGGCTGATTTAGATGCTAAGTGAGTCACAACATTCTTTGATTTAATGTCTGAATGTTTTAAGATTGAAAGCTGGATACAGAATTCTCTACATCTTCCACTCTTACTTGAGGTACTCCGGGGCGTATTATTTCTGCAGAACTGTTTGTAATGCTGACTCACTTGCAGACAGTGTTGGACATGATATTTTGCGATGTGCGGCAGTGGCCCCTATTTCATTGTTTGCATTTTAAAGAGCTCCAGATCCCATTGGATCATGGGTAAATATAACAATAGAGAAGCATTGTTCCTTCGCACCAAAGATGTTCCAACCTCTGTCATGCTGGTTCATGCAGTATAAGAGAGAGATTTTTTTTTCAAATCCCTTTGAGCTGATATAACAGCACCTCTGCAGTTTTGTATTCTTTATGTCTATGTCAATATTCTTTTGCCTTTTGTTTGATAGTACAAGGGGGCGGAATATATCGAGACTCAACGCAATTCAGTATTCAAACCTACTCATAAAAACATATCAAAAAATGTGTGCGCTACAAGAAGTCTTCTTTTGAGCAGGAGTTCTTCTGCTGTTAAAGGGCATTGGATAAAGGGTCTGGTGAACACACATTGATTAGACCATGTTGATGAGTAGCCCCTTCAGGTTTAATGCCCGTCTCACCTCCCTCTATTAGATCTCATCATATTTAACGGCAGGTGGTCCATATGTCTCTCAGCACTGCAGGCTGTTGCTGTGTCAGTGCCAGTGTCAATGATGAGGGCTGCAAACCCATTAGCCTGTCATTGACTGGGCCGTTTAGTCAAGGGGAGCGATCGGGAACTACATGTATCTATCCATGCATGATGTAATGACGCTTGGAGCCTGTGCCAGACGCATGTCCTTTGCTCAGGGTTTAGTTTTTGTTGGTGGCACTTTTGGGAGTTCTTGGTCCATAACCACTATAGATATTAAGCAGCCCTCCAATATTCAAATGAATGGACGATGCTTTATTCAGTGGGTTTTTCAATAGCCAATTCTCCAACTGTTAAAATGAAAAAGTCAATGAAACATATAAAAGTATTATTATTGTTCTCACAAAGAGTATCTCACAAGGTTGATTACAGTTAACTAAAACTGAAGCTAAAATTAAGACCATGAAAACAAAAAATCATTACTTGAAATAAAATGTTGTGAATTAAAATAAAATATTTAAAAAAATAAATAAATAAAATCAACTAGTTGCCAAAGCATTGTTTCTGATTTTAGTTAAGTCTGACTTGGTTTAGTTTTAACTTGATTTACTAAAATAAGTAAAACTGTAATAAAAATCTGTATAAACACACAAATAAACAAAAACACAAAAATTACTTTAGCTAAATGGAACTTTAACAGAAAATATATATAAAAATGAAGATTAAAAATATTCAAACCTATAATAGTATCTCAGTGACAAAATAACACTGTCGTTATTATTGGATGACATTTTTTTCTTGGTTCATTTCTTGTTGGATAAATATAGGCTGATACTGGATTTGTTAACTGTTCATGCTAATTTCCCCCCTGACATTAGCTTATTTTAAGATAAACTTTAAAAACACATTATTTAATCACACTATTAAATGTAAATCTCAAAATAATATCTTATACCATTACTATGCATAAATGTCATTGGTTATCAGCCATAACATGAAAATGATTTTAATATCAGTTCATCCCTACTTTAAATGACTGTCACTAGAAAATATTACAGCTGTGAAGCCCAACACAGCAACATTGGCTCAATCAAACCTTTTTTCCCAGCCAATGCCAGTGAGAGGAGTATTTAACAAACAAACAAACAAACAAACAACAACAAAAAACTAAACTGCAGTTTTGCCATTTTATTTTTTATAATGAGCTAAATGATGAGCTAAATTATTCACATCATTTGAACACACCTGCTTTTGTTTAGATTAAGTTTTGCTTTTTTGTTTTTTTGTAGATTTCAGATTTGTCCTATGTCCAGAGCAGAGTGTGAGTTATGAAAATATTAGAGATTCATCATTTGCTCAGTTTCCTCATCTTTTGCACCATAGACGCCAGACTCCAGGGATCTGCAGTGAGGATTTGGGAGGCACTGTGCCCCAGGCATCAGGAATTAGTCACCTCTTATCTTCAGTGAGCAGCTATATTTCCCTCTAATCTTATCTTGCAGTCAGTGTTTTTTAAAGATGGGCTCTGGTGTGAATACCTGTGCCTTCAGGAACATGCTGAACACTGCATTGCACCTGCCAATGGCAGCAATTTGTATCTTGGATCTAGATAAAGACATAAGGTGACACAGCTTCCTGGAAAACTGAATAGTGGTTCCCCTTTAAAGACTTTGTTAATTACTATGGGGTGGTGTACCAATTAGCATACTGTCCGTAATAAATAGAATGTGTGATTAGAATTATTAGGTCCATATCATACTGTAGAACAGGGGTGTCCAAATCTGTTCCTGAAGGGCCACTGTTCTGCAGAGATTAGCTCTAACTGTAATTAAACACACCCGAAACAGCTAATCAAGGTCTTCAGACTCACAAGAAACTTCCAGGCAAGTGCGTTGGAGCTAAAATTTGCAGGACTTTGGGCCTCCAGGAGCAGAATTGGACCCCCCTGTCATAGAACACTGAAAATAAAATGAGAAAAGTGCCCAGATCGTGTATCATTTCTGATGTATTTTTGAAACCTTTATCTGTGGATATTATTTTATTGCTTTACTTAATTTTAAGAATTAATTTAATAATTAATATGATAGTAAAAAAATGCCTTGTTAAAATAATTAAATTCTTGAAAAGAAAACTAAGTAGTATAGTATAATCTTTTGTTATTATTTCTTAGAAAAAATGTGAGCATTTTATGACACTGTAAGGATAGTTACATGTAAAAAGTAACATGTAATGCAACTCCCCCTGAAACAATTCTTTTTGGATTAATAAGTAATGATATTTGTAAGATGTATTTAACGTTTTACTAAATATATTTAAAAATGTTGAAGCTGTGATCCTACGTACCCGGGATCACGTACACGTGATCAGTCGCATGATAGTCTGCTGTAAATAAAATGTCATATGCTTGGAATAAAAAGAATAAATTCAGATTTAATTTAATAATAGGAAAATAATATCCTGTTTATTATTTGTTTATTTAATCGCCTGTTTAAAAAAAAAAAAAAAAAGAAAAAAAAAAAAGGAAAATAGACACACTATAAGCCCAATTCGGACGTTAATTGTTTCTCATTGGGACTATTTTCGATATTTGCAGGCGTTAGTTGGTGATTTTATTGTCGTCCAAATCCAGAACGCTGGTGTTTTTCTTTCACCACCCGCATAAAAATCCTTGGCCAAATTACCTACTGTTTTTTGACAAACACCACGGTTGTGTGGTAATTTTAATTGCCGTCCAAATCTACATCTCTGAGTTTATAAGAAGAAATCGATTCAAAATTCAATATTTAAATAATTTTGACTACTGTTGAACACTATACAGTAACTGTTGAACTTCGCTGTAATTTGCATGCTTAATTATTACTGAAAAAAATAATAAAAATACTGAAATGCTGGAAAGTATTTGCAAGAAAAGTATTTCATAACTGCTCCACTACAGCACATTGGAGCAGTTAAGAACAAAAAGAAGAAAGAAAAGAAAAGCATGGAAACATTCGAATGGGTCATGGCAGCAACATGCAGTGCAATTTTAAAATGCGTTATATAGGCCTACAATCACATGCATAAAAAAATATAAACCAAGCAGCTTTATGTTTACCTCATGTAAATAAGAGTTTGCTTTAAAAGGATATTTCACCCAAAAATGAAAATTCTGTCATTAAGTATTCACCCTCATGTCGTTCCAAAGCCGTAAGACCTTTGTTCATCTTCAGAACACAAATTAAGATATTTTTTACAATTCGTCTCCTCCGCGTCACCCTTTAGCGCCATTTTGGAGAGTATCACATACGTAAACAACGTATGCAACGTATGTACGCGGATATGTTGTTTACGTTCAGCTCAAAGCATAAACAGCCGTAAAAAAGTCGTTATTTTTGTTTTCTTTGCACACAAAAAGTATTCTCGTAGCTTCATAAAATTAAGGTTGAACCATTGATGTCACATGGATTATTCCATGGATTATTCCATGATCTCCTTGCTACGTTTCTGAGCCTTGATCGTGTGAGGATCCTTGCTGTCTATTGGAGGGTCAGAGAGCTCTCGGAATGCATAAAAAATATCTCAATTTGTGTTCTGAAGATGAACGAAGGTCTTACAGGTTGGGAACGAGTAATTAATGACAGAATTTTCATTTTTGGATGAACTTTTATCTATTTAACTTCTGCTAATCTCCATATTTTTAATGACATCCATCATTTTGAGAGATATGCAAGAAAGATGCAATGCAAGACAGAAAACCATTTAAACTATAGCGTGTCTATTTTCCTATTTTCAAACAGGAGATTTAAATGATCAAATAATAAATACGATATTAGTAAATATGAATTTATTATTTTTTCAAGCATATGACAATTTATTTACGGCAGACAATCATACGACTGCCCATGTGAGCAGCACGTTCCCGGGTTCGTAGGATCACAGAACTCGCTTCTCCACTGTGAATAAAAAGCCATCCGAATTCATGAGTTTTATCCCTTGTAATTTACAAAGTTCCATGTAAATTATTTTTCACGTCCACGTGAGAAACAATTACTGTCCGAATAGGGCTATAGTTTGTACTTTTAGGAAACAATATGAGATGTGAGTTAAGCTGTAGTGTTCAAGTTAAATCTCAATAAAGTTCAATTTAAAGCCACACTGATCTTCACAATGTCAGTAGATCCACTTACAGTACATATAACATGTATTATGAGAGATGCATACACAAGTATTGTTTTAGAACATTTTTTCACACATACAAAGCAATTTATCAAGTTGAATAGATGAAAGTAGCATAGGGAAACAGAGTACGCTTTCAACAAATCGCAGAGTAATCCATTGAGATTCTGCTTCAGTTTGCCCCTGCAAAGGGATTACAAGTCTACCTCGGATCAAAGCTGGGCTTTCTTTAATGTGCTCCGAGGCACACAGCTCATACTCCACTCTTCTTCTGTCTCTGTTTAGTCATTGACCTTGAATTTGCCCAATTAACCAAAAAGATCTTTCTCTATAGATATGAGCTTTCATTTTTGAGCACACTGAGGGTTTATAGACTGGTTTAAAGAGGGAAGATGATGTTTTCTCTAAAGGTGTTGTCTGTTCAGCTTACTGGAGCTGTAATCTGCTTTGTAATGTTTATACAGTCCTCTTGAAAGTTTTTCGATCTCTTTCTGTGAACACCCAGTTTCCTGTGGAAATCCTTTTATGTTCAGTCTCCTGATCAGGACATTATCTGATTTGTTTTCCAGAATGGCAAATGTCCTGTCTTAAAACAACTGCTATGAGCTAATCCAGTCACAGTGGCACTGTGAATACACTTTTGTTGTTATACCATTATCTGACTCTGTTTTGAAAAAAAAAAAAAACAACAAAAAAAAACTTTTCATCACATGAATGTATATATATATGTATATATATTTTTCATCACATGGACAAAAATTCTGTCTCATACTTCCTGAGAGCATCTTTTTTTTATGTAAGAGCATGTCTGTGTTGTAGTCAGCTCTCTTTGCCCACACGAGGACCCCTCCTCTGTAATTAAGCCGGACTGATAAAGGACCTGAACTTGCTGACAGGGGGATGTGGAGTGCTGGCTCAGCGCTGGATGCCCCGTACCAGCCCAGGGTCATCAGTGCGGTGTGTATTTGTGACAGGAAGTGAGATTATGCACCCATATTGTGGCCCCTCATTGGTTCTATAAGAATTACAGATGCATGTAATTTTGCATGTATTCTATCGATCGATCGATCGATCGATCGGTCGGTCGGTCGGTCGGTCGGTCGGTCGGTCGGTCGGTCGGTCGGTCGGTCGGTCGGTCGGTCTGTCTGTCTGTCTGTCTGTCTGTCTGTCTGTCTGTCTGTCTGTCTGTCTGTCTGTCTGTCTGTCTGTCTGTCTATCTGGAATATGAATGAGACATAATGGTGAGTTATCACTGCTGATAACCAAACAATTTCAGTCCCCAATGAAGTGCATTGTAGTTTTTGTCCATACAGTCGAAGTCACTGGGAACCTATACTGTTTACCAACAGTTACCAACATTCTTCAAAATATCTTTATTTGTGTTCCACAAAAGAAAGTCTTAAAGGTTTGGAATGGCATGATTGTGAGTAAATGATGACTTTTCATTTTTGGGTGGACAAACCTAAGCCAAAGTGTTTAATTTTAATAATTAAAAAAAAAAAGAAGAAGATTTTATGCATAATGCCTTTTAAGACACAACACAACACAAAATATCTAAAATAAAAAGTATATACATTTTTTAATATTTTTAAATTTTTAAATATACATTTGCTTGAGGCAAGTTATTCATTTTCAAAGAAGATATTTTCTTATTATCTAGTCTTAAGCATAACCTAAATCTAAATTTATTTTATTTCTAATTTTCTAAAAGCCATTGAGAACAGATGAAGATATATTTTCCCTTATCTTATTTATTATTGCTACAGTTTTAGAGCACTTAAAGGCTGCAGTTTGTCTTTATTTATTACGTATTTATTAATGTAGCTTTTAATTCTCTGCGGATGCATCAAGACTATGGAAGGAGGATACAGTAGAGGGTCAGTTTACACATAGTAAACAATGACATTGCAGTTGTAACTGATCCATCGAACAGTATCTCGCCTCATTAACAGCAACAGCAAGTACATAAAGCTCCCATGCATTCTGTATACTCCCTGCTGTTCGTGTGTGTGTGTGTGTGTGTGTGTGTGTGTGTGTGTGTGTGTGTGTGTGTGTGTGTGTGTGTGTGTGTGCGCGTGTGTGCGTGTGTGTATGTGTGTGTGTGCATTTGCACTTTCTGTACATTGAACATTGTTTCTACAAGCTAATAGCATGCAAATTTATATCAAGTTTGTAAGATGAAAATGGGTTTATTCACCAGAGACTTTGTCAAAACGAGCAGCATGCGCAGGAATGTGTTTATTCTGTTACATTCAACATATGTTGTTGCCCTTTTAGTAAATTTAATGGAAAATGTTACCAACTTCAAAGGGTTTTCTTTAAAAGAAGCCCCTCTTTGATGAGCACACGTGATAGAGCCGTCAGGACAAGAATTGAAAGCAAACAGACAATTCTAAGCCTATTTCAATTTTTCTTTTCGCCAAGCATCTGACTTCTCGTTGCATCTGCGTTTACAGAATGCTGTATCACGTCCTGCAAGTCTGTTATTTATTTACAGAAGCATTATTTTCTATCCTTTCCCTCTAATAAACAGTGATGTGTGCAAACAGAGGTCCATGCCGAAGCTTCACGATTAAATTGACCCGCCGTTGTTCACTTGCGTTGACAATAATGCTACCTAAAAACATTTATGCAACAAAATAAATTAGCAAGTGTTTGGGATATTGCTGAAAAGAACAGTGGTTATTATGCTGTCGAGTGGCGGCACTGAATCTCGTTAGATTGATTTGGGTTCAGTCTCATTTTTGATTTATTACGAATATCTGTAAGTAGATCAGAACTGCTTTTTATACTTTTTTTTTTTTTTTTTTTTTCAAGCACAAACATCCCTAAATGTATTATTTCACTTCTCATTAAATAAAATAAACTGATAAGCAATGGCACTGATGTGATTTTAGCCCCATTTATATATTCAACTGTAATGAAATAATAATAATAATAATAATAATAATAATTAAAAACAAAACACATTTGGCTGTGGGTAGTGATCTGGGGCCAGATTCACGAAAATCCTCTTAAGAAATAGCCTAAGTTAAGACATTTCTTAAGATAAATTCCACGAAGCTCGTAAGAATGTTCTTAAGTGCAATACTTGAAAAATTCTTAAAAAGTTCTCTAATATATTCTTAAGAACATCTTATTTTTTTTTTTGCTTAAGAAGAAAATAACAGTCTTTATCTGAGTGAAAACATGGTGCACTGATAAACTCGCACTTTATTGTCTTTGTGCTTCCTGCAGATTACCCTAATAATCATAATAAGCAGGCACACTATTTTCGTCGGGACTTTGCCTGGTGCCCAGCTTCACGTTTTTAATGCGGCGTGTTTTTGAACAGTTACTTTTAAATAGCCTGTCTCAAGCTAAAACGATCTGCTTTTCTGGCAATAAACCAACCTATATTCAAAGACATATTCTCAGAGACATACTCACATACTCTCGCTCTCTTAGGTTCTCATTTGGCTTCATAGGCTGAAACAGAATATATGAACATACAGCAAAATTTTCAGTGGATAAGGCCAGGTAAGCGCACTGTATCCATTAGGGCTGTTCTTCTGGAGATCTCATTCTCAAAAGTGCTGATTACCGACCACTCAGTGAAAGCAGTCTAGATCCTCCCAGACTTCAATGATAGAAAACAATCATAAAGTAGCTATATATATATATATATATATATAATTTTTTCTCCTCCAGGAGAGACAGTCTCTAATGGTATAATACAGACTTTACTGTATATACTGTACTATTTTATGCTCTTTGCCCAGGTACATTTGACATAATATATATATATATATATATATATATATATATATATATATATATATATATATATATATAAAATAAAAATATAAAATATAAAAATATTTTTGAATTAAAAATATAATTTGGGGTGACAGTATCAGTATTAATAAATGAAAACATGTTATACATGCATAGCATATTTAACAGCAGTATTTAACAACATTTTTACTTTGCTACAAGAAAAGGATATATAAAATATTTTGCATCAAGATCCTGGAAAAGTATTTACTTAGTATTAAAAAACACAAAACAAAAAACAAAATCCAGTATTTTGCCTCATTTAAATGTTGTACATAAACAAGTGAATAATACTTATAAATGTTGATAAATGTGTGAAAAGACTTTAGATGATTCACATTAACTGGTTCAATTAGATTTCCATGCATTTAAATTAACCATCAGGACAAACTGCACTGAAATGAATCAGACTTCCTTGATTCCCTGGGGTAGCAGCCCGATCTCATGGCAATTTGTATATATTTTACAAGGTGGCTAATTTGTACAAATTTGTACGACCTCACTCGTACTAAATCGGCTAAATCGTACGTATTTTATGAGTTGCACAATTCATATGAATTTGTATGAATGACCTACACCTAACCCTGCCCCTAAACCTATCCGTCACTGAGGTCTAGACAAATCATGCAAAATTGTAGGAGTGAGGTCATAAGAATTCGTACAAATTAGCCACCTCGTAAAATACATACGAACTGGTCGTGAGATAGCATTGGGGGTAGCTTGAATGAAAGGCTGCTTGTGCAATATAATGTTACATTCTGCACAACTACTTAATGAAGAAAAAAAAGCTTAAAACTGCTGTATTTTTTCTCACCCACAGTATAAGTGTGTATGTGCGTATAATTTTTTATAATTTAGTAGTTCACTGACATTTGGTTCACAAATATTTAAATTTATTTTGACGTAAAGCAATTGAATTACCATGATTACTTTTGGAGACAAAAGTGGGTCAATTTCTGTACTCAGGTTTGAACTCTTTGCTCTTTTAATTGTAATTCTAAAGGTTATTTTCTGCTCTGTATTAAATAGTTAACAATTTATAGGTGCTTTTCAGCCATTTGGCCCAAACTAAGCAATAATACCTCTTTCTACCAGGTAGAACACAAAGCATAATTTTATACTGTATGTCTGAAGTAAATTAAAATGTTCAGAATAAAATGTAAAGCAGAAGCTTGCGTTTTAAACTATGGTATCTGAGCCCATAGAAAAACCCTTAAGTGCACCGGTTGAAAACAAATCTGATGTCAATATATTTTGGGCATCACTCAACATAAAACCTCTCAGAGTATAGCGTGTGCATGGCTGTAAAAGCCTTTTCATTCAATGCTTTTTGAGTGGGCTCCAAGATTAGAGGACTATCTCAGTCTATTGCTTTTTTCCCTCTTTGCCTCTAGCTACGGTAATGGGCTAGCAAAAACGACGTTGACATTCTTGCAGCTTTAAGCTCCTGGAGTGTTTCTTTTGATATCTATTTTTTATTTTTACGTTTTCTACCCGTCGGATGGTACTTATAGAAAACAACAAAGGTGAAGAGAATAAATCTGCAGGGCGCCTTATGATCGGAATGGAGACATTTTTTTTTTTTCTGCTCCCTTAATGTTATCTGTGGAAAAATGAAATTGTGTTGTTCTTGGAAATGAAGATTTTCAGAAGGGTCGTGTCTTCTGTTCACCATGTGAGCCTACATATTAAAATGACAATAAATGTTACTGTCAATCTGTTGGCCATCCGTTGTGTCATCTTGTATGCATAGAGCAAGATTTTATTTAAGCATTTGTTTTTGGTTCTGTTATGTCTTATAGCACAACTAAATACACTCTTTCTTAAGACTCTTTATTATTGTTACAAGCTATAAATCAATATTTCAGAGAAGAGAATCACAGGAAATGTTATTGCTGCCAAATAAGGGACCAGTGATTTGTTTTTAGGGTTCAAATACTTCTTCCACACTGTGAAGGTTACATGCTGTGTTGAGTAAAGACTTTGTGTATTATTATTATTATTATTATTATTATTATTATTATTATTATTATTTTATTTGTGACAGTTTATTATTTGTGACAGTAGATCAGATCATATTTTGTGACCAATGCATGTGGAAATTCATTATAAGGGGTTCACATACTTTTTCAGATGTGTACAATTCTGCTTGATATTCAGGTTTTTTTTTTTTTTTGCTGTGGATTAAAAGGGGAACTGCATAGAATGAAATGTCAATCCGTATCTAATATGAATAAACAAACAGAGACAAATAGGAGAAAAGGGTACTGAACTCTCAAGGGCACAAAAAAAACAAAAAAAAAAAACAATTGATCATTTCTGTGAAATCCTCCTTTGTGAATGCTACAGCGCTTGTCATAAATAAATATTTATCTGTGTTCCCTGCAGCCTCGTCTTTCAGGCCTGCGCTCAACACATATGGGAGCTGTTGAAACTTCTGATACGAATCTGTCTCTTGGTTTATTACCTGGTAACAGTTTTATGGAGTCTTGGCCACATTCTCCCATAACAATTACAGAGTTGTCATTCACGCCATGATCTTCAACGATGGCCGAGTGACACGCCGCATTAAGAATTATGCTATTCTGCATTTTTTTATTTTTTTTTAATTCGTTGTTTGTTTGGTCTTCAGTATATGCAGCACAAGAATGCAATTACGCATCAAACTAATTTAGAAAAATCTGCTGAACATACAGACTGAGGGATGCAGGCTTTTGCTTAATGTTGAAATTGAAATCAATCTCAAGGGGCTTTTTATGCAAATACTCAAAACTGTTGATCTGACACCTCCTGTTTTGCAGTACGTAAGGTAAAATTTAATTATGCTTGTCTGTGTCTAGTTTTAGTTTTTATTATTAGGAATACTGAGTAAAATACAGCTTGTTTTCATATTTTCCACATCAAAATAACTTGCTTTGGCAATCCTTTGAGGAACTATCACCATATCCTAATTTAATATGCAGATAAATATAATTATGCCATGGTTTGTAGGTTGAAGAGAAATTTGTACGACATTGTTTTCAAATAAAAATTGAAAACATTTCATGATTTTCACTTTTTATGTTGTGGCCATTCATTTACATGACAACAGCATTTTGGGGCCTGAAAACTTTTAAAAACAGGTTTCAAAGTTTTTGAAAAAGGATACCATTATCGTCTCATTGTAAACTATGAAAACACAAATTTTACAGAAAATGGTGACATTACACACATGCATTACATGTGTAGTGTTTCTTTACCAAGTTACATTGCCAGCTACTGACCTGGGCTGCGTTTTCCAAAAGCATTGTAAACTTAAGTACATCGTAGACCCATTGAAACCAATGGAGCTACAATCAACTTAAGCTTATGATGTTTTTGGAAAACGCAGCCTAGGTATGTATAATACAGGATTTTCAGAGGTTTTTAGACATTTTCAGCATCGTTTTGATCGTTTTGACAATGATGTCGTCTGCACACAAAATTGTGGGTGGGGGATTGTGGTGAAGTGTGAATCCATGTACGGAAAACAAATAACGATTGCTAACGGTTGCCTGTTACATTACAGTACATAAAATTTCACTTACCACATAAACAGAGAGATGAGTAAGGAGAGATGACTGAGGTGGGGGGGGGGGTGGTATCACGATGCCGGCTCAACATTGTGATGTATCAGCCATCGGTGATGGACGATGGCATATCGGCCCAACCCTAAACTCAACCAGTGTTGTGACATAGATAGGGATCTGTCTAATTGGAATAATCTGTCTTAATTGGAACTAGTTTAACAACAGACATTATTTTATAATTCTATTTAGTGGCACTAGTGGTGCAAAATGTACCACTTTCATTTTATGTTAGCATGCTAATGCTAAAAACAACAACTACTTTTGGCTTTTATCAGTAAATTAGATCAAAACAGGCACTTTACCATTACATTTAAACTAATCACTATGCAATACATTTGCTGTACAGTGTGTTGGAGGTAAACCAGTTGTACTCAGTAAAATTCTGTTCAGCACTGTTCAGTTTGTGATTGCACCATTGTTATTGGAAGCATTGTTTCTACTGCTGCCAGCTTTGCCAAAGTGATGCAGCTAAATTACATTCTTCTCCACACTATTTATTGCTGCAGTTTTCACTATAAAGTTAAATGTTTCTCACAGCATTTGTGACAGATGTGTGGTGGACACTGCAAAGATTGCAAGGCTATCATTTTCGGCCTCCTATGTGTGCATTTTTTCCCTGTCTCAGTGTTTTGAAAATTAGCTTCTGTACTCGTAAATCTAGAAGAGACGTTCTGAGGGAAATGACTCTCAACTCACAATCTCTTTTAATTTTCTTTACATGAAAGAAATTAAATGTAACCTCATACAAATGAGATGAAACACTACTTGTTTCAGGTATCTCTATACAACGTCCACTGAGCAAAAACGCAAGCTAACAATGGAGGAATATGTTCAATCGAAAGAGTTATTCCTGTTAAGCAGTGGCTTTTGTACACTGATTATAAAAAAAGAGGGTCATATTGTCATGACAGAAAATAAAAAGAAAGAAAATGTAATATTTTATCCAGTATTTTAAGACATTACATGAAAATGTCCTCCATAGTAGAAATGACTATTTATTACACTACTGTCATGTGATGTAGGAGCGTTTGCTGTTTTTATTGCTTCATTTCAGGTCATTGAAAGTTTACAATGGAATAAGTTTATGTTGGCATTACTGATAAAACAAGATCACAGGAACAACATACAGCGTTTAAGAGGCCAAATTTCATTTCACTCTGTTCAGCCTTCCTCATCCAGATTATCAGTTCATCTCAGAGATACTAAATCAAGTGAAAGTTACCCAGCCAAAGTAATCTCTATCCTGCCATATCACTGGCAGTGTAGCCCTTCCCGCCACCACCCATCCTCTGAGAAAACACGTCCTCACTCAGAACCAGGATGACATCAGACAGATTGAACTGCATAAAAGCATTTAACTCCCTGA
Organism: Spinibarbus caldwelli; assembly: GCA_039654775.1. Taxonomy (NCBI): domain Eukaryota; kingdom Metazoa; phylum Chordata; class Actinopteri; order Cypriniformes; family Cyprinidae; genus Spinibarbus; species Spinibarbus caldwelli. The sequence goes on from CM077222.1 coordinate 19,240,737, forward strand.
GAAAATGTATACCTCCCTCGGTGGGAGATTCTTTCTCTACTCCACAGTCTTATTCATTTAATTTCCCTCGGCCTGATGCAGACTGTATTACAACATTGATCAAAGAGCAGATAACACTGCACACTGCTAATGGCCTCCTCTTTCTGATCACAATTCTCCTGACTGCTGTGAGTCGCTGTTGCCCTGAAGTGTTGTGTATGTCCCCAAAACCCAGTTAGCTCAAGTACCATATCCTCAGTAATTATAGTGCATTTTTTCCAAATAGAAAGCCTTTTTTTTACCACTAGATTGTGAGAGATGGCTGCTGGTGCAAAACTCCCCGGCATCATTCTAAGATGTTCTGGGTGATTGCCAGGGTGTTGTGATTGTTGGTAGTCTACTGTTATGTGTTTTCCAGGGTGTTTTTGTGGTTGCTAATTGGTTACTAAGGGGGTGTTTACACAACATCATTTTCAGCTAAAAACTTTATGCATTTTGGCCATTTATTTTTTATAACAACTGCGTTTTGGAGGTCTCAAAGCACAAAACTAAAAATTGTTTCAAAGTGGAAATTTTTGAAACTGATACCTTCTGTGTAAACCATAGAAATGTGATTTTATGAAAACGGTGCCATCACATGCATATGTATTACGTGTTCAGTTTATAGCTATGTGTTTAGTGTTTGCTCATAGTGTTTCTTTACAAAGTGACATCGCCAACTACTGGCCTGACATGCATAATACTGTAACGGGGCTGATGAGACGTGAGACGTGCGGATCCATATGCAAGCTTTTATTTAAAGACATGTTCATAAATACAGGCAGGGTCGAAACAATGGCAAACAGGTATGGCAGGGACAAGACAAAGAGTAATCCTAGGGCAAGCGTGGGTCGATGATCGGCGAACAGTATCCAACAGGGCAAGGCAGAGAGAGTAAATCCAGGTACACAGCAATAATCCAAACGAGGTGTAAACAGAGTCCGAACGGCAAGGCAAGGGTTAATCCAGGAAACACGGGCTAGAATAAAACACGAGAAAACAGGCAAGGCAAGACTAAGACAACTCAGAGGGCTTCATAGGGTAGCTATCACTAGGATATTTGCGTACAATACTCAGCGATCTGTGAAAGGAAGTCCAGGGTTTAAGTAGGGTGTGTGATTGTGTGATAGTTCTCAGGTGTGAGCATGTGATTGGTACAGCTGTGTGCAGTCAGTGCAATGGATCATGGGAAATGTAGTGCAAGGTAACGCGAGACAGTCTGTGTAGTGTGAGAGTCAATATGATGGAAGGGTGACCTCTGGTGGCAATCAGACGTAAGACCACGAACCGGATTCGTGACAAATACAGTATTTTTAGTCATTTTCGTTGATTGTTTTGACAACGTTGTCATCTATATGGTAAACTTTTCAAAAACTTTTCAGATTTAGTTCCAATCCTGTATGAATGTCCTTCTTCACCAAAGAAGAATGAACCAAAAAAAGAACCCCCACTATATAAGTCAATGGATACCTGCAACTGTTTGGTTATCCACATTCTTTATCTATTTTTTGTATTCAACAGAAGAAAGAAACTCAGAGGCTTGGAAGAACTTGAGGGCGAGTAGTTAATGATGACAGTGTTTTCATTATTGGGTGAACCATCCCTTTAAGAAAGGTCAACAAATATTGTAACAAATGTATGTCTTCTTGTTAGTTAATGTGAGTCAGTGCAGTAAGTATCATTAACTAATGGGACCTTATTGTAAAGTGTTACCCAAATTTTTATATTTGTTAAAGGGATAGTTCATCCAAAACTAAAATTCTGTCATTGATTACTCACCCTCATGTCATTCCAAACCCGTAAGACCGTTCGTCTTTCAGAGCTTTCTGACCCTGCCAGTAACGCAACTACCTCTTTCAGGGCCCTGAAAGATAGTAAGGACATCGATAAAATAGTCCATGTGACATCAGTAGTTCAGCTGTAATTTTATGAAGCTATGAGAATACTTTTTGCATGCAAAGAAAACAATTTCTTCTTTTCCGTGCCAATCTTCGACGCGTCTGACATGAGAGTACTATGATGCGTGATGAAGTCTGACACGGAAGAGATTTTTTTTTTTTTTTTTGCATAAAAAGTATTCTTGTAGCTTCAAATGTTGGAATATATAAGAGTAATAAATGAAAAAAAATTGTTTGTAGTTTATTTATTTGTATTTGTGTTTATTTTTTATTTTAATTTTTGTATTTTTTTTTTTGCAGTGATTTTCAGTGGGTTGTCAAATCTGTTCAGTTTTCAGTTTGATTGAATCTTTAATACATTGCCATTTATGAATGGGGATTAGTTTTCAGCATTAAAACTGAAAATGTCTTAATTATAAACACACTGGTTTGTTGCACATACAGTTTTACCATTTACTGCACTTTCTGATACTGATATTCTTCCATTTATTTTCCTATATCAGCTAATGAAACGGAAGTCTCGCACATTCACAGAAAACAGAAAACTTCCGCGTTAAAAAATAAGGTGGATAAAGTGCCAAGTAGATCTTTAAAGACTTACAAATGTAATTTCCATTTTCTAACAAATAAACCCACATTTGAGTGATCTTATATCAAAACCAGGATTATGACTTTGCACAATCCTCATAATATCGTACTTTGTTTACTGACCCTTGGCAGAGTATCATCCAGTTGTTTTATTATATGCCCATTTGAGCAAAACGGGCGTTTTATTAAGCCCTAAGAGAAAGATATCCATCTTCTTTTTTTACAAGAGAGGGATTACTGCATGGATGATTTGGGCCTGTATCCAGATCACTGTCATATCTCGTCATATGTTGGGAAAACAATTGAAAAGCAGCATCTGCTCCCTTTTTGTCCTCAGTTTGAAGATTTTGAGCTCTTTAGTTAGACTTTAAGTGAGGTACATTGTTCCAACCTGGCAGGTCTTGACCCTAAATTTTACAGTTGTTCCCATCAGTGGCATATGCAGAAGAAACAGTTTCTCATTAACTTGAACTGAGGCTAAACAACAAAATCTGGTCCACATTGCACCTTATTCGGACTAAGAACCACATACTTATGCAAAAAGAGATAGTGTTTCCTCAGCTGTAGTAAATGTGTGTGTTTTGTACTATTTGTATGTCACAGAGCATTGTTTGCTCTTGCAGTTGCAACATATTTCATGCAGCTTACCATTAAAACACAAAAACGGATTTAGCTGTCATATTTTCCTCGCAGCCCCCAACCCTTTTTCATTTCCACAAAGCACCGGCTCATTTCACTAATTAGTTTAGGACTTATAGTTTCAGTTGAAAAGTTAAAAGGCATTGAGCTTGACTTAACTGGCCCTGCCTCATAATCCTCTGATTCTTTTAGTAAACACACTGGGTAATAAACAAAAAATAAAAAATAAAAAAAGAAACATCTCTCTTTTCAGTAGTCTGTATTTTAAAGATAATTTTGTAAAATTCAAATATGCTTCAGGGCTCTTTATTACAAGGTGTTTAAATGCTTTTTCATGCTTGTTCGCATGAGCATCCACATGCATCTGTGGAACAGGTTTACAGGTAAAAGAAAATGAATATCAGGTTTACAGGTAAAAGAAAATGAATATCACAGTTCCAGAAGAAAGCAACATACTGACTGTGACTTGGATATTGACCCCCACTCTGTTCAGGGACTCTTTATTCCATTTCTGTTCATCAAATATAATTTGTTTGTTGTTTTATGTATATATTTAAGAAAAATATTATGTTTATATATTAAATATATTTAAAAATAATATAAGTTATATGAATACACATATATGCATGTAAATACAAGTAAATATTTTCAAAATATTCAAAATATGTATTTAATATACATAATAAATATACACAGTACGCACACATATATCATGTAAACGAAAACTTTAATTTTGGATGTGATTAATCGCTTGACAGCACTAGTTTATACTAATATTTATTTACACATAATAAGGTATATATACAGGTGCATCTAAAAAAATGTGAATATCATGAAAATGGTCAATATTTTTTGTCACTCATTTAAGAAAGTGAAACCCATATATTATATAGATTCATTACACATAGAGTGAAATATTTCAAGCCTTTATTTCTTGAAATTTTGATGATTATGGCTTACAGATAATGAAAACCCAAAATTCGGTGTCTCAGAAAATTAGAATAGAATATTGCATAAGATCAATTAAAAAAAAGGATATTTTAAACAGAAATGTCAGGCTTCTGAAAAGTATGTTCATTTCTATGCACTCAATACTTGGTTGGGCCTCCTTTTGCATGAATTACTGCATCAATGCGGCATGGCATGGAGGCAATCAGCCTGTGGCACTGCTCAGGTGTAATGGAAGCCCAGGTTGCTTTGATAGCGGCCTTCAGGTCATTTGCATTGTTGGGTCTGGTGTCTCTCATCTTCCTCTTGACAATACCCCATAGATTCTCTATGGGGTTAAGGTCAGGCGAATTTGCTGGCCAATCAAGCACAGTAACACCATGGTCATTGAACCAGCTTTCGGTACCTTTGGTAGTGTGGGCAGGTGCCAAGTCCTGCTGGAAAATGAAATCAGCATCCCCATAAAGCTTGTCAGCAGAAGGAAGCATGAAGTGCTCTTAAATTTCCTGGTAGATGGCTGTGTTGACTGTGGACTTCAGAAAACACAGTGGACCAACACCAGCAGATGACATGGCAGCCCAAATCATCACAGACTGTGGAAACTTCACACTGGACTTCAAGCAACATGGATTCTGTGCCTCTCCACTCTTCCTCCAGACTCTGGGACCTTCTGAAAAGAGGACTTTGGACCACTGAGCAACAGTCCAGTTCTTTTTCTCTTTAGCCCAGGTAAGATGCTTCTGACGTTGTTTCTGTTTCAGAAGTGGCTTTGTAGCCCTTTTCCTGAAGACATCTGAGCATGGTGACTCTTGATGCACTCACTCCAGCTTCAGTTCACTCCTTGTGAAGCTCTCCCAAGTGTTTAAATCAGCTTTGCTTGAAAGTATTCTCAAGCTTGCGGTCATCCCTGTTACTTGTGCACCTTTTCCTATCTAATTTCTTCCTTCCAGTCAACTTTGAATTTAATATGCTTTGATATAGCACTCTGTGAAGAGCCACACCTTTCAGTAATGACCCTCTGTGACTTACCCTCTTTGTGGAAGGTATCAGTGATTGTCTTCTGGACCACTGCCAAGTCAGCAGTCTTCCCCATTATTGTGGTTTCAAAGAACAAGAGATACCCGGAATTTATACTGTAGGGATGGTCATTTATTGAAACTCAAATATAAATATTCTAATATTTTGAGATACAGGATTTTTGACTTTCATGAGCTGTAAGCTATAACAATCAAAATAAAATAAAAAAAATAATAAAAAACTTTTGAAATGTTTTACTTTACATGAAATGAATCTAAAATATATGAAAGTTTCACTGTTTGAAATAAGTTACAAGAAAAAAGCAACTTTTTCACGATATTCTAATTTTTTGAGATGTACCTGCATTTTTAACACAATTTGATTTTAATATACAGACAGTTCTGAAAGAGAAAAAGTATCCCAGAGTATCATACCTAGACTCGCACTTTCCAGCTGTTCTCAGTACCATATGCAAATACTGCTGGTATTTTTTATTTACATTTTTTTTTTTTTTTGTAATAATGCTATTAAAGAATTAAATATATTTTTAAGTTAAATTGTTATAATTGTTATACAATACACTGCATGGATGCATTTAAACTGCAGTTACAGATGCATAAATAGGCCTAATGTTTTATTTTTAACATAAAACGTTGAATACTGATATTTGAAATAATTTAAAACATGAAAAAAAAAAAAGTCGAAATGTGAAATTAAAACCGCCAGTAGGTGACAGCAAGTGACTGTTAATGAGTGAGTCATTGAGATTCAACCGATTCATTCAAACCTGATTCATTCAGAAACAAAGCATTTGACTGTGTTAAGGAGTGAAGCACTGAATCATTTATTCAACCGATTCGTTCAAAAAGCTGATTTATTCAATAAGTAAACACTGTCCATTGCTCAGAGACGCAAAATAGTGCTGTGATCTTTGTTTGGAACTATTTTCGTTGGAAAAATTGAGCAAAAACAAGCAATATTATGTCTAAAATGTAAGTCACTTATTGCTTTACTGAACTTGTATAAAATGATTATTAAATGTGTTCAGGCTGATATCTGCAGAAAAAAACAGTACTCTTTGTGTGATATAGATAGATATAGAAGTTAACTATATTAAATTATATAAATATAAAAAAGCATACAGAAGCATTTTTGCCGTCTACAAGAATGCCTGGAATTTTGAGTGTTATGGACTTATAAATCAACGTGCGTGCACTCTGTGTGTGATTTGGTGATACAGCCTACATGAAAATAGCACATCACTACAACAACACTTACCATATTATCACAGACGATGCTGTATTGGACACCCCAGACTTGACTTGAGTGGAAATTGAAATCATCCGCGGTTGTGCGCGCACTTGTTTGCATGAGCAAAGGTGTTTTTAGGAGTCTAACTTTCAAACACCAGACCACTGATTCGTCAAACCTGCTTTCTTGCCGTCTGTGTTCTTCTGACTATTTTGTAGTAAGTAATGAATATGCTTCGGGGAAATGTATCGGAGTAAAAGTATACATTTTAATTAGGAAATGTGGTGGAGTAAAAGTAAAAGTTGGCTAAAATATAAAAAACTCAAGTAAAGTACAGATACTCCCAAAAAATACTTAAGTAACAAAGTATTATTACTTTGTTACAATACACCATTGTGAATCGGTAATATTGTGACGTATTATATTTCAAAACAACTTTTTCCCTTTTGAATGTACTTTAAAATTTAATTTATTCCTGTGATGGTGAAGCAGAATTTTTCAGAAGCCTTTACTCAGATATTATTTTAATATGCCAATTTGCTACTCAAGGAACATTTCTTATTATAAATGTTGACAACAGTTGTGTTGCTTAATATTTTTGTGGAAACTGTAATTCATTTTGATGAATAGAAAGTTAAACATAACAGCATTTATTTGAACTAGATATTTTTAACATTACACAATGATTTTACTGCCACTTGATCAATTTAATGTGTCTTTGCTAAATAAAAGCATTAATTTCCCTTTAAAAATTCTTAATGACCAACTTTTATTAAGACCTTAGACTTTCTTGGGTTCACCCAATCAGATTTACAACCAGAACTATCCATTTTATAAATACATTTTTCATGTTTAACATGAATTTTTCAGCAAATCACAAAAACAATATTTAAGATGGTTTTAATATTTTCATGTCATATCATAGCTAGATAAACAACACAAGTCTAGGAGTCTATAAGTTGGTAATTACTACACCTGCATATAAAAGACATTAACACACATACAGGCTGTGTGCCATTAGATAGCTCTGCTAGACAGCCTGTGTTAATTGGCTCCGTTAGCTACAGCAGTTCACATGAACTAGAGAGATGGGTTCGTGGGATATTCATCCATCACGCAGCCTGGCAAGTTAGGGAGAGATCTATAGATGAGGCTTCATCAGCCCAGAGAGACTGATGGGGCAATATAGCAAAGTGATGTGGAAAGTCAAGGCTGATTTGTAAGTGTATGACAGTGGTTCTCAACCTTTCCCTCTATTCTAAGTCTCAGAAGCAGCATATCATTTCAACATACATATAATATCATCAGTACAACCAAACAGTCATCATTTTAGGCGATTTTATGTAATATTATAAAATATAAATTGTAAAATTTTAGTTAATTTTAATGTGAAAATGTAATGTTAAATGTAAATAATTGTTCAATGTAAATTCAAAAAAAAAAAAAAAAGATCCCACTTTATATTGTGTTCCTAATACCTGTGTACTTACATAGTAACTAGATGTGTACGTAGTATGTAACCACAGTGTAAGTACACATTGGTACATAGTATCTACATCTCTAATGTTTCTGTAACTACACATATGTAACAACCCACTGAATGGTATGTGTAAGTACAAATGTGTAACAGGACATTGGTAACAACATTTTTTGGTAATGAAAGTACAAATGTGTAACAGGACTAACAGCATTTTTTTAAAGAAAGTGTTACACTTTATATTCACCATGCAATTACTTTGATGTTACACAGCAGTGGCCAGTAAGTTAGGCTTCACATATAAATTGTGGTTGGTGTCCAGAATGTTACACTTTATATTAAGTGGACTGTTCCTGAGGAGTTACCATGTAAGAACACTAGTATTACAGTGGTGTACCAACTCCACCAACTCGAGATCCAACTCCTCCCATTTTACATATCCCTAAACATACCCGTTTCCTCCCACTGGATCCCATTCCACCCCTAAACCTACCCATCTTCACCCCCCCCAAACAAATTGTTCCAATTACTCTTATACATGTTGTTACAAAATGTAGTTATATAATTCCTGAAGTACTTAGTGAAGTGAAAAAAGTGTTGTTACCAATGTCCTGTTACACATTTTTACTTACACATACTATTCTGAGGGTTGTTACATGTGTGTAGTTACAGAAATATTACAGCTGTAGATACTATGTACCAGTGTGTACTTACACTGTGGTTACATACTATGTACACATGTAGTTACTATGTAAGTACACAGGTATTAGGGACACAATATAAAGTGGGACCAAAAAAATTGTTAAATGTAAATAATTGTAAAGCTTATTTTAAATAGTAATAATAATAATAATAATAATAATAATAATAATAATAATAATAAACTGTTGTTAAGACAATGCAAGAAATTTGCCTGAGACTGGAATACACTATGCAAAAAAAAAATCTGAACAGATTTTAAGTTTTGCATTCATTTTACATTACCATAATAAAAATAAAAATAAAAAATAATAATAATAACAACAACAACAACAACAAAAATCATTAACTCAAATACATTTGTTTATTTTTTGATTTAGATATTTATTTTAATTTTAATTTTATTTATTTTATTATAACAACAACAACAAAAAACTCAAATACATTTATGTTTATTTATTGATTTAGATATTTATTTTAATTTTAATTTGATTTATTTTATAACAACAACAACAACAACAAAATCGTTAACTCAAATACATTTATTTATTTATACTAATTATTTTTATTTTATTATTTTATTTATATATCTATTTATTTATATGTATCCCCCATTCATTACATCTTTATTGCTGTTGTGTGTCCAAAATGCCCTCACGCACATGCAGCATTATGAAATTAGTTAATTTGGTCACCAGAAAATGACTAGGTTTTATGTGATGAGACATAATAGCTGAATCGTGACTTCAAGTCTTTTTTATTTGTTTAATCAGAGGAAAACCTGAATGTTGTTTTTAAGAAGTGGATGTCTCAGGCTGCAGATCGAGAAGCACTGGAGTATGACTGAAAACTCACTGCTTTTAATGCAGATGGAAGACCCACTTGTGTGTGTAATAGTGTGAGTAAGACTCTGACTCATCACTTTACTGGCTTCACTGTGCTGTGGTTAAACTACAGAGTAATTACTTCACATGCTTTGACACCATACTGTCAGACCCTAGGTACTGGTATTCCAAATATTGTGCATTTTTAGAGTACTTTTCCCCTTGCTTCTCTCTCTCCTCTCGACAGAAACCTTGAGAGACCTATATTCGGCAGATTTATTGTGCCAATGGGAATACCATGTCAATATCAAATTACATATTGGCACATATTACATATTATCTCTGTCCTCCAGAGCCCTGTAGCTTCCTGCCTGATTTACAGCTGTTGATTGGTTAACAGTCCACATCGCTGATTTACGGCCACCCCTATACCACACCTCAGAGATGCCACGGACTGCACCAGCTGTCCTGCTGTATAGGGCTGCAACAAACTATTATTTTGATAATCGATTAATCTAACGATTATTAGAAAGATTAATCAACTAATCGTTGATTATTTCACTGATTAATCAGTAGACATTGACTGATTATTCAGCTTTTGCAATTAGTTTAAATGTTGAGTTATGCATATTCTAACAAATACTGTGTATAACGGTAATCACTTCAGCTTTTGAAAGTCATATTATGTAATTACAATTATTATACAATTAATTTATGCATATATATATGCATATATATGCATAAATGGGGCAACGGGGGGGGGGAACGGGTGGGAACAATGGCGGAGGCTCAGGAGGAGGACGGACAAAAGGGAGGGGGCCGGCAGACAGAGACCAGGGAGGCGACGAAGGAGGGAGGAGCCAGGGAGGAGACAGGAGGGACTCGGAGCAGGAGGAGCCTGGCAGGACCCAGGCCACAGCCATGATGATGGCCCACGGTGGAGCCGACGGAGGGAGGAGCCATGGAGGAGGAATGGCCGCCGACTCCAGGGGGCCGACCAACGGAGGCGGAGCAGGTGGAGGAGGAGCCCGAGGTGGAGACGGAGAGCCGATGAGCCAGGGTGATGCCGAGGATCCGGGGGGCCAGGGTGGAGCCGAGAGCTCTGGCGACCGAGGCAGAGGCAGAGGCGGAGCTCCGGAAATCCGCGGCGGAGCCAGAGCGACTGAGGACCAAGGTGGAGCTGGAGGGAGGAAGGAGCCCAACGGAGCCGGTGGGACGGAGTGACGAGGCGCAGCCAGAGGAGAGGAGTCCCGAGGCGATGGCGGGTCGACGCCCGACCAAGGCGGAGCCGGAGGGACGAGGGAGCCTGGTGGATCGATGGATGACGGTGGAGGCGAGGGAGCTAGGAGCCGAGGTGGAGCCGCTGGGTCTACGGACCGAGGTGGAGTCTGGGCCTCGGAGGCTGGAGGTGGAGGTGAGGGATTCTCCAGCCACGGCGATGGAGGATGGCAGACCCGCGGAGCTCGCACCGCATTGATGGAGGACTGAGGGCGAGCAGAGGGGCTGCCAGACGACAGCGGTGGAGGAGGCAGGAGTGGGTGGGAGGGCGGGCAATTGAGAGCCTCCGGGCTTCCAGGGGTTAACTCAAGAATGGGAGCCGACACTGTGGGGCGCTCTGGAGGCGCGGGTTCTGGAGAACGCTTTCGGGAAGCGGGCACAGGGGGGCGCTCGGGAGGAGCGGAGCTGGCTGGAACCAGCGGAGACGGAGAAAGGATAGGGGAAGCGTCGACCTCCAGATCATGTTCCCAGTCCAACAGATCCCCTTCAAAGTCTAGCAGCCCCAGATGTATCATCAGCTCACCCTCAGCCACGGTGCAGGGGGCGGAGCTCCACTCCGCGCTCACACCGTCCACGGCTGGCTCCCACGTGATGGGCACTTTCGCCAGCTCTCGCACCTGATCTGACGTGTTGGGCTCAACTTCCAGGACGATCTTCCGCTCAGTCGCTCGGCTTGGCGCTGGCTCGTGGATCGTAGCGGGAAATGGCTCTCCGTCATCGGTGGGCTCGTGCTGGTGCTCCGCACTGCGGGGAGTTGGTGGGCTGGGCTCTGGGTCAGGAGTGGCACTGGCGAGATCCCCCTCGGCACAGACGGTGAACGGGGATCCGTGTCCACTCCACGAAGGCGGCGAAATCCTCTCGAGGACCATCCTCGGACGACAGCGCTCTGCACGCGGTGTTCAAGCTTGCATTATAGAATGCGCAGAGCGCGCCGTCCGGGTAGCTGGTGGCGTTAGCTAACATCAGGAACAGTCGTGTATGGTCCTCGAGAGATCAGTCCTCCTTCTCCAGCAGGAGGAGGAGGAATTCGGGCCGGACGTAGGGATCCATGGGGCCACACAACGGAAACAAAAACACTGATAGAAAACGGAAAACAAAACGGAGGGTGGACACGGAGGTAACTGTTTTGGTCGGTCTTTCTGTCACGAACGCTGGAGCCAGGAATGAGGAGACACGGCAAATTCACAAACTGAGAGTCTTTAATAATCCATCTAGGGAACATAGAGCACATGAAGACATTCAAAGACCGACCAACACTAACTGAAAGGACTGGGGCTTTTAAAGACGGGACAATCAAGGAACTAAGGAGACACACCTGGAAACAAATTAACAATCATACTGGGGAGAAACTGGGTCACAGGGAACACATGGGGAGCAAAAACCACAACAAAACAGTCCAGGGGCGTGACATATATATATATATTGTGACGGGGTGGAAGTATCACACGACAAGGAGAGCTCAATAAATACCCCGGAGGGTGGGTTTATTCACAAAGAAAAAAGGTGCAGAGTGAATAGTGGCTTGCTGAGGAGGTGCGGTGCTCTCCGTGTGTGATTTCCTTGGTGCGGTGGGTCGGGGCTGTGCTCATGGCAGAGCTGGATCGGTCACTCGCTGGCGTCTGAAATCAAAGAGAGTCGGCACGTTAGTCATCAGCATGGGAGAGACCCGTCTCTCCCTTTACCCAGCCTCGCACGGCTTATCTGGCCGCGGGCAAACGAGCCTCAGGTGTGGCCGATCCAGCCATGATGAGCGGGTGCAGGTGTTTCGCGTCCGTCTCCAGGGCAACGCTGATGAGTGTTCGGGACGCTCGTCACACTCCCCCCCCCTAAGCGTTGTCCTGGTCCTGGTGGAAACATAAGGTAATAACAAGGGGGAAACTGGGGGTGGGTGGGGAGTGACCCCTGACAGACCTGCGAAGGCCGACCAGAACCGAGAGAGTCCGTCGTCGTTAGCGTTGGAGGCTCCGGCTCGGTGGCGGACGACGAAGCAGAAGTCCTGGAGCGCGAGGAACCACCGCGTCACCCTGGCGTTGGTGTCTTTAGCCCTGGCCATCCATTGAAGGGGCGCGTGGTCTGTGAGGAGGGTGAACTTTCGGCCCAGCAGGTAATACCGCAGCTCCAGGACTGCCCACTTGACGGCCAGAGCCTCTTTCTCGACGGTAGCGTAGTTCCTCTCGGCCTTTGTCAGCTTCCTGCTGATATACAAGACAGGGTGTTCCTCACCTTCCTGAACCTGGGACAGGACGGCTCCCAGCCCTGCCTCGGACGCGTCCGTCTGCAGCAGAAAGGGGCAGCCGAAATCTGGGGCTCGCAGGACCGGTTCCTCGGTCAGGGCGCGCTTGATTTGGTGGAACGCTTCCTCTGTCTCTTTACTCCAAATAACACGCTCCGGCTGCACCTTCCTGGTTAGGTCTGTCAAGGGGGCGGCTAAGGAGGAAAAGTTGGGGATGAAACAGCGATAGTAACCCGCCAACCCTAGGAACGCTCGTACCTGAGTCTTCGTGCCGGGCCGAGGGGCGGTGCGGACGGCCTCCACCTTCTTTTCCTGTGGCTTGATGAGGCCCCGACCGACCCGGAAGCCCAGGTACTTCGCCTCAAAGAGCGCCAGGTGACACTTGCGAGGGTTGGCGGCGAGTCCAGCCCTTCGAAGCTCCATAAGCACTCTCCGCAGACGGTCTAGGTGGTCCTCCCAACGCTCCGAATGGATAACGACATCGTCGAGGTACGCTGCTGCGTACTGCTGATGTGGGCGCAGGACGATGTCCATGAGCCTCTGGAACGTAGCGGGTGCTCCGTGAAGGCCGAAGGGAAGGGTCCGGTATTGCCAGTGGCCACTTGGGGTCGAAAAAGCTGTCTTCGGTTTCGCACTGTCCGAAAGGGGTACCTGCCAGTAGCCTTTCGTCAGGTCCAGCGTGGAAATATACCGGGCCCTTCCCAGCCGATCCAAAAGCTCGTCCACTCGGGGCATTGGGTAACCGTCGAATTCCGAGACTTCGTTGAGGCGCCGGAAGTCATTGCAGAAGCGGAGGGTGCCATCTGGCTTTGGAACCAGAACGATTGGGCTGGACCATGGGCTGCGTGATGGTTCGATCACCCCCAACTTCAGCATCTGTTGAATTTCCTCCTCAATAGCCTGCCGACGAGCCTCTGGGATGCGGTAGGGCCGTTGCTTCACGATGACTCCTGGGGGTGTTTTAATGTCGTGTCGGACCAACTGGGTTTTCCCGGGGACGGAGGAGAACACATCCGAGAACTGACCAATCAGGTGTTGCAGCTCAGCCTTCTGCACCGCCGACAGACCGGGGTTGGTGTCCACCAGAACGGGCTCCACGGTGGCAAGGGCTACGGTCTGTTCTCTGGTCCCCACCCATCTCTTCAGCAGGTTGATGTGGTACAGCTGCTGGGGGCTCCGCCTCCCAGGTTGCCGTACACGGTATGTCACTGGTCCCACCTTTTCCACCACCGTGTACGGCCCCCGCCAAGTGGCCAGAAACTTGCAGGCGGCGGTGGGGACCAGCACCATGACTGGGTCGCCCGTCTGGAACTCCCGAGGCTGAGCTGCCCGGTTATAGTGGCGCGCTTGGGCCTGCTGGGCTTTGGCCAGGTGTTCCCGGACTAATGGCATGACACGGTCGATCCGTTGCCTCATCTCGGTGACGTGCTCGACCAGGGACCGGTGTGGGGTGGGTTGTTGATGTTCCCAAGCCTCCTTTGCCACGTCGAGCAGTCCGCGAGGTTGTCTCCCGAAGAGGAGCTCAAACGGGGTAAAGCCTGTGGACGCCTGGGGGACCTCCCGTATACCAAACAGGACATATGGCAACATCTGGTCCCAGTCCCGTCTGTCCTCGGCTGCCACTCGTCGCAACATCTGCTTGAGTGTTTGGTTGAAACGTTCGACGAGTCCGTCCGTTTGAGGGTGGTATACGGTCGTCCGCAGTTGCTTTACCCGGAGCAGCTGGCAGAGGTCAGCCATTAGCCGGGACATGAACGGTGTTCCCTGATCGGTCAGGATCTCCGTCGGTATGCCAACCCGGCTGAACAACAGGAAGAGCTCGTGGGCGATGTTCTTGGTTGTGGCTTTCCTGAGGGGGATGGCTTCGGGATACCGGGTGGCGTAGTCCACCACGACGAGGATGTGTTCGTGTCCCTGGGCCGACTTCGGCAACGGCCCCACCAGATCCATCCCGATGCGCTCGAAGGGCACCTCTATGATGGGCAGTGGAATGAGCGGCGTGGGGGGAGGTGGCTTGGGCGAGGTTTTCTGGCAGTCTGGGCAGGCTTGGCAAAACCGTTTCACCTCGGCCTCCAGGCCGGGCCAGTGAAACCGGTCTCGGATGCGCTGGATGGTGTTACCTGCGCCGAGGTGTCCTGCCAAAGGATGTGAATGCGCCAAGTTCAGGACCGTTTCCGTCTTTGAGCGTGGAACCACCAGCAGTTTTTTCTCCTCCCCCCTCCGCTGGGCGACACAATAGAGCAGGCCGTTCTCTACGACAAAGTGGGGAAGAGGATGGGGTTTTGGCCGGGTATCCTTGCCGTCCACCGCACAGATTTGCGACCAACAATGTTTCAGTCGCTCGTCTTCCCGCTGAGCCCGGCCAAAGGAGCCCCCTCCTGAGACCTGCTGGTAAACATCATAGAAGAGGTTAGTACTAAGGGAAGGGGACTCACCATCTCTCCCACTGTCAGTTGCCAAGAGAACGGGGCGGCGGTTGGGCCTCTTCATTGGACGCCGTCCACGGCGGCCCCCTCTTGGGCTGGCAGGCTGTGTGGCGGTGCTCAGCAGGGCCTCGAAGCCCGGCCAGTCTCGTCCCAGCAACACAGTTACCGGCAGATCCTTCACGAGCCCCACTTCTACGGGCCAGGAACCCGGGGTCGCCGAGATGGTGACGCGTCGTACGGGCACCTCCTGCGTATCTCCATGGACGCAGGTAATCGGCAGTACAGTCTTGGTCCCATAGGGTGGGGGAAGAATCTTCGCCTGGACGAGACTGACGGCGCTACCTGAATCGAGCACTGCTTTGAACGGCCGGCTGTTGATCTTGATCTCGGCCGTTGGAGCTCCCTTAGGCAGCTCCTGGTGCACCACACAACCTGCCCACCAAGTCCGAGCTTTGGGAGAAGAGGGCGCTGTTGGCATGCACTCGTCGTGAGGTTCGGGGGCCGCCGCCCTCTCTATCGGCCGCGAGATGCCCTCCGGCCTGCGTTGCTCCGGAGCCACCCTCCGGGGGAAAGGCGGCACTCGCCCCCCAAGCCTCGCGTCGGTGGGCGGCCTCAGCCAGCTCAATCGCCTCCACCAGCTCCAACGTGGTTGTGGGATTCAGCATTCCGACCGCCTGGCGGAAAACACGGGGCAGGGCCCGGAGGAGGCGATCGATCACCACGCGTTCCGTTACTTGGGCAGCCGTGGGTGTTCCAACCATCAGCCAGTGTTGTGCCAGACGAGTGAGTTCAGCTGCTTGGACACGAGCGGGACTTCGAGGCTGGTACGTCCAGTCATGGAAAAACTGGGCCGCGCACACTGGAGACAGCCCCACCCGGGCCAGAATTTCCCTCTTTACATCCTCATATCTCTCCGCCGTTGTAGTGGGGAGGCTGAAGAAAGCACGCTGGGCTTCGCCCGTGAGGAGAGGGGCCAGTGCACGGGCCCAGTCGTCCGGGTCCCACCCCTCCGTGGTCGCCGTATTTTCAAACATCTGCAAGTATGCCTCCACATCGTCGTGGGATGTCATTTTCGGCAGGAGCTGGGTGGCTTGTACTCGTGGATCCGGTAACGGAACGCGCTGGCGGGCGGCCGTGCGAAGGGCTGCAATTTCCTGGTCAGCCTGGCCCTGGCGTGTGGCCAGGTGTTCTACGATCTGGTGTTGGCGCAGGCTGACGTCCGTTAACTGCCGGAGAAGTTCTTCCATCCTGAGGGGAGGAGTACTCGCCTTTCTGGAAACACAAATAAACGGGTTTTTTTTTTTTTTTTTTTTTTTAATGGTGGAGATCACTTGTCGGTGAGAGCTTCCTTTTCACCTGCCCGCATTCTCCACCACTGTGACGGGGTGGAAGTATCACACGACAAGGAGAGCTCAATAAATACCCCGGAGGGTGGGTTTATTCACAAAGAAAAAAGGTGCAGAGTGAATAGTGGCTTGCTGAGGAGGTGCGGTGCTCTCCGTGTGTGATTTCCTTGGTGCGGTGGGTCGGGGCTGTGCTCATGGCAGAGCTGGATCGGTCACTCGCTGGCGTCTGAAATCAAAGAGAGTCGGCACGTTAGTCATCAGCATGGGAGAGACCCGTCTCTCCCTTTACCCAGCCTCGCACGGCTTATCTGGCCGCGGGCAAACGAGCCTCAGGTGTGGCCGATCCAGCCGTGATGAGCGGGTGCAGGTGTTTCGCGTCCGTCTCCAGGGCAACGCTGATGAGTGTTCGGGACGCTCGTCACAATATATATATATATATATAAATGTATATATATATATATATATGTATATATATATATGGCACACAAAATAGATGACCGACAGAGAAACTCTCTCATTCACCATGTAATTATCTATATGAAAAAGTAACTGAATGACACATCATTCTGCCTAACATCTCCTTTTGTAAATCATATAGATAAGAAACAAAATAAAGGTAAGTGATAAGACGTTTTATTTTTGGATAAACTATTTTATTCACAAAATAATTTCTCTTAACATACCTTATAGGGTTATGATAATTAAAACAGTCCTGACCTAGTTCAAGCTTTGATCTTTGCAAACCAAACTATCACTTTAATGAAATAATATATTTTTTTCCCACTAATAAAAATATTGTATCACTAGCTAGCTCCACACTGGAGAGCTGCTTTATAACAGAAAATCAAGTTGTAATTCTAACTGAAATCGACACTGACTCTGGTTTTTCATGTTTAATAATGTAAAGCTGCTTGATTTAAGGCTAGCTATTGCATAAAGTACTATATAAATAAACGTGACGTGACTGGACTTTATCACATCGCTGTAATCAGATGCGTTTTTAACTGCTGCTTTCACACCACTGTCAGTTTTTGTTGTGTTTATTTCGTTATTGAGAGGAAAGCGTGCAGCATATATTTACATATTCATCCAAACGCCGCTCAGCAGCTTCAGGTTCATTCGGCTGCATTTTGCTCTGAAGCATTGTCTTCTTCTCTTGAATTGCATCCAGGAGAGCTGAATTACAGTCTTGCGCTACAGCGCCACACTGGTCAAACCGCATTATTGCAGGCTCTTACATTAGGTCATATGAGATCAAACGACTACTCGACAACAAAAATATTTGTCGACAATTTTTTATTGTCGACGTTGTCGATAATGCCGACTAATCGTTGCAGCCCTACTGCTGTATTACATATAAACCTAGAGCACTCAAGTCGGCACATAAACCAACGGAGAACCCAGAAAACTGGGATGCCATTCAGTTTCACTTATTCAGGGTCTGTAGGAAAAGATGGATGGATTGTTCATTTAATGATATGTACTTCAGTAATTTCTTTTCATTACTCTTTTGATTTTTATTTTATTTTTTTATTTAATTTTTTTTTTTTTACAGTATATCAACATATTTAAATCATTGTTTATTTTCTCCCACATATCTGTACATGACTTTAACAGACAGACAGAGTGATTGGTTGATTGATTGATTGATTGATGATTTATTATTTATTTGTTTGTTTTTTACAAGATGTTCTTCTATATTATATAAAATATTGGCGGTGTAATGATACTATATAGCGGTTGTATTTAAATTATTTAAATCATTATATATTTTTTTTTCAAATATCTTTAATTGTTTTTTTTTTTTTCAATATTGAAAGTAGTTCATGGGCATGCAGTTTCTTTTTTTTTTTTTTTTTTTTTTTTTTAAGGATTGCTTACTTGTAGTTGATTCCTTGTACACTGCATACTTTTTAGTGATTTAAAAAAAAATAACCTGTTCATCCATTTTTGCAATAGTCTTGCAGTGATCTTGCCTGGGGCTCTACAAAACCTGTGCTCTTACCTCTGCCATATACTTCAAATCAATAGCAGAGACGCTGGGCAAAAGTCATTGATTTCCATTAGACTCATACTTCTATGATATATTTCTTATGATAAGTGGTTTTTATGATATTGAAAGTGTCAATGAATCATATGATTTCTACTTATCCTTACAGAAAAGTACAGTGCTGGTACACAGGGAGGTTTTGAATGGTAATACCATGATACTTTGATATTTACCATGGTACTGAATAATAAACCATGGTATTTACATGATAAATTTCCAAAAAAACATACAGTAGTACCAACATATGCAGAAATGCTTGCTGTAAAACATCACACGCACTGTAAAGAAAAAAAAAAAAAACACTTTCGCCATCGTATTCATTCTTATATTTTCATTTGCTTAAAACATCTTCATAATTTACTCTCATAGCAACAAGAAGAAAGCAACAGCTGTTATTTCTGCTATTTTAATAACAGTGCTTGCAAGTAGCTCAGATACTTTTGACATCTAGCTAATAGCATATAAAGTTAAAGTGAAGGGCTAGTGTGAACGCAAAACAGTAATAGAACAGAATGAATAATTCCACTCCATCCAATACGTTTCATGCATTTTTTTCCCTCTCTTTCATTTATGACATCTCAGAAGGCAGAGGAGGATGAGGATGAGGAGGAGGCGCTCGGGATATTGGAGTGGGATAATTATGGCGCAGCAATACAATTGCGGTGGCTAATGAAGGCGCTAAGCTGATGTACAGCACAGCAGGTTATTGTCACTCTGTGGACCCTCCTTTAGCACAGAGGCCTGGAGTTATGAGGAGTTATGAGACACGCTGGATAGGAGACATAAGAGAAACTTAAATCACTCTCAAGGCTCCTTGTGGCAATTTAACAATCTGCCCACATCCTGTAGTAATTTTGCTGTGCTTGTTCGGGCCTTTTGATATCTCATGGCTCATTAGCTCAGTGGGTTTCACTAAGTTTTATACTGTTTTTATTAGACTCTTCTCTAAAAAACTATGAGGAGAAAGATGAGGCCTGTGAGAAACTAATGTGAGACATATTTTTCTGGAAATGGGCAGTTGAGACAAAGCAATACAAGCAACAATAGCTCCCACCACCATTGGAGAAAGAAAGTAATCATTAATGTCAACAAAACTGCCTCAACAAGAACAAAAAACCTTATACTGTGTGTAAAAAATATGTTTTATGCTAACATTATAAAAAAGTCACTGCAGCAAAACACTACAGTACCTTCTGAAATAGTCTGGACCTGCTGAAATGACCAGTTGAAAACTATCTTATTACACAGCTTTCTGGAATACTGCCATTCTGCGGTTAAATATATTTGTATAATGGCCCCAAAGTATATAATTGACTGTTGCCACAGCAACCAATCTGCTACACGGTGCTAGTTTCATGTATTTCATTTCACGTGATCCAATAATTTCATCTATCTATCGCAAAACAAAATATGGGGGTCCAAATTCAGTTTGTTTATTTATAAATTTGCTTAATGATCATAAATCTGTTTTGGCTTGCTTTGCCATTATGGGGTATGGATATTAGTTAAAATTAAAACTAAGCAGATTAGCATAAGGCTGAAGCATAACAAATTGTGGATTGATTGATTCAACCTTTTTATTGTATATGTATATGTATATATAATACATATACACACACACACACACACACAAATCACAAATATATATATATATATATATATATATATATATATATATATATATATATATATATATATATATATATATACACAAACAATTGGAAAGTAAAATTAATTTTTAATTTGTATGATTTAATAATTACTTTTCATTGTCATTGATTAATAATAATTAATAATTAAAATTTAAATACAATTGTAGAATAAGGCTGCAACACATATAAAACAAAAGATCTCACTGGATTATTACAATTAATGGCAAAATGAATGTTTGGAAATGTAAACTGGTATTTCCTACTGATACACTACACCAAAAGATAGAAATAAAAACTTAAAACCATTTTTTTAGCTGGTTAAAATACTAGTGTTCTAATAATTTTGGCCACCACTATATATATGCTACTTGTTGTCATAGTCGCAATATGCAAATCTCATCCAGCAGAGTCTATGAAAAGTATCCTCTGAAATGGTTTGCATCCTTAAACATTTTCAGCATTCAAATAGCCATATGTCCAGTGTCAAAAGTCATCTAACCCCTAGAATCATGCCCATGGTTTCACTTGAGCCCTGTGCATCATTAATTCGGAGGTAAGCCGAGCCACCCTGGAGATATGTGAATGGCTGCTTCACTAGCAGTAATTAAAGTCTAGGATGGGCTGAGCAGCAGTCAATGCCCTCGGCTTATTCTGTGTGACTCCCATTTCAGTCTCCCGCCCCCTGCCTTACTCACGCACAATTCCACAAGCTTTCTTATTTTGATTGTTAAATTTCCCCTATGCTGGAATGCCAACTGCAAGCAGCATTTACTCTGAATGATTATTGTATTCCCAGAAAGTACACAAATTTACCTGGTTTTAAATGATGTAAATGGTCACAACTTCAAAGTGTTGTCATCTTAAAAGGATAGTTCCCCTCAAAATTATTTACTCTCCTTCACGGCATTCCAAACGCTCTTCCATTGAACAGAAAAAAGGGGATGTATTAAAGAATATCATGGCTGGTTATTGATTGATTGATTGATTTGATTGATTGATTGAATGATTGAAGGCAGGAAGGTGGACAGACAGACAGACAGACCAGGGCTGTCAAGTTCAAAAAAACAAATAAGTAAATAAAATATTACGATGTAATTGGTAAAGTACATGCAACTCATGTGGTGTATGATGTGGTATGATATCCAATTTTCTTGGTGCATTCATGAGAAAATTGACAGAACTAGTCTTAATTATTTAGTTTACAGGACTGATCCAGTTCTCGAGTGGTCCAGTCACAATGATTTTTTTTTTTTCTTTTTTTTGTCAAATAAACTATTTCTATCATTAAAATTTAAATTCTTGAAAGCTCTAGTCCCCATTCACTGTAATTACATGAAAAAGAGTAAAAGGTACATTTACTCTTTTTACTCTTTTTACATTTACCCCCCAAAGAAAGCTTTTATTCTGCAGTGACATACTATTCAAAAGTCACAGTAAAAAATATTCTTACATTCTTACAAAAGATTTCTATTTCACATAAAAGCCATTCTTTTGAACCTTCTCAAAAGAATCTTGGGGGTAAAAAATTTCTTGAGCAAAAAAAAAACAAAAAAATGATCAGCAGGATGAAAATGGTGAAATGCAGCTTTGCCATCACATAAATAAATTAACCCCAAATTTTTGAATGGTAGCATTCATTATTCAAAAGTTCTCCTTTTGTGTTCCACAGTAGAAAGAAAATCATATACTGTAAGTTTGGAATGACATGAGGGAGAGTAAATGAAGACAGCATTTACATTTTGGATAAATTATCCCTTTAAGCATGGACAGAAGGGAGGATCTCTCTTGCCTGTTCATTTCCCCTCCCGCTCACTTGAAACTGAATATGAAGAAGCAATGATGAAGTGCAAATGGCTTCAGAAATATGGCTATGTATGTTAACACTCTGAATATTTCAAAGGATTTCCTATATTGTCTCCAGAGACCCATTAAAGCAAAAGCAAGAAACTTTAAAAGAATACATCAATTGCTGAGATTGAGAAGGGTACAGTAAGATATCGAGCTGCTGTATCACAGGTTTGTGATGGAAATATGCATGTTAAAGGACGATAACATTAACACATTATTCTGAGGAGAAATTTATGCAAACACCAACATTTTTTTTTTCTTTTCTACATTTTATTATTACTGATTTAGCTTAAATTGCACACACAGCTCTAAACGGGGCTTTCTACATGTGGAATCATTATCCTCTTTCCCCTCCAGTGGAAGAAGATGGGCCGTTTTCTCTCTCAGCTTTGATTGATCTGTGTCTGGCGCACTGATGTGCTTACATTAGAGATCCTGAAGTGAGGACATCATCTAAACATTTTCAATTCCGTATGGCACTCCAGCACTTCCACACTCTCAGGAGGGGTGTCTGGTGCCAGTCACAAGATGATGTCATGCTATGAGTCTCAAGCTCTGAAGCTCTGCTTGGCTTTTCCCTGCGGTTCCCCTCTGATCTCATCCTGCAGAGGAGTGGATACCCTTTCATTTGTAAAATGTGATGTCATATCAGGTCATTTCTTAAACATTCTGCCATTAAAATACTGGAAATATCTGCTTGTATAAATGTAAGAGAGTACCTGTATTTATGTGGATGCAAAAAATGTGTAGTTTGACAGAATGTATTTAAATGATAAATTTTACCTTGATAAAGCTCAGCAGAAAAAAAAAGGAACCGCTCCCAACAGCAACCTTTGTTAATTGCTTTTTCATTTAGATTCCTAATTTTACTGTGAAATCTAGACTGATTCAAATACAATAAGGGCCAGATTTACTAACAGCTTGCACTAGCGCAAACCGTCTTTTGGCATTAAAATATTCCTGTCAGGTTTTACTAAAGACGCACAGTGAAGAATTAGCACTGAAAAGGCATGGACACAGTTATTTTTGTGCCTGATCTTATTGAATATGCATTTGTAGGAGTTTCCCTTTCAGATGCAAATTTTATGGGAGGAGAGTATTAAAAAAATGGATCACGCAATGCGATTTACTAACGTTTGCGCTCGTCAAATTACTTGTGCCATTATTTAATGGCCAAAAAAAGCATGTCTTAAACTATTTTGCGCCTGTGTCGTAAGTAGATCACCCGCACCGCATCGGCTCTGCTTATTTGCGACTGCACAAATTTTCGCTGCTCTTGTTGCATTGGTCGATATGTAAATGAGATGTTGCGTCTGTGTTCTTTAACGTCTGTGTTCTTGTGTTCTCTGAGCTTTGTCAGTAAATCACCCGTAGAAATTTACACACCCATCAGCACTGTTTTGGAATTTCGCTCCCGTGCTAATTTGCCCTGTTTCGTGAATCTAGCCCTAAGTATTAAAGCAAGTTTATCTACAGTACACTGTAAAAAAACAAAATAAATAAAAAATAAGATTTTTTAAGAGAGATTATTAAAAGATTATTTGTACTTATTTTTGGTATTACTTATTTTAATTTATGTTAATTGATATATTTCAATATTGCAATGAACTTCACAATGTTGCTTTTTATTTTACCACCTGTGTAGTGGTTGTTAGTACAAAGATACTATTTTACATTATATCAGTTAATGAAGTATACCATTTTTACCTTTAAATTGAACTTTTTTCTTTTTTTTTCTTTTTTTTTTTTTACCTAAACTGGTGCTACTGCATTGTATTTTTACAGAAAATTTCTGTCAATCTTTAACAGTAAATTTCTGGCTTTCTTGTTGTTAAACTTATAAAATGAATGCTAGACAGTCAAGTACATAGTGTATAGTATGTCATTTTGGGACACAGCTAGAATACTGTGCAGTTGTTTTGTTGTTCTGGATGGTCCCTACACTCTAAAAAATGCTGGGTTAAATACAACCCAGTGCTGGATAAAATTTGGACAAACCCAGCGATTGGGTTGTTTTCAACCTATGGTTGGGTTAAATGTTTAACCCAGCCTTCTGGGTACTAACCCAACCGCTGAGTCAAAACAACCCAGTTGCTGGGTTTATCCATATTTTACCCAGCGCTGGGTTGTATTTAACCCAGCATTTTTTAGAGTGTAGGGTATTGCTAGATGGTTGCTAGGGTGTTCTAGGTTGTTGCTAGGTGGTTGGTGTTCTGTAGTGAAAAATAAAAAAAGAGGCTCACCCCTCTGTCTCTGTTTTGTTCTGGTCTCTGTGATCCCTGCTTCAACGTAAGTCAATGTTTTTTTTTTTTTTTTTTTTTTTTTTTTTGTCTGCCTGTTTTATCGTCTGCCAATTCAAAAGCCTGATTGCTTAGAAAAGAAACAGCACAGCTCTCCTCAACAAGATGTGTGATTGAGGTATCATTCATGTCTCTAACACAAACGGTGCTGGATGAATTATAATTCAAGTTTAATATTAAAGTCAGTAGGTTTGAAAGTATAAGCAACAGTAGCAGTGAGGCTCGCCTTAAGCACCACTATATATAAACCTGTCCTGTCTGAGATCTGAAGGGGCAATCTCTGTTTGTGAGTAAGGTGTGACCTTTTAACTGGTCATCTTACTTACCTTGACCTTTTCGCATGGAAGGATATAAAACCAGCCGTACTATATGCTGCTGAAGTTTTGCAAAAAGCACTCCATCACCATGAGGGGAGGAGCACTTGCTTCCATGCTTTTGACCTTTTTAGGCTAATAACAACTTGCTGCTCCACTACAAATTGAAATAATTTATGGTTTATGACGCCTGACAGCCTTTGTCTACCACTTTAGCCTTCCCACCTGATTGGAAAAGAGACTCTTCACATTCATCTTCCCTCTGCCATCTGCCAGATCTTTATAGACCGAGGACCTGAAGCAGGACACTCAGGCGTTTCCTTTAAGTCATATTGTGTCTGCTGCTAAATTAGGTGTTTCTAACACTTATTTAGAGATGACAAATATGCCCATTTTTCTCTATCTCAGAAATCAATTGAGAGACTAAGCTTTGCTAACGATTTAAGCTTAGAGCTTCCATGTTCTTGCACTGTCTGCTCATGTATCATTTTGTTTAGCTGAAATGGATCTGACAGAGATGCAGCCTTGCGTACTGCTGAGGAATAGTTAGTTACTCTTGGGAAAAAAAGAAACCCGTCAGGTTAAAATTTGATGCCCAGACAGATATGTTGCATTTCACAGAAAGGCAGGAATCTATTCTGCTTTCATGTCAGAAACACTGTAATTATGAGTTTCCAACTTGTAAACCCCTTCATGTCTTTGTTGAACTCGTAATTACAAGTTGTAAATTTAATGAAAGCTCCGACTTCCTCTCACTTGTGGCATCGTAAAAAGAATCAAAATGACAGTGGCCTTGATAGTTAAAGATAGTCAGGTGAATCTACACATACTTCCGATAGTCGTTTTATAGTTACTGTTACCCAGTGTGCTTTTTCCATAAACATTGTGCAAGAGCAAAAGGGCAAGAGCAAAACCAATTAATATTGGTTAAATATTATGCTGCCATTAACGACAAAGCCACATATGGATTATGTTTGCTGTTATGAATGTTGCCATAGAAATTAGTAATTTCTGACATTAAATAGATCAGAAGAGTCTCCTCTTGTAATAATGAGGATTCAAACACAATAAAAACATTGCATTATTAGTGCTTTTTCAGCTGCCTTGCCGTCTACTGCCTAAGAAGTCAACTGTCTTTTAAGGAAGCATCCGAAAGTGACTGATGTGGAACGCTCTACACTCTAAAAAATGCTGGGTTAAATACAAACCAGCACTGGGTAAAATGTGGATGAACTGAGCAATTGGGTTGTTTTTACCCAGCGGTTGGGTTACACATTTAACCCAACTGTTGGCTGAAAACAACCCAGCATGTGTTCTGTCCAATATTTACCCAGCACTAGGTTGTATTTAACCCAGCATTTTTTAGAGTGTATATAGGCAGAAATTCTGCATGCTAAACAAATATTACTTCTCATGATGGACAGGCTGATTTATTCCATAGTTTAAATGGTAATGATACACAAAGATTAAGAGTAAAATAATAAATATCATAAAATTGAACTGGTTTTAGAAATACTTTTAGCTCTGTTTCAAAACCTAGTGAGTGCTTTGGTGTCTAGAAATAGGCAGTCTCATTGTTTATATGTTGGTATTTGCTTAATTCGTAAATATTAAAAATTTAAAGATACTAAAACATACTTTTTTCTTACTTTCGGATAGATACTGAAAAAAAAAAGACAGACTGACAAATGTAAGCAGAAAGGTAGTCAGACAACCTTCCGTTACAGTTATAACATTTACTTAATATCATTATTTTAATTTACATATTTACATATTTATTGTTTTATAGATATATTTTAGGTCCCTTTCTAAAATCGTATCCCAATTCACTTGCATAAAACCATTCTTGCAATACTTTAAGTGTGTTATGACCTCTGGTTTTATTGATGAAGACCGATAAATAAAGACTTGAATTTGGTTGTGTTCCAGTATTGGATTCTGAAAATTTTGACTACATGTGCACTACTGTGCATTCTATGGTAATTTTTATTCACAGTATATATATATATATATATATATTTTTTTTTTTTTTTTATTTGGACCTTAACGTGTGACCGATCATTTTTATGTCCGTTTTTATGCCCACATTTTTAAGTTAATTCGTAAATGATTCACGTTTTAGATGCTGTCAATATGCTAGTTTTAGTATCTGTGCAAACACAAGTAATGTACGATATGTGTAGTAGAACCACATCTTGCTGAAAATACATATGAATACTCAGGAGATCAGGTTAAAATAGGCAGCTCTCTACTAAGGAAGCATCCTGACTGAAGTTGAACTTCACAAGGGACTCGTTTGGAACGCTCTACACGGGCTCCGCTCGCTGCAGATGTAGTGCTCCTGATCCTGGAGTAATTGATTCCAATAGAGTTTGATGTTAGCATGTTGCTAATCATACATCGCACAATGAAACATTGAGTAAAACGGTACATTTTTTATTAGACGTGAACTATTTTTATAGATATTTTTTTCTGTGTTGAATAAAATGAGTATATTTATATTCAATAATAATGTCTTTTGTCTTGTCCACCAGCTTGGATTTTTTTTTTCTCCACTGAGCTCATTTGCAATGCATTCTGATTGCCTTTTTTTGTGTAGGATACATGCAATGCTGACTAAAAGGAAAAGTTCACCCAGAAATGAAAATTTGTTTAAAGTCCATTCACCCTCAGGCCATCCAGGATTCAGATGAGTTTGTTTTTTCATTGAAAGGGATGTGAAGAAATTTAGCATTACATCACTTGCTCACCATTGGACCTTTGCAGTGAATGGGTGCCATCAGAATGAGAACCTAAACAGCTGATAAAAACAACACAGTAGTCCACAAATAATAATCAATGTCAATCACTTAACATCTTGTTAACTGATCAAAGCCTTTTTATGGAAGTGTTATTATAGAGTGATATTTTGGCCAAAAGAGACAGTTTAAAGCATCTTAATGATTGATTTGTTTATTACAAACATGCAGCTTTTCACTTTACAAGACATTAATTGATGGACTGGAGGTGATTACTTGTGGGTTATCGTGATGTTTTTATCAGCTGTTTGAATCCATTCACTTACTGCAGAGG
Organism: Spinibarbus caldwelli; assembly: GCA_039654775.1. NCBI lineage: Eukaryota > Metazoa > Chordata > Actinopteri > Cypriniformes > Cyprinidae > Spinibarbus > Spinibarbus caldwelli. The sequence goes on from CM077222.1 coordinate 19,268,615, forward strand.
ATCCAATGGTGAGCAATGACTGAAATGAAATGACAAATCACAAAAAAATCATTGAACTACGATAAATGTGATCGCACCTTTAGAAATTGGCCAAAGAAGGTGTCTTAAAAAGTAGAAGTCTCCCTTTTACCTATGATACTTTAAAATGCTGTCTTAGTAGGCGGCTCACTAGGTTTCAAAACCAAACTATTGTGTCTTATAAGTGTCTGCAGAACAGTGTTGACCCACAAATGGATCAGTCAGCAGATTACAACCTTAATAAACATCAACACCACCCTGGATTAACTCATAATCTCAGACAAAGTGGGATAAAGAATCATGATTGATGGCTTCACCTCTGACAGCAAGCATTTATTAACTGACATCTGCAACCTCATCAGATCACAGTGTGTGAAATATACCTGTATTGATTTTGCATTGCATATGTCACATGTGGCACATAATATTTCTAATGTTATGACCTTTCTCTCTTTCTTCTTTCTCACATGCTTTCCCATCTGGCTAACCACCTACAAAGGTAAGTCAAATCTAATGATCTCTTCCTCGTGCAATGTGTGGGAAGGTTAAAGATGTTAAACTAAGGTCAGCAGTTATATGTTTCACACGTTCACAGTGCTACTGCATCATCGTCTTGAAAGTTTAGTAGCTCTCTGTGTGATTAGTGGAGTTTGGAGCTGATTGTGAATGAAAATGAGGCATCCCCAGAGAACATGGCTGACCTTGGCCCAGCCTTAGAAACCAGTTTAAAGGAAATTTAGACACGCAGTCAACAGAGAGCTGACCATCTGAAAAATTGTTCAAGCTTTGCTGGCTTATTACATTACCTTTCAGTTTGAGCAGCTGAATAAAGAACATTAAAACATTTTCAAATCGCTCAAAAGAGGATTTTAGAGATGTTCTCTACTTCTGTAAATGTTAAGTATATACATTTTTACTTCTTAAGTGAGTGTGATCCAGCATCTTTAGAGAGTGTTTTTAGGTGTAATAAACTTTAATACATTCAATAAGCGCAAGTGGATGCAGCTGGAATGCGTTTTGCAAAATCGTTTTAGTTTTGATTAACTGGCTGTGTTCTCAATGGATTCTAGCTTACTATTGACTGCATACTGTTTACTGTATACACATAATATTACGTGTATACAGTAGAAAAAAAAAAGAAACAAAAAGTGAAATTATGGTTATGTCACAATAGAAATAGAAAATATCAAGTTACAGTGCATCCAGAAAATATGCACAGCGCTTCACTTTTTCCACATTTTATGTGACAGCCTTATTCCAAAATGGATCAAATTTATTATTTTCCTCAAAATTCCACAAACAATACCCCATAATGACAATGTGAAATAAGTTTGTTTAAAATCTTTGCAAATTTATTAAAACGAATAAGTATTCACAGCTTTTGCCATAACACTCAAAATTGAGTTCAGGTGCATCCTGTTTCTACTGACCATCCTTGAGATGTTTCTACAACTTGATTGGAGTCCACCTGTGGTAAATTCAGTTGATTGGACATGATTTGGAAAGGCACACACCTGTCTATATAAGGCCCCACAGTTAACAGTGCATTTCAGATCACAAACCAAGCCATGAAGTCCAAGGAATTGTCTGTAGACCTCCGAGACAGGATTGTATTGAGGCACAGATCTGGGGAAGGGTACAGAACAATTTCTGCAGCATTGAAGGTCCCAATGAGCACAGTGGCCTCCATCATCCATACATGGAAAAGTTTGGAACCACCAGGACTTCAGGCTGTCCGGTCAAACTGAGCGATTGGGGGAGAAGGGCCTTAGTCAGGGAGGTGACCAAGAACCCGATGGTCACTCTGACAGAGCTCCAGCATTTCTCTGTGGAGAGAGGAGAACCTTCCAGAAGAACAAACATCTCTGTAGCACTCCACCAATCAGGCCTGTATGTTATAGTGGCCAGATAGAAGCCATTCAGTAAAAGGCACCTGAAAGACTCTCATACCATGAGAAACAAAATTCTCTGCTCACCACTCATCACCTGGCCAATATCATGCCTACAGTGAAGCATGGTGGGGGCAGCATCATGCTGTGGGGATGTTTTTCAGTGCCAGGAACTGGGAGACTAGTCAGAATCGAGGGAAAGATGAATGCAGCAATGTACAGAGACATCCTTGATGAAATCCTCCAGAGTGCTCTGGACCTCAGACTGGGGTGAAGGTTCATCTTCCAACAGGACAACGACCCTAAGCACACACCCAAGATAACAAAGGAGTGGCTATGGGACAGCTCTGTGAATGTCCTTTGAGTGGCCCAGCCAGAGCCCAGACTTGAACCCAATTGAACATCTCTGCAGAGATCTGAAAATGGCTGTGCACCGATGCTCCCCATCCATCCTGATGGAGCTTGAGAGGTCCTGCAAAGAAGAATGGGAGAAACTGCCCAAAAATAGCCAAGCTTGTAGCATCATACTCAAAAAGACTAAAGGCTGTAATTGGTGCCAAAGGTGCTTCAACAAAATATTGAGTGAAGGCTGTAAATACTTAGTATGTACATGTGATTTTTTTTTTTTTTTATATATATATATATATATATATATATATATTAGTAGAATTTTGAGGAAAATAATGAATTTAATTCATTTTTGAACAAGGCTGTAACATAAAATGTGGAAAAAGTGAAGCCCTTTCAGGATGCACTGTATATGTATTGCATTGCTGGTAGTTAATGCAGAATGTTAAAAATGTTAAAAAATCCAAGTTGTCCAAGAAAGTAAAAAATCCAAGAAAGAAAGATGATTATAGTACAGTTTACAAGAGAATACTATTTCAGTGTTTCTTACTTCAAAAGTTTGTGTTTAGTCAGCACCAATAGCCTCGTGGGCAGCGCAACGACATATAGCACTGTTGCTTTTCAGACACCCCAGGCTCGAGTCCTGGATCGCAGACCTATCCCGATCACGTCCCCCTCTCTCTCCCACTTCACTTCCTGTCATCATACTGTCCTATCATAATATAGGCACAAATAATAATAATAAAAAAAAGTTTTTTTTATTTTTTTATTTAAATTTACTATCAATTTCTGAGCAAAAATTGTTTCAACACCATTTTTTTACTTCAGTGTAAACAGTGTGTATTATGGTAGTCTGATGACTCGAATGTTACCATATTTTCATGTACATACTTTATTATTATTTCTAGCAGTGTGATTTGCTTTATCATGAATTATGATTAAGAACTTTTTTTTTCAAGTTTCATTCACTTGACCTTGTTGGTGGCCCTGCTTTACCCTGAGGATTTTGCCCTCTCTCTGACCCTTATGATAACACATGTGCTTCAAGGCAGTATTCTGGCTTTCCTACAGAGGTGCTAATGCATGTGTAATTTAAAAGCAAGAGCTACAGATAAAATTGCAAGCATTTTCTGTTATTTTAGTTTCAGCCTTACCGTCTGTGAGTGTTGAGCTCACACAATTGGGTTGCATGTGGACTTGCCATAATTTTCATTATTCCAAGAGCGAGCGCTCTAACGCTGAGAGAGATTACTCGGCCTAGAGGGGAAAATTCAAGGTTAAAGAGGAGGCTTATAAAGATGACGCTAGCTTCAATATGGTTTGTGTGGACTTTACAAATGACTAGGTTTTGGACACTGTGCTGGCTGTTGAGAGTTATTGCAAGCAGGATTTTACTTTTAGAAATTAATTACCTTACCTGGACTCTAGGGCAATGAAAATAATAAAGCACACAATCATCCAGCAACACTTAAACTGCTACCGAATCAAAGTATAAAGTATCACAGAGCATTGGATCTTCATCAGGCCAACATGCTATCGTTGCAATTCATAACTTTTTATGTTTTGGTGAATTGGTGGCTAATTCGTGTGAATTTTTATGGTCTTTCGTTTGTATACTTTCACATGGTCTGCTCACACCCCACTGATGGTTTGGATTAGGGATGAACCTTAATGTTGTTTTCTAAAAAGTGTACGTTTCCATACAAACAACATTATATGAATTCATACAAAATCACCACCTCATAAAATAGTTATTTTTTCATGGGACTGGGCTGAGCAGGCTCATATTGTAACATACTGTGCAGATTTATTTGGATTTCCAAACTTCTTTGTAAGGTGAACACCTTTAATTAAAAAAAATAAATTATAAATTAAAAAAAATAAATAAATAAACCTCGAAACACCCCTGAGATTATAAGTTAATATTTCAATAATTTAACATAACATGTTCACAACTCTAATATCAGTTGGCTAATAGTCACAATATATATTTTTAGTAAGTGTTTTATTTTGATTTGTACAGAGCCCTGCACATGACGTGACACATGAACTTGTTCCCTCGGTTTACTAAATCATGTGCTCGATATGATCATTCTTGCCCTCATTTTAAGTAAATTGTGTGCACAAAATGATCATTCATTCTACTTCCCAATTAAAGTGTCTTTGTCCATAACACAACATAACATAGCATAACAACATAACATAACATAACATAACATAACATAACATATAACATATAACATAACATAACATATAACATATAACATAACATAACACATAACATAATATAAAACATAACACATAACATAGCAGCAGCAACAGGTTTAGGACAATACAGACAGGAAGTCGATCAAATTATTATTTTGTGCATGTGATTTAGTAAACTGAGGGAACGAACTGGTAAATTGTGCATTCTGTTTGTTTGTTTTTTCCCTCCATGTCATGTGCGGGACTCTGATAATTTGTTTTCTTTTTAAAATTATTTATTTTAATTTTGCATTTTTATGATTTAATTATTTATTGCCTTTTCATAAACTCCCTGCACTTCCCTTATGAATCCCAGTTTGGGAAACACTGCTTTAATTTCTAATCTCTACATTCCCAAAGATTATCTCAGATGTTATATTTACCACAAAATCAGCATGAAACAGCATTGACAAGCCTTTTTGCCTCTATAATTTGCACATACAATTATTAGACTTACGACACGACACATTATTTGACACATGAAACTGAATATTCAACTACAAAAAAATCGTTATTGAAACAAACATTTTTATCTTCTGAATAATATGAGTCAAATCATGCACAATAAAACCAGAAACAAGTATTAAATACGTTTTTTTTTTTTTTTTTATATATATATTGACTTTAAATGACAATTCAACAACAACAGCATCAACAAAAGGCTCTTTCCCTCTCTTTCTCACTTTCAGTTTCTATCAGTGAGCAGCTGCTTCTAGGACTCTATGTCTGTGCTTTACTCTGAGATGTCAGAGATAGCTTCATCCTTGAAAATGAAATTTGTGTGTTGTAGCGTGTTTGTGTGTTGTGCGTCTTTTTTCAGTGCCAAGCACCCACGGCTACTCATTCAGATGGGAAGGGGAAAAAAAGTCCAAAAGATTCCCTAGATTGGAAAAAAAAAAAAAAAAAAAAAAAAAAATTATCTACAGGCTTTACTCTGGCTTACTGAAAGCCCCAAGAGGTGATACATGCAAGCATATCCTCCCTGTACAGCTCCCAGTTGTTTCTAAATGGCTACAGTAATTAATTCTCATGTTTATCAGTGAAACAACTAAGAACGGTTTTGATTTATATCTTAATTGCGCCAAATTATGCTTGCCTTATGGTGGATACTGAGCTAACCTAATGTAGAGATATCAGAATAGGGTATGTACTTAAAACTCTACCTCAAAGCACAAATTTAATACCACATGTGAGTGATAACATATAGGGGCCTCGTTGGAAATGTGATGCAGAGCAGTGGTGCGGTGCTCTTTGAAGTGATAATGATTTGAACAGATTCTTGCTAGCTGGAGAGCTCCACAGTAGAGCAATTAAATCTGCTTTAAGGAAACTGCAGGCACGGAGAAAATGTAGGCCTACATGAGAGAAGGGCATGATTCCCAGATCTACAGCGAAGAAACAACCTGTTGTTTTACAGTGCTGGGGATTGAGTAATTAAAAGTAGAGTTGGTGTTAAATTAGCTGTATTTTTCAGTAGCTTAGCAGTTAGCTACTTTGGATGAGAAGATGTGTAGATGCCCTGTCTGTTGGCACTGGTTGGTGCTTGTTTGTCCCAGTTGAACATGTTGAGTCGGGTCTTGGGATGTTTGAGAAGTGACGTACTGTAGTCGGTTGGCTGTCAGTGTTGTCAGTGCGTTTGTAGCACAACAAAATGCTACATTGCTCTTGTATGTAGCAACGAGAATCATATTTTGGCTTATTTGGCTAATTTGGTTCGTTCAGATGGTTCACGTAAATGTTTCAAAGCAATCCACCAAATTTCTGAGGTATTTTATTGTCTCTTTGAGGCTTTTTTGCTAGAATTTTCAGTAGTTTAGCAGTTAGCTACTTTTGACAACAAAATCCTACATTGCTAAACTATCCTCTCGTATGCAGCAATGAGTCAAATTTTTGCTTTATTTGGTTCATTCATATGGTTCATGTTATAAAACAATCACCTTAATCTCTTTGAGGTATTTTATTGTAGGTCTGTTTGAGGCTTTTTTTTCCTTCTGATGTTTTCAACTGGTGTGGTTTTCTAGACTTATTTGTTGTATTTAGTGTGTAGATATAATAAATATAAAATAGAATAGTAGATATAGTAAATATATATCTTACAGACACAACTGAAATTATATTATGCCCTCCATATCATCAGTGTAACTACTTCTTACATTAATGTTCAGGAATTAGTATAATGTACTGAAATGCATCGTATCAATAATTGCTTAATTAGTGTTTAGACCACACAAACACATAGCTTGTAAGCAATATGTCAGGTAATGTTACATTTACTGCAGGAAAGCCATTTAGCTTGTTAGAAAAATAAAATACTCTAGAGAGGAGTATTTTGCTAAATATATGCACTATATAACATAATCATTATATTTCTACTTAACCTTCATTATTTAATGTATGTTTGAATAAATATGTTATGAAATTAGGCTTTTATGACTGCCACTGTTTAAATGTTGTACATTGTAGAATGTAGACCCATAATTATATCATTAAGAAGTTGATATAAAAACTGCCCTATGGTTTTTATTTGCTGTGTTGACACATTACATCTTAAAACAAATAGTAACTACTTCCACTAGCTTCTTCAACACTGCTTTACATTTGTACTAGTAAAAGAACAGCATCATGATCTTTTTCTGAACACGTGTAAAATAACTTCCACCTCTGAGTAGATGAGATACAATTTTAATTATCGGTTAATTTATAGTAAGTGATTATCTTATAATGGACCTGGCGCTGCTTTTCCTGAAGAGTTATTACACTACTGTTATTTTAGTCTCTTGTGAAAGATATTTTTCTAGTTGAGGAGGTCTTTATATTTCTTTTTAATTAAATGTAAAAGTCTCGATTGAGATATGGATCAGGACAAATATTAGCTTCTTTGTTTTTTTGTTTTTTTTTGTTTGCTTGTTTGTTTTCGCTACTAGATGGAAAACATTCAGTTTGAATGTGGTGTCACTATGAACCAATCAGTAATAACAGTATTTGTCTAACAGGTGCTTTTCAAAAGTTTGGAATCAGTAAGATGTTTAATGTTTTTAAAGAAACATTAACATTTTCATTATTTGATCAAAATACAGAAAAAAATAATAATTTTGTGAAATATTATTGCAGTTTAAAAGAAAGTTTTATATTTTAATATACTGTAAAATATAATTTATTGCTGTGAAGCAAAGCTGAATTTTAAGCATCATTACTCCAGTCTTCAGTGTCACATGATCATTCAGAAATCATTCTAATATGCTTATTTATAATCAATGTTGGTAACAGTTGTGCTGCTTAATCTTCTTCGAGACCTGTGATATTTATATTTTTTTTCCTCAGGATTTTTTGATATGTAAAAAGTTAAAAAGAGCAGTATTTATTCAAAATAGAAATGGTGTATTACAATATATACTACTATTCAAAAGTTTTGGGGTCAGTACATTTTTCTTTTCTTTTCTTTTCTTTAAAGAAATTAATACTTTTAATACTTTTTATATTATTAGAATATTTATATTTTGAATAAATGCTGTTCTTTTTATTCATCAAAGAATCAAGGAAAAATGATCACAGGTTCCAAAAAATAAATAAATAAATAAATAAATAAATAAATAAATAAATATATATATATATATATATATATATATATATATATATATATATATATATATATTTATTTATGTATGTATGTATGTATGTATGTATGTATGTACGTATTTATTTATTTATTTATTTATTTATTTATTTATTTTTTGGAACCTGTGATCATTTTTCCTTGATTCTTTGATGAATAAACATCAATGAATATACATATTTATATATTAAGCAGCACAACACTTTCAACACTGATAATAAATCAACATATTAGAATTGTTACGGTCCCTTGTATAAGTGTCTAGAAGTCAAGAGACACATAATATAATGGATGGACAATGGCCAGAGTTTTCCAAATTGATTATTTATTGAAACACAAATTACTCACAAAAGTAACCAAAAATAAGAGATGGGGAGCCCAACAACAAAGAACGGAATAACTAAACTAACAGAAACAAGGTGGGACTCCCCGCTCCAAACTAAAATTACAAACTAAGAAAAAGTATGTGGCGATGTGGCTGTGGAGAAAATTGTGGCTGCACAAACAGCACCTGCTCCCGCAACACTAGCATCAATAACTAGTTTAAAAATCGTACACTGGGGCAGCAAGGACAGGTGCGTGCATCAGGAGGGCTTTAAGAGACTCAAAAGCATGTTGGCATTTTGGTGACCACTTAAACGCAGTTTTCGGACTCAGCAGGTCAGTGAGTGGGGCAACCACAGAAGAAAAGTTTTTACAGAAGCTGCGGTAATACCCTGACATTCCCAAGAACCGCTGTAGTTCACGACGAATGGAAGGAACTGGGAATGACGAGATGGCCTCATTTTTGGCATTTAGCGGCTTTACTATGCCACCACCCACAATTTTACCCAGGTAAACTACTGTCGCTTTAGCAAAATCACATTTAGCCAAATTAGCAGTTAGATTTGCCTCAGCCAGCCTCTGGAAGACCTGTTTTAACTGATTGATGTGCTCGTCCCATGTTGCAGAATGAACAACTATGTCGTCCAAATACGCCTCTGTAAGAGAAACAGGTCAATTTAGCTCAAAGGGAACCATTTATGATTTTATAGGGAATTTGGACAGAATCACTGTTTTGCGGCTGATCACCAAGTCGGCCAGCGATTCACTGAGCGAGCCGTATAACATCAACTCTGCACTGGATATGAAAATCCAAAATATAGTGAAAACACTATTTAATAGCACAGTAACAAGATCGGCAGGTTAAGACATTAACTTGTAAGCACAAAACACAAGATACTTCTCTTTTCAATATAAATAAGATTTTATTGGATAAATCTAAGACATGTAAACTAATCTAACACATGAACGCATGCATTCACACATTCACACAAGTTGCAGAAAGAGAGAAAGTGAGGAAAGGATGAGTTTAGAGAATGAAAATGTGAAATCCCAAGTTTATAGCAATATGTGCAATTGCATAGACCTTGCAACCATCAATCACTTAATTAACCCTTGCATTGAGTTTCTCAATGAGGCTAAAATTTATATTAAATGCACCATCTCAGTTAGAATCTGGAGGTTACTTGCATTGCCTTTGTGTTAAGGGATTCCCTTTCGTTGTCATCTTTGCAGAAAGGGGGTTTCCCAAGGTTGCTGATTGGCTGAAAGTTCAGTGGTCATTCGTAGTGAAGTCTTGGGCGTTGGCTGAAGTTGGTTTCAGAGTCAGTTGCTGGTCGAAGTTTGAAGCGGGTGCTGTCAGAGCTGGACTTTGCTGCAAACTTAAATTAGAACATGAAACTCTCAACGGAAAGAAAAGAAATTAGAGTAAAAGGATGTAACGAGGCTAGGTGGTTTTTCTTCTCATTGTGGTGTTAAGTAGCAGCTGGCATGCAAGCCAGAGCACGCTCAAAGAGCGCTAAAAAGCAGTGGCAAAACGCGGTGGCAAAAAGCAAAAAAAAAGCAAAAGCAAAAAGAGAGGAGGTTTGATGATGTCCTGAGTTTTTAAACTCAGCTTTTGGACACATCCCAACTGGTGTCTCGACCAATTAGATACCGTCTTAGCTCTGTTTCTCCTCCCAATAAATAAATCAACATGTTATCTGGTCAGTCACATGGTCCGAATTTTCCAGCTCTTTGCAGAGTAAAATTTTGGACATAATTTCTATAACCAGAATATGATAATATGAGGACAAAATATTGATTGGAAGAAACGTTTCAAGCAAGAAGATTCAAACACACATACTAAACATGAATATGAACCCTTAAACTATTCAACAGTTATTTAATACACAATAAGTAATTAGAACACATGATAGTCAAATGTGTGGGTTATATACATAATATGGAGTTATACATAGAAATGATTAGTTGCTCATGAGTCCTTTTAAGATGATTTTGGTGCATCTACACATAGAAGACAGTTTATGTGCCATTCTGTGAACATAAGGACAAGTTCTGTGAAGACCAGAGAGGTTAATAGGTCTCCTAAGGAATTTCAGTCTCAGTTTTTGTTTTCTAGGTGGGGGAAACCAATCCAAGAAAATCTGTAGCTCGTGATTTCTATCACAGATTTGCATGTGATGGTCACGCGGTGCATCTCTTTGACCATTAATCTTGGTTATTTGCTCCAAATTTGACAATCTCATTCCTGAGTTGGAATTGTCAATAAGTGTTTCTTTTGTTTTAATGCTGTGAGCTGCTCAAAGCTGCTAGTTGGTGGACTTGCTTCAGACTAGTGGCACCAGGATCTGGATAGATTTATGACATTGTCTTGTAGTCATGTTTGTGGAATTCGGCTCCTCATGTTTCAACCATGTTCTGATCGAATCTTAAATTGTCTGATTCGTTCTGATATCCTACACCTCACACCCCTGCACCCCCCACAAAACGTGGTTAACTAACCGCTGAAAAGTTGCAGGCGCATTGCATACCCCAAAAGGCATTACAGTATACTGTAAAACTGCATCAGGGGTAACAAACGCACTAATTTCTCTGGCACACGGAGTTAAAGGCACCTGACAATAGCCCTTAAGGAGGTCTAACTTTGTCACAAAAGCTGCTGACCCCACACGGGCCAAACATGGTCCTCCATGCGAGGAAGAGGATGACAATCAGGCTTAGTGACATTGTTAACCTTCCTAAAGTCTGTACAAAAACTGTCAGACCCATCAGACTTGATAACGAGAAGACAGGGCGAACTCCATGAACTAATACTGAGTTCCGCAATACCATGTGACAACATATAGTTAACTTGGTTTTGGAGGCGGTGACGTTTTTCAAGGTTGACACGGTAAGGGGGCTGTTTAATCGGCGTGTTGTCACCAGCGTCGATGTCATGCTGCAATTCTGTGTGTTTGGGATGGCACATCTGAAAACAATGAAACATGACAATTGATTAACTTTAATATATCTGTGCGCTGTGAACAGGGCAGATGCAAAAAAAAAAAAGAATCAAGATTAGCAAGCATCTCAGAGTTTTTTAAACGGCCTTGAACTGTAGCAACAGAAGGACTCTCAATATCACAACCAATTTCAGGAGCAGACAACGACTCACAGGCCTCAAGGACAGTTTCAGCACCGGATGGCGACACAGAAGGATCACGTACCTGCAAAGCACTAGACAAAAGCGAACACACAGTTGGAGAACACTCAGCATTGGGCAAGGCCAGGACTGTGTTTACATCACCAGAGCTGAGTTTGTTCAACTGCTCACGACCATAATAAGGTTTAATCGTATTGATGTGGCAAAGTCTGCTATGACGGGCACGGTCAGGAGTAGCTACAATATAATCCCTGTCACTGACTCTCTTTTCTATTACACAGGGACCACTATAACGTGCCTGAAGGCTGGAACATAGAGAGGATCGAACTTTCTCTGTGGTTGGGCCTCGGTTATGGAACAATCTGCCACTTGAGATTAGAGTGGCTCCTTACCTATCCATTTTTAAGTCACTTTTAAAAACACACTTATTTGATCTGGCCTACTAATATCCCATTCTTATTACACTGTATAATGGTCTGGATTATTACTCTGTTTTAAGAATGTTTATCTGTCATTCCTTTTGGTTTTAAATTTTATGTTTTATTATCTCTGTTTTATGTGTTTATGGTTTGATTTCAATGTACAGCACTTTGGTCAGTCTTGACCAAAACTTTGGTCAGTCTTGACCAAAACTTTATCCCCAGACTTAAACTGTCTAACCATGGCCTTTTTATCAAACCAGCCTTTCATCTTGGACTGAGCAGCAGACAAATGTTGTGTAGCCAGCTCACAAGCACAGTGTAACTTGTAGCGAAAAGAGCTGACATAATCAAGCAGATTTTGCGGTTTGGACTCATTCAACCAATTCTCCTGAAGCAATTTTAAGGGACCACGCACGTTATGAGCAAACACTAAATCTGCTGGGCTGAAACCAGTAGACTCCTGCACAACTACATGATCAAATGTTGAATCAACAGCTGGAATAGGATATAAAGGGTATGGTGGGATGAGTGGGTTTGACTTTCAGGAGATTTGACACATGTGACATGTTCTACAATGTAACTTCACATCCCGTTTTAACCCTGGCCAAAAAAAACTGCCGCAAGATACGGTTGTAAGTTTTGGTAACACCTAAGTCACCAGCTAAATAACTGTCATGTGCCAGACTGAGTATTTCATTTCGAAACTTGTTTGGAACAATGACCTGTGTGACAATGCTCCAGTCATCCTGTGTGGAAGCGTAAGATGGTGTCCACTTACGCAACAGAACATCATTTTTTAGAAAATAGCCAGAAGCCATGTCTGCAAGCTCATCCTCAGAGACAACCAATTCAAATAAAGAGGAGAGTGACTGATCATGCTTCTGCTCAGAAATCAGATGTTTCCGAGACATGCGTGTGCCACCAAAGCGTGCCACCAAAGCTCTCCAATCGCTTCTTCGGCTCTAGCCCAGTATGGAGCGAACTGTGCACACCACCTTCACGTGACACCGTGGGATCAGAGGCTGTAGTTGGAAGACAAGCGACAGGGTTAATATCAGGGGATAGCTTAGACTCTATGTCAGGATCTATCATAAAGCTACCCTCTAAACCGTCATGCTCTAAAACATTAGCTTTAGCCATAGCACATGTGACAGCGCACACGAGAAACACTGTGGGATATTTCATCTGCAATTCATCTGGGCCTTCAGAGACAAGGGGCACAGTAGTAACCTCAGGATTTACTAGAATTTTACCTCCAGCCAAATCATTGCCTAAAAGGAAATTCACTCCTTTAATGGGAAAAACAGTGCACGCAGCCACCGCAACTGGACCAGACACCAGGTCTGACTCGAGCTGAATAGAGTGCATGGGCAAATTAACAAACTTCATTCCAAAACCCTGTACCAGCTCACCACAGTTTAAGGAGGTTTTATCTGAAAGAGGCAACACACTTTGAAGAATAATAGACCTAGAAGCAGCAGTATCACGGAAAATAGTTACTGGGACTTTTATTCAGCTATCAGGCAATGAAACTGCACCCTTCATAATAAAAGGGGAATAAATGTCCAAGTCCATACATTCAGATTGAGGGGGCTGCGGTGCTGTAGATATTTTGACCAACGCAACTGCCTTATATTTCTTTTTATTCAACAGAAAACAGCTGTTGATTAGATGGCTATGCTTTTTACAGTAAGCGCATACAGGCCTCGCCTCGGCTGTACTGTCTTTAGGACTTACATGCTCACTAGAGTGAGCTTGCGTGACGGGACCACACTGTGACAGAGGAAAAGGCTGCTTTTCAAAGCTCTCTCTGTGGATCAGAACATATTCATCAGGTAATATCGCAGCAGCAGACACATTAGTGACTTTTTGTTCATTTAAGCATGTCGCAATTTTGTCTGTTAGACAATTTTTAAATTCCTCCATGAGAATTAAATCACAAAACTGCTCAAAGTTCTTCACCTCTTGTGCAGAACACCAGCGATCAAACAGTACCATTTTCTCATGACCAAACTCAACATAACTTTGGCCCTCGGCTTTCTTATAACGTCGAAACTTTTGCCTATAAGCCTCAGGAACCAACTCGTAAGACCTTAGAACTTCAGACTTCACCTGGACATAAAACAGTAATCTAATCTAAACTTGCCTCAGGTGAGAGAGAAGCATACGCCTCCTGGGCTTTACCCGTAAACACACTGCAGAAGGAGAGGCCAAACCTCTGTAGGCCACTTTAAGGTTGTTGCTACCCGCTCAAACAGCACAAAATATTTGTCAACATCTCTCACAGAAAAAGGTGGGATTAAACGGATGCATTTATTAACATCAAAATCTGCCTCCATAGTAGCAGAATCCCTGCTCAACTGTCTAGCCCTAACGCGAACTGATTCACATCTTCCTGTCTCCTCTATTTCAAATTTACACAGCTCAAACTCATGCTGGAGCTCTTTTTCCTTGAGCTCTAAGCACTGCATTTCCACCTGTAGCTCCAATTTACGCAGCTCAGGGTCCAGATGCAATAGCAGCATGTGAAGGAACAGCGCTGACGGGAGGGAGAAGCTTTCTTTCAGCTAATGCAGTATGCAATTGATACTTAATATCTTGCTTTTTATCTTGTTTTGAAATAGGCACTTTAAAATAAGCATCTATAGAAAACAGATTATTTTTAGTGCATTGTTCAAATTCTTCCAGGCTCGGGTGAGCCACAAAGTCCTCTAGACTAAATTTCATAACGAGACCGAAAAACACTCACTCAAATTCAAAGAGAAAAACGCTTAATAGAGAACAAAAAGACCGAGTCAAGCCTCAACCAGCGAACAGCAACATACAAAATAGCCACAAAAGCCAAAATAAGCAATAAATGAACTGTTGCATAGGAAATGCACTGTGAAGTGGTGACTCAAAATAGTGCACAGCATAAACCAGAAACAAACCAATGCGCCCCTCTACCTGTGCCTGCCTAACAAAACCTCACCTATCTCACTAAATTCCTAGTCTTCACACAGGTTCTGTGGCGGGTTCTTATGCACTGAAAACCAGTAGGTTTGTGAGGCAATCTGCAATAGACGACCACCCAAAATCCTACGGACGTGCTCCCGAGATAACTGCTTTCGCAGCTTACACTAACCTCTTCCCCGCGACACTATTAACACAAAAAACAAGTGAAGCACAAAGGGCAACACCAAAGAACGCAGTGCATGAGACAAAACGCTTCACTCACCTGTATTTCCTATGAAGACACTGTATGTAAAGAGCACCAAAAAGTAAGAAAAACACACCAAAGATCCCATTTAGCGCAACAAAAAGCATTTTGACTATATACAATGTAAAGAATGACTAGAACTTTTTGATACAATAAAGCACGAAGCGAGGCGGCTCACAATTAGAATATCGTAAATCAGACTATATGCCACATCCGAAAAACAAAAGTTCCCAACCATGTAATTTTGGTTGACAAAAAGCTTTAACTTGATTTAAAAATGTTAGGAAGAGCCCCCAATTATGTTACGGTCCCTGGTATAAGTGTCTAGAAGTCAAGAGGGACACATTACATAATCGACGGTCAACGGCCAGAGTTTTCCAAACTGATTATTTATTTAAACACAAATTACTCACAAAAGTAACCAAAAATAAGAGACGGGGAGCCCAGCAACAAAGAAAGGAATAACTAAACTAACAGAAACAAGCTGGGACTCACCGCTCCAAACTAAAATTACAAACTAAGAAAAAGTATGTGGCGATGTGGCTGTGGAGAAAACTGTGGCTGGAAGAGAGAGAACGAGAGGGTCCGCTTCCTTCCACTTCATAGCCTCATCTCCCCAGCTCAACCAATAAGAAACTAGAGAAGACAAAAAAAAAAAAAAAAGACAATAAGACAATGAGCACTAATGTTTATTTGAGGACTCTGGGCCAACAAGAATGATTAACAAGAATGATTTCTGAAGGATCATGTGACTCTGAAGACTGGAGTAATGGCTGATGAAAATTCAGCACTGCATCACAGAAATAAATTATATTTTAAAGTATGTTAAAACAGGAAACTAAGATTAGAAATTGCAATTGCTTTGAGCATAAAAGTCTCCATTAAAAAAATAAATAAATAAAAAATCTTACTGATCCCAAACTTTTGAACGTCTGTCTGTCTGTCTTAATATTAGTATTGGTATTGTTGAAACCACTACCGTGGAGAGTTTTTTATTTTTATTTTTATTTCCGAGCAACTCCCTGTGCTTTACTTCTTCCCACCACCTCTTTTCGCTTGCTGCAGCCTGTTTGCTCATGAGCATGTCTCCTCACCTACCAGAAGCTGAAAATGAAGGAGGAATGAATGTTAAAAAGGTCAGGTGAATCAGGTCAGTGAAATGGCAAAATAAAATACAGCCAAATTCCCTGTGAAATGGGGAAAAACATTATGTTCACCCTGATCTTCTAATACGAGAGTCATACCTCTTAGGTAGTATATTTTATATAAAAAAAAAATAAAATAAAATAAATATATATATAATTTTTTTTTGTTTTTGTTTTTGTTTTTGTTTTTTTTTGGTATTATTGAAAAGCTCATTATTGTTATTGACCTTGATTGTCGTTGTCAATCTTTTAAGTTGCAGTAATGAGAATATAATACTTGAAATTTTGTGCTTAATTTTCCCAATGTGCTTAATTTTCTTAATTTTCAAGAAAATGTCCATGCAAACAACTTTTGTTCCTAAAAATAGGCTCCATTTTCTATTTTCAACATTTTATACATTTTCAATAAATTACATAAAATACATTTACATACATACATATATTTCATTGATCATTAGCTTTTAATTGATAATTTTTTGCAATTTAGTTATATAGGTGAGTAGTTGGTCCATGCCTCCCAACCCCTTGAAAAAATGGGCATCCTCCATAAGACTGGTGACAGTCAAAACCACTGACACAGAGGCAGAAAATGAATTCTCAAAAGTGCAGATTGTGGCAACAGGCCATCAATAATCTTGGCAGCACGCATTTGGGCCGGACGTTGAGTATCCCTGCTCTAGCATGTAGGCGCCCTTAAAGTCATTGTTGTACGTGGCCATTATAATAGCTGCTTCACCTCTGCACTCTCTCTCTCTTTTCCCTCCTCTACCTCCCACACAGTCTCTCTGTCTCTTGTGCTCTGAAACTGACGACCTGAAGCTTTTGTTGTGGGAGGATTTTGGCTGTCGGTTTTTTTGGGGGCTTATAAAGGGAAATAACATCTAACCTCTAACAATTTTTGTGTTTTCAGAGAAGGTGTCCATACTAGAACATGTCTGAAAGGCTTTGGGAGCCTACAGCTAGTGTTGTGTGTGTGTGTGTGTGTGTGTGTGTGGGGCCCAGTTTTACAGTAACTCATCCAAATACAATTGTATTAGTATTGCTACAGTACTTCCACAAGGTTTAGCTTTAGTATATGGCGCGTATCCATGGGTACCTGCTTAGGTAATTATCCAATTAGCTATAAACGCAATTGTAATGTCACCATTTGCTAATAGCTGCACGCTAGCAGAGTTCCTTCCTTTCGTTCTGAGAGGTTATTTTCACCTTTATGTTGGAAATGTGAATCTAAAACAGGGTTGGAAGCCTTGGTGAGATTAAAACAGGGGCATGATGGGACTGAAATGCATTTCTTGTATAGAAATGCCCTTGTTAAGGCTTAATCTTCCAGCTTGCAGGGCTCTTTTTGCAATCATGTTCTCCTTTAAATATTACATTGAATGTTTAGCAGAGAACATGCTGTTGAAAATGCTTTATGTAATTGACAATATTCTGGGTCGGTGATGTGAGGTGAGAGCTGTTGTATGATTTGGATTACAGTATAATACATGACAAGACTATGGGTTGGTTATTGTGTTTTTTATGATCATCATAATTTTTGAGACAGCAATGTGAACAGACATTGTAAAAAAAAAATGAAAATCTAGTTTATAATGTGTTTAGTACTTTTTTACAAAATATTGTAAAATTGGATAATAGCAGAAATTGGATAATAGTTAGAAATGACATGAATGACAATGTAATTGTATGACAATTTAATTCAAATCGTTTTATATAATAAAATATAATTGACTGATATTGGTTCATCATCTGATATCGTCCGTCAATCAATCAATCAATCAATCAATCAATCAATCAACCAGTCAATCAGAATATTTATTAAAATAAGCAACAATATTCATAGCTAATTATTTGTATTTTTGAATAAACAAACACTTCCACATCACGCTGTTATTTTAGTATTATTTATAAACTATTATTTTATTTATGTATATATATAATATATGTGTGTGTGTGTGTGTTTGTGTGTGTGTGTGTGTGTGTGTGTCACTCGCCTTCCGGGAGTGTCACGGTCACCATTTCTGTCAGCTATTCTGAACTACATTTCCCATCATCCCTCCTGCTGCTCACCTGCTCATGTTCACCAATCATCTAATCACGATCACCAGCTGTCTCTGATTCCACCTCCACTGGTTAAAAGGACTCACCACACACACATACAGTTTGTCTAGTTTCCAGAGAACTAGACCTTCCAGAGTTTTGCCTTGGATTGTTACTCACCTGAAGTCTACTTACCTGTTGTTTGTTTGCACTCCCAAGTTTCCTGTCTCCAATCTCCAGCGTCCAGGTCCTTGTCTCCAATTATCAACTCTGTGTCTCCATCTCCAAGTGTCGTGTGCTCTTCCTAAAAGAAAGAAAAGAAAAGTGTTTATCTCTTCATCAAGTCCTGTAAACGTGTGTGGGTGTGGTACCTCACCTGTATGATCTTCCTCCTGCTCCATCTGCTATGCTTATCTACTCACCTATTGTCTAATTGATGCTGTTGTTAAATACATCTTGTTTGGAAAGTTCTTCATCTCTCTCTGGCCTGTGTACCCCTGACAGAAGACTAGACAACAGCAGCATGAGCTCCATGTATGATCCAGCTACACTAATTCTCTCCATAAACCAAGATGGCTGCTCTATTGAGCTCTATGTTGAGGAGTTCCTCCAGCTTGCCAACCAGATACCTTGGAATGATGGGACATTAAAGTGTGTGTTCTGGAGTGGTTTGGATGATCCCATTTTCTTTCAAGCACCAGCATCGACAACCCCCGGTACCCTGACACAATATATCGATCATGTACTGTTGCTAGAGGGTTCATCCTTCACAGTGGGTGAGATTGATGATGATGTTGATGCTGGCGTTACTCAGTTGCTGACGCCCCAAACCCCTTCAGTTATTCTAGTACCGTCATCTTGTTTTTCCGAGCCCACTCCAGTCCCAAAGTCGATCCCAGTGAGTGAAAGTCCTATTCCAGAGTCCCATACTGAAATGGCCACCACACTTGTGCCCCTGGGAATGCTTGTGGAATATGAGGGGATGTCTTGGAACTCAGAATTGACTCCAGTCCCCAAATTCAACCCAGACTTTGCTCATATCCCCAAACTCCGTCCAAAGTTGACTTCTACTCCTGAGCACAATCCAATAAAGACTCCAGAATGCTCTCCAGATTCCTCTCCAGAGTCCGCTCCAGAATGCTCTCCAAAGCTCAACAGGGAGCCCACTCAAGTCACAGAGCTCAACAGGGAGCCCACTCAAGTCACAGAGCTTAACGCGAAGCCCAGCTCTCCATCGTCTCCTACGTCTCCGCTGGTCCCGTCCAGCCCTCCATCGTCTCCTACGTCTCCACTGGTCCCGTCCAGCCCTCCATCGTCTTCTGAGTCTCCTTCGTCTCCGCCGGTCCCAGCCAGCTCCGCTTCTCCAGAGTGCCCTCCAGAGTCCGCTCCTCCAGAGTGCCCTCAAGTGACCGCTCCCCCAGGGCACCCCCCAGAATTCCTAATTATTCCCAAAAAAAAATATGGGTGGGGTGGGGTGCCATATGCCCGTGGCCGAGCCGGCTAAGGCCACTGAGAATCTGCCATGGCCTCCAGAGTCCCCTGATCTGCCATGGCCTCCTGAGCTGCCAGCTCTGCCATGGCCTCACAAACTGTCTGCTCTGCCATGGCTCCCCGAGCTCCCTGATCCGCCATGGCTTCCCGAACTGTCTGATCTGCCATGGTCCCCCGAGTTTCCTGATCCGCCATGGCCCCCGAGTCTCCTGATCCGCCATGGCTCCTAGGTCTGCCAGATCCGCCCTGGAGGCCTCCCCTGTGTTCCTGCCCTGCCCCAGTGGAATTGTTACAGTGCGGGACGCGCCTTCCGGGAGTGTCACGGTCACTAGTTCTGTCAGCTATTCTGAACTACATTTCCCATCATCCCTCCTGCTGCTCACCTGCTCATGTTCACCAATCATTTAATCATGATCACCAGCTATCTCTGACTACGTTTACATGGACATCAATAATCTAATTATTTACCTTATTCTGAATAAGACAATATTATGATTAAGGTGTTTACATGAGTTGCTTTTAGAATAATCCTTTCATGTTCCCGTTTTACATGTTATAGTACATAGATCGATTAATGGCATGCATCATTACATCACCACGCGACACCATTCGACGTCCCCTCCAGAATTTCATGTATAAACATATAGTTCGTCTTCGTGATGATGCCATATACAGTTTTGGGTGTTTCATTTTTAATTTTATGAAAGCTTCAAGTGCAGTTAATTATTTGTACGTGCATACAGACGATGGCGGTGTTGAAGCTCTTTTATTTGCCATCAAACGGTTGATCACTGCCGTGTGTGTCCTGTCGCAAAATGCGGCGAAACGTCCTGCACGACGGTTATAGTTTGATTAAGGTGTTTTCATGTCTGTACTGCACTTCAATAATGCGACTAAAATAGGAATACTCCACATGTCTTAATTCGATTTCTGTTTACTTCGATTATGACTTTAGCCGGATTAAGGTAATCAAAAAGCTCTGTTTACATGGTACATTCTTAATCAGAGTATTGTCTTAATCGTATTAAAATCGGAGTATTGTTGTCCATGTAAACGTAGTCTCTGATTCCACCTGCACTGGTTAAAAGGACTCACCACGCACACACAGTTTGTTTAGTCTCATCTAAGACCTTCCAGAGTTTTGCCTTGGATTGTTACTCACCTGAAGTCTACTTACCTGTTGTTTGTTTGCACTCCCAAGTTTCCAAGTTAGATTTATTTCTGTTTTATTTAATAATAACTTAAAATTATTTTCAGATAGTTGGCAAGACAACATTTCACATTTTTATTTTCATCTAATGTTTACCTTTTCACCTTAATATCAATTACTGAAATGATTTTTGCGCATCAGTTTTAGTTAACAATAACAACACAGATACACAACACGGACTCAAATGAGTTTGGATCAATTCTGTGAAAGAAAGTTTGAACTGATTCACAGATATGAATCAAATTAACAACATTTCTTTTGCTGAAGTTTAAATCTGAGACATTCTCTGTCTTAACACCTTTGTACCTAAATGATTTTGAGGGAATATGGGATAAAAAAAGTCTCTTTTGGAATTTCCATTAAAAGCACTGCAATATTCATTCTGCTTCATTATTTATGTTTAGCAAAATCACTGTGTACTGTATGTATTGTGAATATGCATTGGCCAACCCTACACCTTTCTCTCTTTTACCTATAAAAATATTAAAATGAAAGATAGCCTGTGACGTTTTGCCGCTCCTGCCAATGGCAACTGTGCCCAGTGTTGAAATCACACCAAGCGTAATGCATTATTTTCAGCCCATTGATTCATGCCAAAATGAAACCATTACTCTTTCATTGATTTCCATTCTATCTCTACTGCTGCTCTTTCCCAGGTCTTTCTTAATTAATTGCAGCACTCTCTCTCTCTTTATGAACATGGTCGTATAGATTGTGTCCCCACAGATGAGAAAGAGAAACTTGTTTCTGCTTATTTTAAGTGATGCTGCCTTAAACTTTAATTGCACTGGGCCAGGACTAAGCAAAATAAATGCACCACGGGAGATTTGAAATATTCATCTCTGCTATGAAAGATGGACCTTAATGAGGGGGTTGTTTTTATTGGCCCACAATGCACTGCATGAGCTGCATTATTTTTCATGGGGCACTTCATCGCACCAGCCATAAATTGGCAAAAGATGCTCAATTTGAGCATGTGATCAGGTGACATGGTCCTGGCAGAAATACAAAAATTAGAGCGCTTGGCCATATTTGTTTGATTGACAGTTGTTATTACTAATAGATAAGCACAATGGGGTATGATGTATGTGAGCTTGACTAAATTTAGCCAGACTTAATGGTGGCTTAAACCTTTGCTGCCTCTCTGTCCACACTGACACCACTAATGATCTCATGCCATTAGTGAGTGGAGCGTGAGGGGAACTCAGCCCATCACAAACTCTTTAGCAGAAGACAATGACAATGCACAACTAGCAAATGTCATTTTGTGTCATTGAGATCTCCATTAAAAAAACTAAGAAATAAAAAAGTGATGATGATAATAATAATAAAAACAATATATTCTTGGTATCTAAGACTGAAAGGGATAGTTCACTCAAAAAACAATTAAAACTGTTAACATTTACTCACCCTCAGGTTGTTCCAAACCTCTATGAGTTTCCTTCTACTTTGCAACCTAAAAGAAGATACTTTGAGTTTTTTTTTTTTTTTTTTTGAGGTCCAAAAGCAAAAAAAAAAAAAAAAAAAAAAAAAAAAAAAAACTGTTTATAAACAATTTTACATAAAAAACTAAATAGGCTAATTTTCTCATGTAGTTTTGTTAATGATTTATAAGGAGAGGGGCCTGCCATTCACACGGTCCATGTTGGCATCTGCCTAATTCGTTTAGCTTCTAATAAGAAGCTGATTATTTTTGACAGATGCAATAAGTTTGATTGGATGCTCAGTCTTTTGCTTTGACTGCTAGAGACACAGGAAACATTTCTAACCCCTTTTAAAAGTTGAGAAGCCTTTTATTTTCTTTACAATGTCCGGTTATATTTATTAGCTTCCTTATTTACATTTGGCATTGGTTTTAGCATGTACAGATCTCAACAGATTTATAGGTTGTGACCCAATAGTTTTGCCACTGTTAAAGCACTCAGCTGTGCAGGAGGGTCTATATCTTGAGGTCAAATATCTTCAAGGCAAAAAAAAAAAGGTGTTATTAATTTTTTTTCTCTGTTGTTTGGCCTAAGTTGACCTATATTTCTCTATTATCATGGCTGTTTTGTGTTCCTGGGGGAAAGACAATAAGATACCACTGGAAGCCTCTGGCGTGGCACTTCTGCTGTCTAACTAGCCCCGAGTCTCTGCTTTAAAAACGAATCGGAGTTGGCGAAGGGGAAAGAGACTGTTTATGAACTGAAACTTTAGAGTATTTTGACAGCACAGCTGAACTGCAGCCTAAATTATACATGGGCACGAGAACTGTGTCGTGAGGGGACAGCTGACTGCAGGTAGACCTCACCGTCAGCACTGCCAGTTTGGCACTGACATCCTGCTCTATGCCAGAAAACACTGCCATCATGTCAGGTAACATCTCTCTCTGTTTCCTTCTCTTCACACAAACAACAAAACTCCCACGGAACAAGGGCAGCCTATCGACAACACTTGACAGGTCGGCTGGTGGCTCAGTGGCTTAGAACTGGAGGATTGTGTCTTGGATAACAACGACTTTTGTTATTCTGTTTTATGAAATTTGGAGCTTTAAAAATGAGCAACATCCTTTTTCATGTACATGGTGTCGAAATTTGCCTGAAGCAAACTGTCTAAACCAGTAGCAATCATATCAACAGAAAGAATCCTCAAGATATTTCAGTATGGTCGAGATGTTTCAAGTGTTGTTTCTCCTTGTTCTCATTTTAAGGTAAAAACAGTGATAAATGTACTAGTCAGGCAGGCAGTTTTCATCTATGGGTAAAAGTTCTAAAGCACTTAAGTAAAGGTTTTTTTTATTTTTTTTTTATCACCCTGCTCTTGGAGCTGATGAGTGTTACTTCAGGGATTCAGTGGAAAGAAACGTTTGGAGTGCTCTGAAAGAAATCTCTTTTTGCTCTGAGCTGCAAGCCTGCATTCAGTTCCACTAAAATACTCCGAGGACTGTTTAATAATTATTGTATGTGATTTGCATTCAGGCTGGGGAAATCAAGAAGGATTTTTGGCTGCATCTTTACAATATATATGGGTGGTTGCAATCATTCGAATTTAGTTTGAATTAAATATGAAGAATTGAGAGGGAATTGTAGTCTTTCTGTGAATATTGTTTCATATGAACTTGTATACGCTGTGACAGCTAATTGCTTCATAACTAGGTCACATCTACTGGCAGATGAATAGGAGAGTACTCACAAAAAGAAGATTTCTTAGTGCTTCAATAGCAGAAGGATCTTGAAGTACGTTTACATCTGTAATTGTCTTTTTTTTTTTTTTTTGATGGACATCAAAAACTGCATGTAGCCAATTTGCCAAAACATTTTGGCTATCGAATAGTAATCATTTTTTGGATACCTTTGCCAATTTTTGGACACAACCAATAAGCAATTTCATCTGAATACCTTTTGTAGCAAAAATATAATCATGAAAATGCATGTTGATACAGAATGTTTTTTGTATTCAGTGACCAAGAAATACAAGCAAGCACTGATAAGGGCACTTTCCTAAAGGAAGTGTCAGGACACAAATAATGCACTTCAGTTTTTTATAAAGCAAAGTTATATAAGCAGATAAGATCCAGATCCTGAGTTGTTGACGTGGTGAAAATTACAATTTCACTGTAAGGTTAGCACAGCTGCAGTCCTTGAAAAATTAGTTGCATAGAGAGTATAAGTATAGCTCATTTAAAGCTCCACATTGTTCTGAGTAATGTTTTGAAAGTCACATTTAAAATGTACGAAAAACGCTTTACCATGTGATAATTATTTCAAAGGT
This sequence comes from Spinibarbus caldwelli, assembly GCA_039654775.1. NCBI lineage: Eukaryota > Metazoa > Chordata > Actinopteri > Cypriniformes > Cyprinidae > Spinibarbus > Spinibarbus caldwelli. The sequence goes on from CM077222.1 coordinate 19,293,453, forward strand.
TTGTACATTTCATATTAAATAGGGTTCCAGACTGACATTATGAGAAAACATAACTATTTTACAAATTGGTGATTTTGTTTCACTTTGTACGATGCCACTTGATATTTTGTAAGATATTTTATAAGGGTTACGTTGGTGCTTACTAATGAACCGCACGACGAAGGATTATAAAAATAAAGTCTTTTAATGAAAAGTCAAACAGAGAAAATCCATGAGCGAGGGGTAGCAAACACATAACTTGAACTAATAGCAGACAAAGGACTTGGCGAGAACACAGGCTTTAAGTACTGAACGTAATAATGGAGAAACAGAAACAGGTGTGGAGCTAATTAACTAATAAGGGCAACTAAGGAAAACTAGGTCAGTGGAAGACATGGCAAAACACAACTAAAACAGATCAACGTGTAACATTAAGACTTGGCTAAATATGTTTTTAAATTGCTATAAACAGTTGAACAGTTCAGTGTCATCTGTGTCGTGAATCACAACTTCTCTCTTGTTTTGATCACACATTATTTCGTATTAACACAGGACTCATTGATATATACAGTACAAGTGCCTCTGTCCTCCTGAGGCTCAACTACATAAAGGATGAGCAGCTTCATCTATAGTGAAGGTCTTAATGTTGAAACCTCTCTTTGAGCGAGTTTCACATGGTGTTGGTTTCAAGCCCTGCACACTCAGCATTGGTGTAGCGGTTGCCGGATTGCATCTGTCAGCATTCTCACTCCATCACTGGTGCCTAACCTTTGGGGGCAGAAGATCAAAGCAGAAATAGCGGCTGGGCATCATCACTGCTTCCTGTTTTATTTCCTCCTCTTAGTCAACTCTATTAACTCTTAATCATGAACATCATTACTAAAGGAGTAGTTCGTGTTTTTCATTGAATCTACTTTGTTTTTTGGAGATGGTTATAAAGAGCTTTGTGAAGATTCTTCAAAAACTATTTTAATTGTGAGTTAAAGTTACATTGTGACATTTTAAAGTCACAATTATGAGGAAAAACTCACAACTGAAAGATGTAAAGTCACCTTCTGATATATAGTTGCAATTACGAGAAATGGTCACAATCGTGAGATATAAAGTCATATTCTAAGATGTATAGTTGTAATTACAAGAAGCTAAGCCACATTCTGAGATAAATAATGTAGTCACAATTACAAGAAACAAAGTCACTATTGTGAGAGGTAAAGTCATATTCTGAGATATATAGTCACAATTCCAAGAAACTGTAACTGATAAATAGTCACACCCTGAGATGACACAGTAGCAATTATAAGAAAGAAAAAAGTCACATTCCAAGATATATAGCCATAATTGTGAGAAACAGTAACATTCTAATATATTTAGTTGCAGTTATGAGAAACTAAGCCACCATTCTGAGATTTGTAGTCACAATTATGAGAAACAAACTCACAATTTTAAGATACAAAGTAATATTCTGAGATATATATTACAAGTCCAATTAACAGTAACAATTATGAGATATAGTAACATTCTGAGATAATTAAATGCAACCATAAGAAACTAGGTGAATTGTGAGATGTAAAGTCACCTTCTGAGATATGTACTGTAGTTGCAATTATGAGAAACAGTCACATTTGTGAGATTATAAAGTCATATTCTAAGATATATAGTTGCAGTTACAAGATACTAAGCCACACTCTGAGTTAAATAGTATAGCTAGTCACAATTACAAGAAACAAAATTACAATTCTGAGATGTAATTATTATTATGAGATATACAGTATATTCATAATTCCAAGAAACAGTAACAGTTGTGAGGTAAATAGTCACACCCTGAGATGATATAGTTGCAATTATGTGAAAGAAATAGTCACATTCTGAGATGTAGAGTAAAAATTATGAGAAACAAAGTCACAATTATGAGATGCAACATATATCTCAGAATATTACTTTGAAAGTCCAATTAACATGAGATATATAGTCACATTCTGAGATAAGTAGATGCAATTACAAGAAACAAAGTTAATTGTGAGATATAAAGTCACATTCTGAGATACACAGTCATAATTACAAGAAACAGTAGCAATTGTTATATACGTAGTCATTCTGAGATATGTAGACACAATTACGAGAAACAAAGTCACATTTGCTAAATAAATCCATTGTGAGATAGCGGCAGTTACGAAAAAATTGGAGATAAAGTCACATTCTGACAGTGATAATTATGTCAAACAGTCCCAGTTGTGAGATATAAATTCACATTCTGAGATATGTACAGTAGTTGCAAATATTTTCAGTACTCTTTCCACTACAGGTCACAAAAACTTTTTTCAGTCTAAGACAGAAACAGGCTTTAATCTTAGTGCTAATATGAGGTTGTTGAAATATGTTTCATGTCTCTTTGTGGGAGTGTAGGAACTTTTCTCAGTGAAACGTGAAAAAGTAAAGACAAACTATGAGAGGTATTTTAGTTTGAGCACATTGCTTGACTGACACTCACTGCGGTAATCTTTGTGTTGTTTTCATTCTTGCTTAGGTGGGTGGTGCTGTGAGTAGGCATTCGTGGATGATTGACAGCCTGTTGTTGCGACTCACTGTGCTGTGTTCTGTTTTGTGGCAGTACTGTGGGGGAAAACTCTATTAATAAAATAAAAACACAATCCCATGTGTCACAGAAAGAGGTAGAAAATATCAAGTGGGGTGAATGGATGAGTTTGTAAGTGTGATCTCATCTGTAGTTTATTGGATTTCAGATCAGAAGCTCAGTCTCGAAAACAGGTGTTTGCTGTGTTATCTTACTGACAGACTAAATGAAAGTGCACAAAACTACACTCCCTTTTCTCATTTAGGTAGAAGCAGCATTTTTGTATTGATCTAAAATCAGCTTTGTCACTGCTGTTGTAATGGTTGGGTTTGAACTCCTAAATCCAAGGGATTACGAACTTTTCCCTCGACGGTTAATTCATCTCTTTATCTTTTTACTATTAAGCAATTATTCGAGATTCAGTTCCCTTAATGGAAATTGACATTTCGCATACTACATGACAAAGTCTTTTTGAATTGTGACTAAAAAGAATACTGTATTCATAGATTCCTTTGTTTTTCTCCTAAATGAAACAGTGACCACACGCTGCAGACATTTTTATTGCATTACTGAATATTGAATAACATGGTGAAAATAATCATGGTTAATGGAATAGTAACTGTCTCTTTTAGAGCACAAAGATCCTGAGGACCATCTTGGTAATGTTATCTTACTGCCAGTAGGATTTCTTTGTAGCTTTTACAGCACCTAATAAATGTGGCATGAAATAATCAAGGAAGACACCACATTCTTTCCAGGCAATTAAACTCCATTTGAGCAAACAAAACGGGACAAAGATTGTGGTGGTCGAGTAATTATGGGACATATGTAATCACTGATCACAAAAAGCTTGAGAAAGGCTGGAAATGTCACGTATTTGATGGGAAAAGTTCAATTGGGGTCAGTGTGTTTAATTTTAATTAACACTGCTGTATAAGGGCCAAATGTTCAACTCTTAAGCTTTCCTCTGGTGGGTTTGAATGTTGACCTCAAGACCTGGCCCATATCATGGTGGTTGTCATCAATTAGTTATGAATATGCAAAACATATTTTTAAAATGTACAGTCAGTGGGATGCCTGAACGACCAGTAGATAAATATTTTGCACTACAGGTTTACTACAGACAAGTTCAATTAGCAAATGCATGAAAATGGCTTCTTTTTAATGTTAGGTGCTAAATTTCTCATTATTTATATGTCAAAGTAATATTAAAACCGGCCTGGGTGACTTAAGCAACTTTGTGTTAGCGCCAAGCAGCGTAATTTGTAAAACAAAGAGAAAAGACATGATCAAACAGTCTTCACAGATTCATTCTTATTGCCAGCATGTCTTGCAAATATGACTTATTGAATTAAGCTTTGGTGTGCATTACTGTTAGTTTTTGAAGTGTCAGGAGACATGAGTCAGACGATGATATACTAATATTCTAAATGGAAGGTTATGTTTATTCCATTTAATATTCTTTAGTCAACAAAGTAGGTGATAACTATCTACTCACATAATTTATTTACCTAAAAAGACGTTAAAGAAAATTTTAATTTTGGACAAAATATATGCACCATCATGAAACACAGCAATGGCTTGAATAAAAATTAGCTTGAATAAGAATTGAAAAGGATGAAACATGGAAACAAGTCATGCTGTGGAAAGAAAACATTATTTATTTAAAGAATGCTTATTTTGTTGTCTCTGTGTGTGTTATTCTGCAGTGTTTACAGTAAAGTGTTCATTGTGAATGTTATGAGGATCTTTTCAAATAATGGGATACAAAATTGGACCTGAAAAATTTATTTTCAAATAGACAGTGAAAGGAAGAGGTGCTTAAACATCAAATATGTTGAATGTCAATCTCAGAATGTCAAACTAAAAATTGCTGGAGTACTTCTATTTTTGAGTAATTTTAATAGAGATTTGATAGTTTTTACTGTTAACAAAATGTGGAACAAGAATGAACAAAATTTCATCAAAAAAAAAAAAAAAAAGAATGAGTTGCTAACTCATGGTCATATACATTTGGTTTGCAATTCCATTGATTCGGTTGAATTATTATTATTATTACTATTATTATTTACTTTCTTGTGTGTGTGTGTGGTTAAAAATCGTGCAAATTTTGTAAAAGGAGTCAAAATATACTGCGTCTTTGTTTGTATTTTTCATCATTTTCAAATTCATAAATTCTGACCCTGGATAGCCCGTTCGTTGATCAGGGTGAACCAATGCCACCCTGGCCTGGCTCCTGGCCTGTGTTGTGCCGGTTTACAGCTGGCCCACTGAACCAATTAGTAAACTGCACTTTGCTGTTTTATGTGGCTGTGATTGATCACCAAATGAAGGCAGCCTAAGTGCGGCAATGTTAGGCAGATGAAATGGAAAGCTCTAACCTGAACTGACAATCTGGAAAGTATTACATAGGTCAGCAGTAATCCCCAGGCGTTTTGAGAAACATACAAACTATGAGGTAGCACTTTATTTTACAGTATGTGTACTTCCCTGGTACATACATGGTAAATATCTTGTACCTACAGGCAAATGAATGGTAACACAAGGTACTTATCTTAAGTGTATGTACATGGTAACAAATAAGAAACACAGCTGTACTTAACAGTCGTACATGCATGTAATTAGTCTGTACATACAGACAAGTGTGGGTAATAACGGTCACTTACAGGTAGTGCCCGTACATGGTAACTAATTAGATACTTTAGTGTACTTACTAATGTATATACATGGTAAATATGTAGTACTTACAGACAAGTGGGCACAAACAGGCACGTCCTTACAGTATCCGTATACGGTAACTAATAAGACACATTACTGTACATACTAATGATATGTACATGGTAAATGTGCAGCACCTACGGAGAAATGTGGTATTATGTGGTAACAAACAAGACACATACTGTACTTGGTATACATGTGGTAAATATGCAGTACTTACAAACAAGTGTGTGTAATAACGGTTACTTACATGTAGTGTTAGTATATGGTAACTAATAAGACACATTACTATACTTACTAATGGTATATACATGGTAAAGTTTAACTAAGTTTGAAGAACTGGTAATTCCTGTGTAATGTTTATGTAAAATGGTGCACTTTATTTTACAGTCCTATTTCCATATACTTACTATGTACGTACTGGTGTATGTACCTATTAGTTAATGTACAGAATAAGTTATGCGGTACTCAAGTTGGGGGGTATAAACATGGACCAAGGTACTTATTGAGTAATTGAAGGTAGGTGCCATTGCTGTTAACTTGCCTTATCTTTAACAACACTGATTATTTTAACTAATTGGTCCAACAGGGATTTTTGACAAAGTACATTCCTAATAATTATGTGTGCAGACAGATTTTATTTTGGAATTATACAGTAGCTACCAGACTCATATTTGCACTTGCAACTCCTGATTGTCATGTGTCAAAATCAATATTTAAAAGGACTGTGCCAGCTAAGTATTAACACCGTGCAGTGCTGCACAGTTACTGCCGTGTTCCCAACCAACTTCCAAAGTTCCAAACTGCAATGGCACCTACCGTCAATTACTCAATAAGTACCTTGGTCCATGTTTATACCCTCCAACTTGAGTACCGCATAACTTATTCTGTACATTAACTAATAGGTACACACACCAGTACGTACATAGTAAGTATATGGAAATAGGACTGTAAAATAAAGTGCACCATTTTACATGAACATTACACAGGAATTACCAGTTATTCAAACTTTGTTCAACTTTACCGTGTATATACCATTAGTAAGTATAGTAATGTGTCTTATTAGTTACCATATACTGACACTACCTGTAAGTGACCGTTATTACACACACTTGTTTGTAAGTACTACATATTTACCACGTGTATACCAAGTACAGTATGTGTCATTTGTTACCACATAATACCACATTTTTTCCGTAGGTGCTAGACGTTTACCATGTACACATCATTAGTATGTACAGTAATGTGTCTTATTAGTTACCATATATGGATACTGCAAGGACGTGCCTGTTTTTTACCCACTTGTCCATAAGTAATACATATATACCATGTATATACATTAGTAAGTACAGTAAAGTATCTAATTAGTTACCATGTACGGGCACTACCTGTAAGTGACCGTTATTACCCACACTTGTCTGTATGTACAGACTAATTACCATGCATGTACAACTGTTAAGTACAGCCGTGTTCCTTATTTGTTACCATGTACATACACTTCAGGTTTAGTACCTTATGTTACCACTCATTTGCCTGTAGGTACAAGATATTTACCATGTATGTACCAGAGAAGTACACGTACTGTAAAATAAAGTGCTACCAACTATGACTGTATATTGATTTTGAATATATCTTCTAGCAGTGTGCATCTTGCTTAAGGAGTTTGTCTTGCACAAGGACTGATACACTTAGGCTCATGAAAGCAACATGCTTCTATGTTTGAGCTGAATGCAGTGCAATTAATGAATGTCTCTTCTGCAATTTCTTTTCACATTGGCTAGCTTGTTCAAATTGGTCCTCACCAGCATGTCACAGCAACTGATGTTGCTTTCTCTTCAAATTGTGATTGTACTATCAATTTTGTAGAGTGAGCCGTCCACAGATTCTCTTTTAACCAGAGATACGACTGCATCTTTTTTTTCCTGGCAATACAGTTTTGTTGCCAAAATTATTGCAAGGTCTCGCAGCACCCTTTTTTCCCAAGTCAAAAAGAGGATGTCACAATGTCCAGTCGATGTTGCATTGTCTGCCTTGACATTTGGAGTCATATTGTACAATTGTAAAGGACCAAAAAAATCAGGAATAGTTCATCAAAAATGTAAAATTGTCATCATTAACCCACCCTTACAGTATGTCATTACAAACCTCTCGTTGGCGAGTTCATTAGAGAACGTCCAAGTCCTGAACAAATCCTTGTTTTGATTTGGATCTTTTCAATGAATCGAATGATCTGGTAAGTTAACGTAAGTTTACGGTTCTCTCATTCATTGAGGAGGCATTTACACAACATCATTTTCAACTAAAAATGGAAAACTTTTTATGCATGTTGGCCATTCATTTACACAACAACAGTGTTTTGGGGGCCTGAAATTGCAAACGTTTGAGAACAGGTTTCAAGACTTTATGCAAGTGCAAGATTTGGAAAACGGTACTATTATCGTTCTTTTTGTTAACTACAGAAACACGCCTTTGTAAAGAAAGTGACGTTTTCAGTCTATAGGTATAGGATTTGTTAACACAAATCCATTAAGGAGATAAACCGTCACATCTGGCCAAACAAGTAATCTACACAACTCCATCAGTTTTCTTCTTGTGAAGCAAAAAGCTGTGTGTTTTTATGAAACAATTCTATCATTAAGGCATCAATAACTTTAAACCAGCATTTCTGGCCAAGATACAAGTCCATAGTCCATAATAACCCTTCCTCCAGTGGAAGTCCATCCCCAGTTGTCCTCTCACATCTAAATCCACCGACATATTTGTTTGTGACTGTTTGTACTGTTTAGGTTGTAATCTGTCTTTGTTCTGAGCATATCTCTCTCCTGATTCAGACGAGACAGCTTTTTCACAGAAGAAAGCAATATTATAAATATAGGATTCATTTGAAGTCTTAATGATGGATTTGTTTATTACAAACACACAGCTTTACACTTCATTAATTAATCAGCTGGAGTCATGTGGATAACTTGTGGATTATTGTGAGGTTTTTATCAGCTGTTTGGACTCTCATTCTGACGGCACCCATTTACTGCAGAGGATCCATTTGTGAGCAAATGATGTAATGCTAAATTTTTCCAAATCTGTTTCAGTTAAGAAATAAACCCATCTACATCTAGTTTGGCCTGAGGGTGAGGGCATTTTGTGCAAATTTTTATTTGCGGATGAACTATTCCTTTAATGGAAGTTCGACTTAAGGAGACATAAGGACTTTTGTTTTTGTCAGTTAAAAAGCCACAAGCATGTTCCAGTTCCTCTCACTCAGAGGGTAAGTGATTCTAAAACATCTCTTGTAGAAAATTCAGCAAGTTCGGAGTGATATTGCATGATTTCCCTCTTGGTTTCATTTGAATGAGCTAATTTAAAGCCATTTCGGGGGTGGAGATGATATGTGGCATAATATGAAATTAATCACGGTCATCAGTATAAACTAAGTCCACCCCCGTTTTATTGGGGAGAAACCAAATTAATTCCACAAAAGTAGGTTTGGGGTCTTAAACTCAGACTGATTAACTCAAGATAAATGTATTCCCTTTCACTTCGTTACTGCTAAACTTTGTGGAATCATCATGTTTAAAACAAAGAATTTATTATGCACTATAATAAAAGAAATTGTTAACTGATGGTTCTGAGCATGGGTTTCCCTTGCATCTTCACATCCCCGAAGGACCCACATTGCTTTAAATTACAGCCTGAGAAGCAAATGATAGAAAGAGCTAATGTACCCAGACACATACGTTTAAGAGCTAAAAGGTTTTCATCTTCTACTCTTGTTTCATTTTCCATTCATTTTTCACTAGCACACGCAGCAGAAATGTACACTTTTGCATCAGTTTCACAAGCAAGCACAAGACTCTTAAATTCTGAGAAGCAGCGATTATCTGGCCTTAGGGAGCGTGAGGGCATCTTATTATACAATAAGTGCAGTCCAATGCGCTACTCGGTTAATTGAAAAACAAAGTATGCTTAGCAATAACACTTTACAGTAAAGATAAAGATTATTTTGTTTGTATAATTTATTTGTTATGTCTGTGTAATGTAAAAACAGCTGAAGAAGCAAAATTTCATACAAAAACATTTTTAAACATGAACCTAATTAAAAAGATTTTTGCTTGACAAGATCAAACTATATGACATCTATATGATCAAACTATAATAATTTTTATTACTATTAAACGTACTATTAAATTAAATAACAAATTAAATTACTATTAAATTAAATATTAAATACTGTTTAATTAAATCAAGCACTCATTGAAAAGAATGAGTGCTTGAATTGTGTTTAAAGAAAGCATGCAGAAAATGCTGATGAGAAAATTGTTTAAAAAAAAAAAAGTTACATTTTATTTCTAACCATAGTGTTAATAAATTGTTGGCGTTCTAGTTCTGATTTGTAAATGAGAAATACTCTGATATAAACTTGATATTTAGATCAGAACATTGTTTACTTGTAAAAATGGTATAAGATCATGTTAAAAAGTTTAAAAAAAAAAATTAAATAAATAAAACAAAAAAAAAAACAGAAACCAAAACTGTTTTCACGAACTGTGCTGGAAGGAATGAGGGAGACGAGGAATAAACGAAACAGTCTTTAATAGAATCCACACACGGGGTACATCCACACTTGGAACCAGGAGAGACACACGGACACGACGTAAGAGACCCGACAAACACTAACTGAACAGACTGGGGCTTTTAAAGACAGGATAACGAGTGACGAAAGGAGACACACCTGGAATCAAATCAACAATCAACGGGAGACAGAAACTGGGTTACGGAGCACATGGGGAGCAAAACACAACACAGACAGGTTCATAATCCTGACAACTGTCTGATGTTTGATCTCAGTGACTATTTATTGTGGTACAAATCATATTATGGAGGAGGATAACAACAACAACAGCAACAATCATTATTATTATTATTATTAAACAAACAAACAAACAAATGATTTATTTATTTACATGATGTGGCAAAATATATAATAAAAGTTCTCATCATGACAGCATGGTTGAATCTGTAATTAAAAAACTGACACAAAGTGAGCCATAACGTTTTATCATTCACCACTACAAAAACACACGTGCCCATTATTATAAAACAATCACCTTTCCTCAGTAGACCTCTCTGGCCTCGTATCTGCTCCCACGCTGATGCTCAGATGGTCTAGCACACAGTAGACGTCTGGTCCTTTGCCCCTCTGCCTCAAGTGAAGGGGATTATGCCTTCTCCTTCGTGCAGCAGGTCAGACGCAGGCCAGACAGGAGTGACAGCTGTGAGAGTGCAGAGGCTCCGTTGGGGCCCGCTGCGTGGGAGAGCGTGAGGAACCCGCTTTTGGGGCAGAAGCAGGGGGTTGATGTAAAGCTTTGCTCTCTGACCTGATCATCAGTGATTAAAAAACGTCCCCACAGAGAATTGCTGGAAAACAAACAACAAAATGTCACAGGTGAAATGAAGAAAGACAGGTGGGCTCTGAGCTGCCTGTTATACCAGCACAGGCACTAGAAGGGCACCGTGTCCTCCTGCCCGGTCGTACATTTCTCTGCTCCTTCCTCTGAACCCTTAAAAGACCAAATTAATGTTGAATGTGAAATAATTCATGCTGTTCTTTTTCTCTTTTAAATTTATTTGGTTACACTTTATTTTGAGTCCACTTTAGACATTCTACTAACTATAAGTAACTTTGTAACTACATGTCAACTATATGTCTACTAACTCTCAGAGTGGACTGTTAGGATAGGTTTAGGGTTAGTAGGATAAGTTGACATATACTTGCAAAGTTTCTCATAGTTAGTATGTTGTATGTTGTGGACCCATCAAAATGAAGTGTTAGAATATATTAAGCAGACAGTCTACAAATACTCTAATGACTGTAGTTGCAAAGTTACTTACTGTTAGTAGAATGTCTAAAGTGGAGTATCGAAATAAAGTGTTACCATTTATTTTATTAGCAAGGTGAAGTTGCAGTACGATTTTTTTCATTAACAGGTAGTGCTATGCACGTCTCTCCGCCTGAGAAAAATGACATAATCATTTGATTTTGTTAGTAATTTTCAACAAAATAGCTTATTTTAAAATATAACATGAATGACAGCTTATAATATTGTCATTTATGGAAGACTGTTTCCACTGTTTCACAATTCAGTGTGATAATTCATAGTCATAATCAGGGCTCTGAACTGGCTCAAGGAACGAAAACGAAAACTGGAAACGAACAAAATTTTGACTGGAACAGAACCGAAAACAGAAACGAAATCAAATTTTATAGTTCCGAATAGAATCGAAAATTTGAAATGGCCATCAACCGGTTAATAACGTTATTTTATCGTTCCATTTTATATTTGAAATTTGCTGTCAACCAATCAGGAATGCAAGTAGCTAGACTATGCAAATGTGACGCTGATGCATCCAAGGAGTGAAATGCCTGCACCTGTAGCGCTTCTGTGAACGGAGAAAACAGAATAAAACTATAGGCTTACATAAAAAGGAATATATATGCCTATACACTAAATTTCACTAAAATCATTGACAGATTAACGAAACGAAAGAAAAAAAACCCTGCTGAAAAAACTAGCTAAAACCAGCCTAAGCTGGTTGGCTGGTTTTATCTGGTCAACCAGCCTTGTCTTAGCTGGTTTAAGCTGGTCAGCAGGCTGGTTTTAGAGGAGTTTTGGCCACTTCCTTAGCTGGCCAGGCTGGTCTTAGCTGGTCAGGCTGGGAGACCAGCTGGAACGACCAGCTAAAACCAGCCTGACCAGTCTAGCCAGGCTGGGAGACCAGCTAAAACCAGCTACTTCCAGCTTAAACCAGCTAAAACCAGCCACCAGCCTAGGCTGGTTTTAGCTGTTTTTTATTCAGCAGGGAAATATGCTGAGTTAGGCCGCATTTCAAAGTTCTCGGAAAGGAAAACGAGAGGGCAGAAAGTAGTTTTCTTTATTTTGCAAAAGCTTTACTTATAAGCTTTATTTATTTTACAGTTTTATTTGTTTTGCAAAAGCTTGACAGTTTTGAATGATGTCGCATCTGTAACCAACCAGCTTTGTTATGCCCATATCGCGCCAGCGCCTCGCGCACAAAGACACAATATTTTTGCGACTTTGCAGCCTGTTCATTATCAAAATAAAATACAGTTAAAGGAACGTATAAAAAGTTACAGTGCTCCGTTATCCACTCTGTTGCGTTCAGCGTGACCAACGCCTCACTGTGCTGATATAGCCAATGTGAAGGATGTTTTACATCGATGAAAGTACAAAGCCTATAATAAGTAATATTTTAGCATCCAGATACAGCGCGAATATGAAAACATTTGGATTCGTGCCGAATGAGAGAGGTAGGCATCAGTTTCACCTTTAATTTGTTTTTGGATTGACGTTTTTATAGCCTATAGGCTATAGCCTTAAGTTTAGAGGATTTGTTGTGGAGAGAAATTAATAATTGTTTATAATGTTTGTAAACATTTTTGATTTACTGGCATTTTAGCCTACACCATTTCTGAATGTAATAGCCTAATAAAATGCGACACACGACTTAGCCTGTTTTTTTTGTTTTTGTTTTTGTTTTTGTTTTTTCCTCAAAACGCACTTTTATACAAGTAGAGTTATTTTTTTTTTTTTTTTTTTTTTTTTTGACAATGCAGCAAACATTTTTAAATATCTTTAAAAATACTTTGTCTTTAAAGCATTAATACTTTTTTTGTTTGTTTGTTTGTTTTTTTCTTTTATTTTTTATTTATTTCTTTTATTTTTTTCTTTTGTTTAGTAGCCTACATTTAGGCAAATCTAGAAAAGATGCTGTATTGGCTGTGACTAAGCGCAGTGGGTTAAGATACCATCTCTTCCGTTTTTTTTGTTTGTTTGTTTTGTTTTTTGTTTTTTTTCTTTTTGTGTAAAGACAACACTGTACTTTATTATTATTATTATCATAGGCAAAGACAATTTAAAAAAATAAATAATAACGTTATTAACCATTATTTTTTCTACTTGAACCGGTTTCAGAACGATAATAATACAAAGGAACGCAGAAACAGAAACGTTAAAATATCGATTCTGCTCGGTCAACCAACTGATTGACTCTTTTCTTTTTTCGTTTTCAAGCCCTGGTCATATTTGTTAGATATAAACTTGCAATTCTGAAAGAAAAGTCTGAATTGTGACAGATAAACTCCTTGCCTTTTATTTTATTCTATGGAGAAAAAGAAAGAAAAAAAAAATTTGAAGTGCAAACTCATAATTGCAAAGAAAAATGTCAGTTTATATCTCTAAATTCTCACTTTTTTTCCCTCAGAATTGTGAGAATCATCCAAATTTTGAGATAAAAAGTAACAATTAACTATTACAATTAATTATTTTATTTATTTTTAAATCCTTGGCAGATTGAATTTGATTGTAGCAAGATTGAAAATAATTCTTTAAAATATGTAATTTATTTAAATATGATTAAATGATTTTACGTATTTCATTTAATTAATTTACTGAATAATTTAAGTTACTTATTTTTCAGATAAATATTACCAAAAAAAAAAAATGATTCAATATTAATTATTAAAGCTAACCTACTGTACCATTAAAAGAAGAACCGTTGTAACTAATATTCTATTTTAAATGTCATATTATGATCACTCAATATATTTTAGTGCATATACGTAAATGGTTTTTATACCAAAAATCGGAAGGTATTTTTTTTTTTTATAGTCTGTGGGTTATGAAAGAATATTAACTGCCCTAGTTTCCCCTATGGCAAGCTGTCTAATAAGTCTTCAGAATATCAATTTCAGTAAAGTAATAAAGGAATAAATAAAGATATTCCATAATATTAAGATACTGCTAGTTTGGGTTTCAATGTATGTTACCTGCTTCAAAATTTTATAAGTGTTATTTTTAAAACAATTGCAAAATGTTTTTCCATGTTCGTGTTTTTAACCAGTCTTTGATGCTAGCTTATAGTTGTTGATTTGAATCATGCAGCAAAATCAATTTCCAAAGTTTCAAAAGTTATTCTTCATAGCCTCAGCTGGAACATGCCAGTTCATAAAAAGCACATCATGTTCATGCTGACAACGTGCTCATGCTGTATCTGACTCTTGTAACCCATCATACAATATATTATCACTCTTAGTATTCCAAATGAATTGAAAAGGATTTTTTTTTTTTTTTTTTTTTTTTTTTTGAATTTATAGGTGTCTATAAAAGACAAGGCCAGACCATCTAGTTAAAATGAATACACCCCCTTAATACAATCAGTCAGAAAAGGTGAAGGACTGGGTTTATGATATCAAGGTCACTGCACCCGCAACATATTCTAATCTAGAGCCATGAAACACTTCATATTGTAAAACCTGACAGTGGAATTGGGCTTTATTTAAATGTTGTTTTTATTTAAAGAAATAGTTCAGCCAAAAAAAAAGGTCATCATTTATTCTTGATGTCTTTTGAAATGTATATGAATATGTGTGACACATGGAGATAATCAAATGTCTGAGGTGCTCTATTCCATAAAATAAAAGGTGACCATGACTGTCAAAAACAAGATTTTCAGAGACAGGGTTTTGGAAGGCTTTTAATATAGTGCACAAGTTGTATGGAGCTATAATATGAAGCATTTATTAAAAAAAAAAATAATAAATAATAATAAAAAAAAAAAATATATATATATATATATATATATATATATATATTGTTTTTGTGACTGTCCCTGGACCCCATCCAGTTGTATTATTTATGGAAAAGAGCATTTATGGAAAACTATTATGTTACTCAGAAGAAAGTAAGTTATATAGGTTTGGAATGACATAATGGTGAGTAAATGATGACAAGTTTAATTTATGAGTAAAATATTTATAAATTCCTCTGTGACAAGGTAAATGATTCCGAATCAGTAATTCAGTCATTTTAAACAGTCTGCAGTTTGAATTGATGATCAGACTTATTCATGGCTCAGACTTTGAAGGTTCTTGTAGGTTCTGGAAGTGTCAGCCTTTATTAATGATTTCACAGTTCAGTAAGAACACCCTTTTCTATCAAAAGTGCTGGTTTAAAAAGTTCCTGCTTTTTAAAAGTGAACTTCAAGATGCATTAGCCTCTGAAATAACAGCTATCTCTTTTGCAAATGATAGCTGTTATTTCAGAGGCAAATTTGCTAAAACTTGTGCAATCACATCTTGTTATGTAGCTACTGAACAGTGGAAGGCACATATTTCACAAGGCATCTTGAAGAAATTCCACGGAGTCCTCCTACTGTTTCTTTTAAATCTCTTTTGTCTATTGACAGAGCAAAAGGAGCAGGGATCAGAGAAGCTGTTAACTCATCCACAAGCAAGAATTCACAGTGTAGAGTGAGATATTGATAGGCACCGTATATCCTTCACACATCATCACTCTGCTCAATCTCCTGATAAAATCACAACAGGTTTCTGCTAACTTAAGTGCATGCTCAGCGCACACATATAGACAGTCTTTTTCAAATATTTCCATCTCATTCTATCAAACACATTACACTTTACAGAAGTACTTTACGCTATGGGAGGCCATTTTTTACTGCCATGAGACTTTAAACTCTTCCACTTTGAACAGAGGCATCATTGACCTTGTGTGAAAAGGCCTGAATTCAAAGCAGTTCTGCAGTGTCACACCTTGTGAATAAAACTGTTTATTGTGCATATATTATATATTGTACAATTCGTATATTTTCATATATTACAATTTTGCATATAGGAAAAGAGTTTGTCTTCGTGTTGATTGTGAAGCTTATATCTTGCAATTCTGACTTTATCTCTCTGAATCACCAGTTTGCATCTCACAATTCTGACTTGCGAGAATTGGGAGAAAAAAAAGTTGTGAGAAGTTATTTTTTTTTTTTTTTCAATGGGCAAAAATTACATTATATCAAAAATACAGTAAAAAAAAAAGTAATATTTTGAAACATTATTACAATTAGAATATACATTACCAGTCAAAAGTTTTTGAACAGTGAGATTTTAATTTTTTTTTTTTTTTTATAAAGAATTCTCTTCTGCTCACCAAGCCTGCATTTATTTGGCCCAAAATACAGTAAAACAGTAATATTGTGAAATAGTTTTACTATTTAAAATAACTGCTTTCTATTTAAATATATTTTAAAATGGGAGATATATACTGGAAAGTTTAAAAGCATTGGATTTATTTAAAATAGGATATTTTGTGGCATTATTCATGTTTTTACTGTCATGCTTGATCAATGTAATGCACATTTGCTGAATAAAACTGTGTATTTGATGCATAAATTTCTATTAAACACGCACATGTACCCCAGGCATTTGATGGTAGTAAGTCATGGTTTTTGCTTACATATAAAGTATGACAGATGATTTTAACATTGATAATAATAAGATATGTTTCTTAAGCAGCAAATCAGCATATTAGAATGATTTCAGAAAGATCATGTGACACTGAAGACTGGAGTAATTGCTGCTGAAATCACAGGAATTAATTACATTTTACAATATATTACAATAGAAAAAAAGTTATTTTAATTAATAATATTAATTTAATATTAGTGTTTTTACTGTATTTTTTGAGCACATAAATGCAGCCTTGGTGAGCATAAGAGACTATTAAAACATTTGAAAATCATACAAATCAGGAAAAGGGTATTTACTCTGGGAAAAAAAAAATAATAATAATAAATAAATAAATAAAAATTTCAGGTGAGTTGCCAGTATTATATTCCAGTGAGGTTTATCTCAGACATCACATGTGCTCATGAAGTGCTGCTTTGTGTGCATGTTTTTATGTGCTGGTGCAGCTGTGTTGACTGTCTGCATGGTGAAATTCACACAAACAGGATTAGACACTGTGGGATTAGCTGTATATTGGAACTGGTGAAAGGAAGAAATTAAAATGCCATCAGAAACAATCCCCCCAAAAATCAGGAGGCTTAGCTTAAACAAACACAATTAAGAAGTCAATTACCACATCTGATGTTGTTCAACCATGTTCGGTTCGATCTGTTACCGATGCTTTCGTGTTTTTGTGTTGCCATATATGCATTATGTTGTGTGTCAGTTGAGCTGTTGTCGACAGGAGTCAATCATGTGGCATGGTGTTGTCTCATTAAAGGTGTTGGTGGCAAAAATGTTTGCCGTTCTCCATCCTAATTAACTTGCATTCTGTTTATGCTACTGTTACACTTAGTGCCAGACTGCCAGTGATCACACTCAAAACAGCAGAATGTGGTAAATATGTGAAGACTGTGAGTTGCTTTGTTTCCTGGCTGCTCTTGTTTTTTTTGTTTTTTTCTGTGTTGGGCTGGGATTTTAGTTAAAGTGAACAATAATTACCAGTGATAAAGCAGACAGGCATATTGTCGACTATTTATTGATACTTCAATATTTTTTCACTATACACAAATGTGCCAAAAAGGTGGCTAATATTTAATTTTGTGATTGGTTGCATGCAACATCGTTTATGGAGGACAACTTGAGAGGATGTATGCAATGAATAAATGTTGCAAGAATATAATGCAGACTGTTTTTTGAGACATATACCTAAAAGGTATTTTCAACATGCTGGTTGGAAAAACATATGGAACAACAGTGAGATATGATTCAACGTTCAGAGATGTTGTGTATGTATATAAAGAATACATATTTTTCACATCTCATTTGCAATATGATGATATTATACAGTACATATTAAACAAGTTCAAATAAAAGCATCATTTAGTTAAAAAAGCATAAACGCTTGGGGTCAGTTTTTTTTAAGATATAAATAAGCTTTTATTAAGCTGGGATGCAGATCTAAGGTTATATTTATAATACAAAATATTTCTATTTCCAATCAATAAATCAATCATTAAATGAATAAATACAGTAAATAAATATATGTATAGTTCAGCCATGAAACTCTAGATGGTGCAGGCTGACAACGGGTATTAACGTAACTGATGATATTCACAGTGTTAAACAACTTGGCACAAGCCGATTGGTTCATGTTGCATAAGCAGCCAATGAGCTTGCTACTTTACATTTAAATGGCTGGTTAGCATTCACTTGAGCATTTGCTCACTCTTTCAGAGTTCCTCTGAAACCCACCACCTTCCTCCACCTGTATAGATCTGCTATGGGTTAATTTATATGCTATTTATATGCTAAGCAGCAGTATGTCTTAAATACTCACAGCATTGTATCGCCTTATGCATTGGCAGTAGCAAGTTCCCGTACTTGTTTGCAGCAGCAGAAATAATTTACAACTACAGTAATAACCAACAGTAGCAGCAATTCAGCAGCAGCGTAGCAGATCTATTCCGCCAAGACCACATCCATTAACATTGTCATAACCATTACCATGCTAAAATCTTCCAAGAGTTGTCATGATTGAAATGTATTTATGTAAATAAATGTATGTATGTATGTTCCTTTTTGTAATAATCCTGAGGGAAAAAATAATGCTTTCTACAAAATTATTAAGCAGCAGAAGTGTTTCCAATACTGATAATAATCAGAAATGTTTCTTGCGCAGCAAATCATGTTAGAATGATTTCTGAAGGATCGTGACTCTGAAGATTGGAGTAATGGCTGCTGAAAATTCAGCTTTGCATCGCAGGAATAAAGTACTTAAAGTAATAAAATTTAAAAAAAAAAGCTTTTAAGCTTGTTTTTACTGTCAAATCAAGTACATTACAGTGACGGGAAAATTATTTGATCCCCTGCTGATTTTGTATGTTTACCCACTGACAAAGAAATGATCAGTCTGTGATTTTAATGGTAGGTTTATTTGAACAGTGAGAGACAGAATAACAACAAAAAAATCCAGAAAAACGCATTTCAATTTTGTCCCACTCCTCTTTGCAGATCCTCTCCAAGTCATTAAGGTTTTGAGGCTGACATTTGGCAACTCGAACCTTCAGCTCCCTCCACAGATTTTCTATGGGATTAAGGTCTGGAGACTGGCTAGGCCACTTCAGGACCTTAATGTGCTTCTTCTTGAGCCACTCCTTTGTTGCCTTGGCCGTATGTTTTGGGTCATTGTCATGCTGGAATACCCATCCACGACCCATTTTCAATGCCCTGGCTGGCTTCAATGCCCTGGCCCTGACGGTTCATGGCCCCATCCATTGTTCCTTTGATGCGGTGCAGTTGTCCTGTCCCCTCAGCAGAAAAACACCCCCAAAGCATAATGTTTCCACCTCCATGTTTGACGGGGGGATGGTGTTCTTGGGGTCATAGGCTGCATTCCTCCTCCTCCAAACATGGCGAGTTGAGTTGATGCCAAAGAGCTCGATTTTGGTCTCATCTGACCACAACACTTTCACCCAGTTCTCCTCTGAATCATTGGCAAACTTCAGACGGGCCTGTACATGTGCTTTCTTGAGCAGGGGGACCTTGCCGGCACTGCAGGATTTCAGTCCTTCACGGCGTAGTGTGTTACCAATTGTTTTCTTGGTGACTATGGTCCCAGATGCCTTGAGATCATTGACAAGATCCTCCCGTGTAGTTCTGGGCTGATTCCTCACCGTTCTCATGATCATTTTAACTCCACGAGGTGAGATCCTGCATGGAGCTCCAGACCGAGGGAGATTGACAGTTATTTTGTGTTTCTTCCATTTGGGAATAATCGCACCAGCTGTTATCACCTTCTCACCAAGCTGCTTGGCGATGGTCTTGTAGCCCATTCCAGCCTTGTGTAGGTCTACAATCTTGTCCCTGACATCCTTGGACAGCTCTTTGGTCTTGGCCATGGTGAAGAGTTTGGAATCTGATTGATTGATTGCTTCTGTGGACAGGTGTCTTTTATACAGGTAACAAACTGAGATTAGGAGCACTCCCTTTAAGAGAGTGCTCCTAATCTCAGCTCCTTACCTGTATAAAAGAATCCTGGGAGCCAGAAATCTTGCTGATTGATAGGGGATCAAATACATATTTCACTCATTAAAATGCAAATCAATTTATAACTTTTTTGAAATGAGTTTTTCTGGATTTTTTTGTTTTTATTCTGTCTCTCACTGTTCAAATAAACCTACCGCATGGGATCAAATAATTTTTTCCCCACTGTATGTGTTGGTGAACATAACAGATTTCTTTCAAGAGCATTAAAAAATCTTATATATTACCATTTATATACATCCCCTTTCTCTTGCAGAACAAAACTGATTCTTTGACAAATTAGTGGCATGTCATTTTATACTGACACCTCTTTCTTGAATTCTCTAACAGCTAAGTTACATAGCTCACCAATAACAATTATGCATCCATAACAATTTCTAGCAATAAAACTAAATTTACCTCTAATCATTTAAGAGCATTATGCATCTATTAATCTCTATTTTATTGTGGCACTGACAACCGCTAAGTACCTTTTTATAGCTGTGGAGCACACTGGAGCCTAAGTCAGATGTGTGTGTTGCCCCGTGCCTTGCTCTCACAGTTAATGCCTCTTACATACAGTACTCTCGACTCCCTGTGAAACTGCCAAAACCCCCACTGATTTTGGATTTCTCAGCTTTACATTTTGCTAAAGCCTGTAATAATGGAAAGCAACCCGTGGCCACCCCGCGGCTGCAGCATTAGCTCTGATTGGACCTCATCCCTTGCTGGTCACACAGCAGGAGGTGAGGTGAGCACTGCTTTCTCTCTAAATGGAGTCAACTGGAAATGTTTAATCTCATGCTATTAATTTATGGTGGCTGCAACATCTGAAATAGGAACTGGAAGGCAAATGCATTTGCATGAATTTCCCAAGGGACTTAATATGCAGGGCAAAACTAATTCAGTCCGGAAGTAATTAACATTCTGATATGACAGAGATCATTCACATGACTAATATCACTCGAAATGCATATTCATTGATGCCACAATTCATATTTAATAGCATACCACATTGTTGACATGATAGTTTCACACCCTGCGGGAAAGCTGGTTTGTTGCTAGTACAAGGTGGTTTACCAGCCCTAACCAACTTCACCAAAATGGTCTACCATCTGATCTGCCAGCTTAAGCAGTTTACCTGTTTATAATCGTTCCCCGAAAAATTTAAATGTTGTCATCATTTATGCAACCTCATGTCGATCCAAACCTGTAAGACTTTCGTTTATCTTCAAAACACCAGTGTAGATATTTTGAATGAAATCTGAGAAGTTTCTGACCCTACATCAGTACCGCCACTCCCTATATGCAGATTACGCAGCTTGCATAGGGCACCAACTCCCAGGGGGGGCACCATCCCAGTTGCTCCAAAAAAATAAAAAATAAAAAAAAAGAAACCGTAACGCGCCATTCCCTCATCCGCACCCGCGACCGCTCGCACATCATGTTTGCGGCTGAATGCAAATAATCATAATTGATGGACAACTATGCCCATGAAAAGACATCAGCAATCTGCCGGAAAGCAAAGCAAAGCAAAGAAGAAAAGAAAAGAAAAGAAAAGAAAAGAAAAGAAAAGAAAAGAAAAGAAAAGAAAAGAAAAGAAAAGAAAAGAAAAAGATGAAAACGAAGCCTGTGCGTCACTTTCAGGTAGGCTACATTCATAATCCAGTGAAACTTTTTTGGGTGTTGAGGTTAATAACGTGTTTAATGTCAGTAATAATTTCACCACCACCAACGCATCAAATATTCTCTCCGAGTTTCCATGTTCCCTTATGAAAGTTAGCCATGGATTTAACACGAATAAAAAAATTTTTTTTTTTAAAAAAATCATGGTTCTTGTAGCCATGGTAACTGCAAATTAACCATGGTTTTGTTACTTCAAATAATAATTTACAAAGAAGTATTAAGATAATATTTTTTGTGGTTATAAAAACAAACCTAAGCCAACAACAGCCTTTAAAGTGACTTAAAATGCATTATATAAAAACAATGAGGCAACCCTGCTGAAAAAAACAATAGAACCATCACAGAAAATTCTAATACCATCACAAATGAATTTACAAACATTACAAACCATCATCTTGTAACCATTAAAACCATTAAAAAATGGTTTTCTGTAGTGTGTTTTGGGACATATTCCATTAGGATTTATTGGTTTTAACAAGCCACCAATAGAAGGTGACCAATTACCAGCAGAGACCAACAGGGTCCATTACAGTTTCCATTAAAACCAATACAAGTCCCATTATAACCAGTAAAACCATTACAAATTTTGTGATGGTGTCTATTGTTTTTTTTTTTTTTTTCAACATTACATGTTATTACAAATGCCTGCAAAAGGAGCCAAAGGCCTGGTAATTGCTGCTGTTACACTTACAGGACGATCATATCCTTGTTTAATAGGCTATTGACCAAACATTTAATTCAAATATCCACTTAATCTTTAATTTTTGGCCACCTTTTTGCTACAGATGACACAGCCTCTATAATTTCTTCAACAAAAAAAAAAAAACATATGGACATCACAACCCTTACAAAAAATAACCATGGTTTTATCGTAGTAAAACTGCTTAATTTTCTTTCGTGTGATTTCTGAATGCTTGAGACTATAAAATCAATCAGACAACTGTATTAATGCCATAGATAACTGTCTAGAGCTACAATTGTAATTTGTAAATAATGCAATTTAATTACAATTTATTTACTTTTATATTTTATTAAAGTTCTATTTTGACCCCTATAGTAGGTGTTTTTTTCTGCTTAGGGCACTCATTTGGCCAGCAGCGGCCCTGCCCTACATTGACAGTCTACGCAACTACTACTTTAGCTGCTTTTCCCACCGTCGGGCCGAACGGTTCTAAGAACGAATTCTTCAATTCTCCGTGACGAGAAGAACTGTGCTGGCAGAATGCCTGTAGTGACGTCATCACTCAGTATTGGTCACTTGTCTGTTGTCTGGCTATTAGTTTCTCTCGGTAGCTGGCCAAGCACGCTATTTGAGCGAAATAAACCGAAATATCCATAACGTGATTGCAATTTACATCTCATACCATATCTAAACACTTGAGTTACCGAGGCAGTGACTGAGTCGTTTGTATTATGAGCTCTGTTGTCAGCCCCACAGTGGAAAACCAAACCATATGGAACGGTTGAGCAACAAGAACTGTTCGTTTTTCTAAATTTTCTAAAGAGACTATCGCTTTGTATGATGAACAGATTTGATCTAAGCTTCTATTCACATATAAACATTTATCAACACACACATTAGTTATGGCAAAGGGAAGCTCAAATTGTTTGAATTTGAAGAACCGATTAGGTTCATTTTCACGTGTCACGCAGAATGTTCGATTTTTCATAAGAATCAATGAGGTTTGTTCTTCCGCATCAAGCAAGTACGTTTGAGCTTCTGTTTATGTTTGCTGATCAATGTAAATATGTGAATAAAAGCCTAAATTAAAAGCCTATCTGTTCTTCATATAAAGCCATTGGGTCTCTTGCTAAAATGATGACAGAATTTTCATTTTTGAGTGAACAATCCCTTTAAACGGCTGTTTTGGCCTCATTTAAACCAGTATGGTGTTTTCTTCTGAAATGGGATCAGAAATCCTCCGGAACACGTCTTTCTTTGGAAGTAATGGCTTTGATTAGTGCAAATAAAAAATAAAATAAAAATCACTTCACATAACTCATAACCTCACGTCTGACATCAGCCTGTGAATATCAAGGAGCTGATAATGTCTTAGAAGTATTTCTCGTTTGACCCAACAGACTGCTTCTAAAAAAAAGTCTATATGAGATTGATCTTATTAGGATGCTTGAGAGTCAGTTTAAATTAAGTGAATATTAGAGGTTCACTGGTATATCTTATTCTCAGCTGAATGCATTCTCAGCCCTGAATACATCATTAGTTGTTTTTAGCCAATACTTTCATTTTATAGAAAAGCTATGTTGTCAAACTGTATACAAATAAACATTTTATTTATTTATTTATTTATTTATTTATGCCATTTTGCCAAACACGTCCACAAAATGTGTCACTCATGTCGATTTTTATTGGATGAGCTTGTGGCCTATTTATGTATGTAAATATGTATGTATCCTTAGATGTGCCTTGGGAAGTAAAATAATGACAATGATAGTGGTATGTATCCAGGGGGTTGTAACGATTCATTGTGTGGTATTTTCATTACATTACAGACTTATTTAAAATTGACTTAAAGAAACATTACATTTTCAAGACAGTGATATACATTTGAGTTTATTTAGGCTAAATTACACCCATTCAAGTATTTAATAGTAATTTAATTTAATAATTTACTGCAATAACTTACATGTAATTTAATTACATTACATTTTTTTTCCATATAACAAACAAACACACTTCAATAATAATAATAATAATAATAATTATTATTATTATTATTATTATTTTATTATTATTATTATTATTATTATTATTATTATTATTATTATTATTATTATTATTATTTTATATTGGAGCATCAGCATCAGCTAACATCAGCTGCTAAAAACAACAACAATAATAATAATAATAATAATAATAATTATTATTATTATTATTATTATTATTATTATTATTGTTGTTATTGTTATTATTATTATTGTTAGCAGCTGATGTTAGCTGATGCTGATGTTAGCAGACATATTTCCATTTTTCCAATTATTACCGTATGAACAATAAATGTATTGTGTACTATCGAATATAATTTTTAAAGCAGTATTATTCATTTGGGGTTATTTGGGTTAATGTTATTGTTACAATTACTTCTGTTCAAATACATTATAGGTAAAATGACATTAAATAGAAATACAGTAAATACATTTTCCAATTATCTAAAACAATTAATGAAAATTGTCATCATTTTATTTTCAAAACTAATTACTTTAGTTAGTCAATAAGTAAAAATGTAGTAAAGATTCATACAAAATATCTAACCTTTTTTTCCCTCATCAAAATTTCATATATCAAATATAAGAAAACCTATAGCAACTTTTATTTATTTATTTATTTTATTTTGTTTATTTGACAACCAGACCCATTCCCCACTGTCAATTTTTCTCATACCTAAAATGTCAGGTACCTTTAGCTGTGTGTCCCTGCAATTAGACACAACTCCAGGTTCATCTGTAAATTAGGTTATGAAGGTCGCTGATTGTGATCTGAATCAAAATCTTTTGATTTACACATTCTCTTTTGCATGTCACAGTCCCTTGTAGTTATCATAAAAGTGAATGTCAGATTGTCTCCCGCTGTTCTGTCTTATCTGGTGGATTTAACCATCTGGCCTTGACGTGATTACAAACCCATCCAAATCTTTTGTTGTCCGCAGTGAGAGAATCACCAGCGCCTTCACACAACAACAGCATTCAAGAGTCCCTAAATAAATATTAAATCTGAGTTGAAGGAGTAAGAGATTACTTAAGCATGAGTTGGTGGCTTGTACGGATAGAGAGGTTTATACAACAAGTAGAGGGGCTATATTAGAGTCTCATTTACATAAAAGCAAACGTTGACATTTTCCCATTCATCCAGCTTCCCTTGTGTCTAATAGTGCTTAATTACTCAATATTTTGTGCTGGCTGTCACCTCTAGTTAGCCTTGTTTAAAGCATGCATCTCCTGAGGTTATTGTTAGCCTTTAGCACATCTGTTTAGTCTCAGAAGTTCTCATCCTTTAACTCCTCATGGGAAAAAAAGACCAGAAACAGTTGCCTGGGCAGAGGGAAGTGTGTTCATTGCTCGGAGGCTCCGTTTATTAGCGAGTCTCTCTAATTTGGATCCAGGATTAGCATCCAAACCATGGATTTCATTGCACACTGGTCAGTTTATCAACTTGGCGGACTGTGTTAGAGCATTTTGCACTTTTATTGACCAACAGTTTTTTCATTGCTCAAAATTAATGATATAAATGCAGCTTATATTACCTTCCCAGATCTCAGATTAATGTTTCTAATTCTCGAAATGCATTTGCTGATGAGCGAATGTCAAGTATTAAATAAAAAAGTACCAGATCAGTAGTCCATATGACTTGTATGCTAGATTCCAAGTCTTCCGATGCCATATGTTACATAATTAGTGAGAACTTATTGATGATTCATAATGAGACATGCAGTCTGTGTGATTTAAATATGTGCAATTAACATTTGGCCTACCGTGATCAGTTATGAGACATAAGTGACATTTGGCATCATTAATGTCAAAACGAGCATGTCATTGGTGTGAATATATTAATATATGAAAAAGAAGATGATTTAAAAACATATTTTTCTCACACAAAGTTATCATATGGCTTCAGAAAACATGGATTATCACATATCACTTGTATGGACTACTTTTATGCTGTTTTGACCGACTGTGGTGAACATTTAGTTTTAATATATGGGGGGGAAAGCAGCTTGAACATTCTGAATTAATTAAATTAAATATTTTTTTAAATGTTATTTTGTCAATACAGTGAATACAGGTCTGTCGGTGCTAAACCTACATTTTGTTATTCATATATTTTATTTTTTTTATTTTTATTTTTATTTGTTATTTTGTGAACACAGTGAATATATACAGTATATTTCTTAATAAAAATGTAATTAAAATCTTAATGCTTCATTTTATGAATACACATTAGCGTTTTCTTTCTTTTGAATATATGGTAAATAATGAAACAGATATTTCTGGTTTAAAGTTATTTCAACAGGTTCAAGGTTATTTTGTTTGCATTCATCTGGACATTGAAGAGGTATATAGAAAATAACAAAAAAGTCAAACATTAGTGGCAATTTTTTGTAAGCACATTGGTTTTTCATCGTTTGGTGCTAAGAAAATGAAGAATACGCCTTATAATATTCTATTCATATAGTATATTAATTTTTCACTTTTGGTGGCATTTTGTCACCCAGCATCAGACATTTCAAATCATTTTAACGACTAACTTAAGTTTTTTTTTTTTTTTTTTTAAGATACAGCATGACCACCAAGGTCTTGACCTTGCCGTGAAGACCTCGCTTCACTCTCTCTCTCTCTCTCTCTCTCTCTCTCTCTCTCTCTCTCTCTGTCTCTCTCTTTCTCTCTCTCTCTGTGTGCTGTGGATGAGCTTTGTAGGTTAATCTGAAGAAGCAGCAAAAGGCTGAGCATGCATCGCTAACCAGCTTTTCTCTAGCAGCAATTCTTGGCCTTCCCTATTTTCTTTTTCTCCAAAAGGTTTTATCCTTTTCTTTTTACGTATTTTCTCTTTTCAGCAGTAATTTCCTCAGTTGCTGTTTGCCCTGATCCCTCTCCGCCCCCACAGCCACATCACCCAACCGGTGGTCAAACATTTAGTTTCAGGCGATAGGCCATGCCCTAATGCATTTTGGGTGGGCAAGTAATGATCGAATTATTTTAGAGGCAATGCTCTATGCGCTGTGACCGAGCACCTCTGGCTAAAACAGTGGTGTGAAAATTCTATGATCTTCACTTTATTGACTGCCACATGGTGTTATTTGTCCTGCAGGCTTGCCACCATCACTAGCAGACCCACTTTTGGGAGGTCTGCCAGTCAATAAAAACCTCATTTATTTTCATGATAAGGAAACAAAGTCGCTGCGATCGACAGCAGTCTAGACATGACACGCGGTGATGACAGCTTTACAGTGGAGATGTACTACACTCTGTCCTCGTCCCTGCTGGGTGAATTAGCAGTTATGAGGGGATGGCTGAGATAAATATAAACCCACCCTCTCATTATGAAATTGATTTGTGAAGAAGTTAACTCTCACAGTTTTCCATCTATAAATTGACTGCTATATAAAAACATCCAATTTCATTAAAAAAGAGGATATATTACTGTAAAGACAGCTACGTCTATGCGAGTCGTTCTCAATGGTAATAATTGTCACTCGACTTAATTATTATTATTATTAGTAGTAGCATTAGTATTATTATTAATATTAGTATTAGTATTGTGAAATATTAATGTTTGAGAAACTCTATACAACATTCATTCATGACATTATTCCAATAATACCACTTATAATAATAGTTGTTGTTGTTGTTGTTGTTGTTGTTCTTCTTCTTCTTCTTCTTCTTCTTCTTCTTCTTCTTCTTCTTCTTCTTCTTCTTCTTCTTCTTCTTCTTCTTCTTCTTCTTCTTCTTCTTCTTCTATTATTATTATCTTGGACAATTAATATTTAATGAAAATTTGTGATCAGTGTTACAACACGTGCTGCTTTTGTGAAATAAAATAATAACATTAACAAGAAAGGCTTTGCCGTAGTAAAAAAACTGGAAACCAGAAAATCACCATAATGAATAATCCATGTATAGTATATATAATTTACCTAGACTTAATGTCTTCAGCTAATGCCTGAGTAATTGCTAAAAAAAAAACAAAAAAACAAATGAAAGCAATTTTGCAATTACTTTGAGAATCATGACAAAGGTTAATGGGTCATAATTATGTTTTAATTGTGCATGTCCAGTGTACATTGTATTTTGTACACATTTTGTGTGCTGTAGATAAAGAAAATCTATAAAGCTTGCCAAGCAATCCTACTAATTTAGCTGTTCACGAGGCGACAAGCTTGTGCAACAGAACTGCATTACCCATCATTCTCAGTGGCAGCACAAGAATGGAAGTCATGATTAAATACATTAAAGCATCAGTTACTCTCCTAACTCGCATCCTTTACTCTTCATTTTGTTGCATTAGCACTAAAACAGCCTGAATTTGTCAGTAAGTGAGAAAGAGAGAATAAATATGACTTTGCCAAACACATCCATTTCATTCTGACCACAATTACTAGAAAGCACATTATGTCGTAATTACCACTTCTGGACTTATAAATAGGAACTTCCCAGGAGAACATGAAGGCAGCACAAGTATTCAGTCTGAATATCTGCTTCTGAACTGTCTGTTTTTGTTACGGTAATTCAAGAATAATTATTGTCATCCTTATTATTTCCTATTTTAAAGCAGTGGTTCTCATCCAAGAGGCCCGTGGCCCACTAGGAGAGGCTCAATAAACTTTCAAAGGGGCCTCAAGATGAAAAAATAAATAGTAATAAAATAAAATAATAAAAGGACAAAAAATAATTAAATTAAGCTAAATCAGTATAATAATAATAATAATAATAATAATAATAATAATAATAATAATAATAATAATAACAATAATAATAATAAAATTAGTTCAATATATATTTGGTGACAGGAACCATTTTTATTATTTTAGCTGTTGGCCAATACACATTCAAGTTACAGTTCTATAATGAATATGGGCTGAAAGTGCCCCTTATCAGTGCCCCTTATTTTAGTTCTCCTTCTCAACAACTGTCCTGGATATATTAGGTAGCCTAATTATAAAAGTGTGATTTCTAGACCTCGAAAACTCATGTAAATGAATAAAATCTTAAAACTCCATGGACATTTTATGAATATGCATTTTCTAGTTATGCCAAGCTCTAAGATGTTTTATCAGGTAGGGATTGTGAGTAAAAATCCTTAGTGAATCACAAATGACTTGAAAACTCATGTATATTCATTGGTTAAAAGAGTGGGCACCTAAATGGACATTCAGCTGTTAAAACCTCTGGAATCTGAAATTTATGGAAAAGGAGTTTTGTTGTAGACAATGCAGGGTCAAAAAATTGTGAGAATTATTGAGAGTTCTATATAGAATTCCTCTTGATTTAAACATTTCCTTCATCAAAAAAAAAAAAACAAAAAAAAACACTGTGGCGGTACCATTGTACAATAATTTTATCAGGCGGTAATATCTTGGAATTTTGATATACTGTATACCACGGTATTAAATGATTACCATATTTACACCTTGATAATTACATTTTACTCCATGATACTTTAAAGCATAGTATTCCATGGTTAATTTTCCATTTTGGAAATTCCATTTCTGAGAAGGTACACTGTTAACATATTCAGAAAAACCATTGTGATACTATGGTAATTTCTGTGTGTTTTAACTTATCATTATTTTTTGGCTGGCTTGATGAAAGCAATGCAATAAAAGAGCCCTCCAAACACCTGTGCCTAATCAGTCTACTTTCAGCTAGTTTGGTGCACATTTTGCACCGTGTTTGTTGTTAATTAAAACGTCTGAAATCCATGGCACTTAAAAGTTGAACTCTGAGTCTGTTCCTCTTGAAATATTTATGTACAGTCGTAATTTCTAGTCTAGTGTTATAATTTGCCTAGGTAGAAGCTCAACTGATATGTGCGTAATGGTGTGTGACACTTTAGTATGACATCAAAATTGATTTATTTTTTACAACAGATGCTTATGAAGTCATATGTCATTGAGCCAAACTGAAAATGATTGCTAAAATGCATTTGAGACACGCTTAACTCCATCTGTTTTTATACACACATGCACTGCGCATCAGTTTGTTTTGTTTACAGTGTGGAAATGCTTTCGTAGTGTAGATTTCAAATGCTGTATGTGGTATAAAGATATGAAGAGTGTCTCTGGTTTCTTCTCCTGAAGTTGGCAGAAACTGAAACTGTTCTTTTACCTGTGCAAGTTGTATAAATCACTTCTTCCTATGCCAGTCTATCACAGCAAGCAGCTTGCCAATTATGGGGTTTAACAGAATTAACAGAATGGGATTTAACAGACTCTCTTGATTTTTCGGAGTCTGGGGTCTGTTGGTGAGAAGCAGGCCTATATAGCAAATCCCCAGTGCTGAGGCTGTGAGATACATGATGATTGTCTGCGTGTACCAGCTTTGCATGATCAACAAAACACGGACTGAATACAGATGAAAGCCTAAAGTAAAAGGAATGCTCTGGTTGAGGGAGATATCAAGGCAATAATGGAAAAACACCATGGCAATGCTAATAGTGCAGGCTTGCAGGCTTCCTTTGGCACTTTTTTTATTTTTTTTATTTCTTTATTTTTATTTTAGCATATAGTGATCATTAGACAGTGCAGAAATAGATCAGGGTCATAAACCAGGACTTTGACTAAGTCTAACTTTCTAAATTAAGTGTTGGATGAGATATTATGTTAATGGTAAAAGGATCAGGGATGTGTAATGCGCTTAACATTGTCAGAACCTGCTTCTTAATTGTATCTATCAAATCATATTTTATTTTGTGGAATTGTATTGTATTGAATTGTATTGACTGTTTTTTAACCTGAGACCAATAAGAAAGTTAATGAGTTGATTACTAAATTAGTTGCTAATTAGCTGTAATATGTCTTTGTGCTGGCATATAGTCATTTACAATGAACTGTGCAGTTTTATTGTATCAGGGAATGTAATCAGTCTCAAACTACATTGTTTTTTTTAGAGGGATAAACTCATGTCCTGTCATTATTACTATAGGAACACAACATTCTAGTAGCTCTTCTCCAACGTTCACAATGATAAAAAAGTCAAAAAAAGGGCAAAAATCATCATAAAAATACTACAATATGTCCAAAAAGTACTACAAAGGACAAAAATCATCATAAATATACATAGAATAAGTCGAACACTGTATTTTTAAGTTGTATAAAGACATACAATGAAGAATTAAATCATTATTCACTGATAATCTTGCTCTCCAGTGAGCTGTTAACGGCTTCATTTGGACTGCTTGGATGCAAGAACCAGGTCAGTCCAATTTCTGAATCATTGAGTCAGATTGAATGAGATCAACCGTTTCTTTGAAAATAAATAGCTTAAAAAAAAAAAATAATGTTCTCAAGTTTCACCCACTGAATCAAATAAGTCTTTATTTGCTTTAATGGCATCTATGACTCCACAAAGAACCTTTAACATCCATGGAACTCTTCCATTTGTGCAAAATAATATATATATATATATATATTTATTTATAATATTAATATAATATTTATAATATAAAAAATATATTATAAAAGTTGTCCAGTGACACGTACACTGCATTTAAAATTTTATAAAGTCAAACAATGAAGAATTAAAGTCATTATTCACTGATAATCTTGCACTCCAGTGAATCAGCGAGTCAAGAGCCGTGTCAGTCCAGTTTATGAATCATTGAGTCACAATTGTGAATCAGATTCACTGGTTCATTAAAAAAAAAATAAATAAAAATAAAAAAAAATAATAATAATAAATAAATAAATAAAAAAGTAATGTAACAGGATAAATTGTATTTGTCAGATTAGCAGATCCTAATATTTAAAATATTACTATTATTAATTGTAATATATATTCTGAAAATCAATTTGACATAACATGGTAAAGAATAGGCCTACTTGTCAGATCTGCATGTACCTAATATCTAAAATCATTATTTTATGTATTTTTCCTAATGACAAGGACATAAAGGATATTTGCTAGATTTAACATTTAAAATATTATTATTAACTGTAGAATTTAGTTTGCTAATGAAAATGACACAAAAAGATAAATGAGAATTGTAAGATTTACAGATATTGTAATATTTATTTATTTATTTTGAAATTAAAGGACACACAATTTTAAATGATATTTGAAAACTTGCAACAAAAACAAAGAAACCTTTGAAACCTTAATTTTGAAGACTATAGATGGATCGCTGGATTGACTGATAGCACACGTGTGTGAAATTATTAGTGAATGAGACCCAGTGTGAGAAAGTAGGATGACCAGAATATGTTCATTCTGCAGTCCTAAAGCTCTTTACCTAAGATGGATTGAAGTCGGGCTGTTGTTCGGGGGTGGTCGGCTGATGCTGGTGGGGAAACTCTGTTCCAACATGCAGCCCGACACAGATAAATTACCTCATGGAAGCTACCTGATGCATTGTGCAACTTAAAGAAAGCCTGTCAGCAAGACTGTTGTCCAGGTCATTTTGCACATGCTTTCTGAGGCCCGTGGCAACAACTAGACTGCTTTTACAGTTCAGAGAATAAATTTACCTGCTGGGAAACCAGTGGAGATCAATAAACCTGCGGCACGCACAATAACAGCCTGTGCTTGAAGCTTGAGCCCAATTGAGAATGTCCTTGACATGAAACATTCTGCTAGCACTCCAGCGCCTTTCTTTTCATTTACCGCGGTGATGACTCGAAACAACTCAGCAAACGTTCCTTCTTTTTTCCTCAGCCAACAGCCACCTTGTTGTACATCTTGCTATATTTACACTGGCGCACGATTCTAACTACTTTATCAATAGCATCAAAAAAGACAGCTGTTGTGCTCGTATTTTCAAAAATACAATGATGAATATCGCCTGAAACTGGGAAAAATGGCTTTTCTGTCTGTTGCATTAACTGCAGAACAAATCAGTCTTTTGAATTAATGCACTGCAGTGTATTGGCATTCATTTACAGAATATGAATAGAGAGAACCATGGTGTGGGAAATCTAATACCATAAATTTAGATCTAGAAGTTAATGGTTCATAGTTTTTGAAAGTTTGTGTGTTATCAAGTGTTCAAAATGCAAGGCAACACTATCATTGATGGCGACTGTCATAAAAAGAGCTCTGCTGAATAACAAATAGCGACAGAAGCGTTTATAAATGTCATGCTTATCTCTTATTCTGACCACGTTGTGCTGTCATCTTGATTTTTACTTGAGTTTCTAAAGGAGACTTTGGCTTTTCCTCTTCCAAAGTGTAGACAACAAACAAAGCAAACAGATCAATGCGGGATTTTGTGTACTTGTAGCAGCACTATTTGGTTTTATATCATTTGCTCACCCCATGTCATCCCATCCACTTAGTATTTTCCTTTTTTCCATGAAACATAAAAAGGCAGAATATTCTG
Source organism: Spinibarbus caldwelli (assembly GCA_039654775.1). Taxonomy (NCBI): domain Eukaryota; kingdom Metazoa; phylum Chordata; class Actinopteri; order Cypriniformes; family Cyprinidae; genus Spinibarbus; species Spinibarbus caldwelli. Next base: position 19,327,287 of record CM077222.1, read on the forward strand.
TTCTCCATGTTGGAACTATATATTTATACTGCAGTCCTCCAAAAAGAACCTCATTTAATAAAAAACTAAAATAAACAACAACAACAACAACAACAACAATAATAATAATAATTATTATTATTATTATTATTATAAAGTGTTGGATGCAAACAGATCAGGCAGATACACACATATTATTTAGTATTTATTATTATTATTAAGTATTTGTTGTATACTCATTTCTATGGAAAAGAGCAGCTGTGATGTGTCAATCTGTGTTTCAAGAAAGAAAGTGATAATGGTGAGTTAATCATAACACAATTTTAGATCCTTTTAAGAAATGTTACTGGCAGCATTTGCAGATAATGTACTGATTAGTTTCCAGTGATAGCGTTTAGTGATTTCTTTATTCAATTTTGTAGCACATGGTTGTTTTCATTTGGGTTTAATTTGAATTATGTGAAATAGTACTGGTATGCTGTATTCCATTCTATATTTTTACATGCTTCTTTCCTCCAGGTTATTTTAAACGTGTGAAAACTCATCAAGTTCACTAACGAGAACCTTTGCTACGCTCATTCATATTACTTGTAATTTTGAAGACTGCAGAAAATTTAATTAGTCAGTCAGAAAAGTTGTAGAACAAGACTTAATAAGAGCCGGCCAAAGGTCACGGCCCGCAGTGCAATGAGACGCGAATGACGCAACATGAAGGAACTCAGGCCAGGCATAGGAATTGTCCTCATTATCAGGCACCTTTTACTGTCTCTGCTCTCGATTCCCTGGAGAGGCCAATTAGCTGCAGATGAAACTCATTTGTTTTCATGGCTCGGTGTGTTGTGTGCTAGAAATTACAGTTAATCTGACTGGTTAACTGGGCCGTAGCTGGTACGCTGAAGAAAATGCACCTCAAGTATTTGCAGCACGACCCATCCAGTATGACTCAGAAGATATCACGCTATGATTGCTTTCCTGAAAATGTCCAATTTTATCATTTTTTTATGCATTTGGCAGACACTTTTAGCCAAAGTATCAATATTATCAACCCATGACCTTGCCTTCGGTAATGCTCTATCAGTTGAGCTACTGAGAAAGACGTAATCATTGATGCTGAAATAGCAAGGGATCGACATGTTTCTGATTTTACTGCCACATCTTATACCATATATTAAATATATTTTGGGTTTTCTAAAGGTTATCTAAACTTTTGACATTCACAGTTAGGATAAGGGAGATTCGATTTGGGGAACTGAAATTCAGTGAAATAAAACGAGGCATTTTGCGAAAGTGATTCTTCAGCATTTTTTAACATTGTTTATTATATTTTGATATAGAGAACAAAAAAAGTAAATAAGGACAAATCGTATGATAGCCGTATATGTTAAAAAAAAAAACAGGCTAAAATATATGAAATTACTCACTAAAATTCTTGCCTCCGGCCATAGCTCTCAAATATCCTTCATGCTATTCATATTTATATCAAGAACTTCACTGAAACTCAAACTTCAATTTATGTCTACTTCTCACAAAAAGCTTTAGAAAACTACGAGTCGCATAACCATTTCATGGAACTGGTAAGTAGATATTTCAGATGAAACTTTTTCATTATAATTCTGTCATCATTTATTCATCCTCAAGTTGTTCCAAACCTGTATGAGTTTCTTTCATCTGTTAAACATAAAAGTTGATATTTTGAAGAATATGGGTAACCAAACAGTTGCTCGTCCCCATTCACTTCCATAGTGTTAAAAAAATAATAATAATAATAATTTGGAAGTCAATGGGGTCCAGAAACTGTTCACATTCTTCAAAATATCTTTTTGTGTGTGTGTGTGTGTGTGTGTGTGTGTGTGTGTGCGTGTGAGTGTGTGTGTGCGTGTGTGTGTGTGTGTGTGTGTGCGTGTGTGTGTGTGTGTGTGTGTGTTCAGCAGAAGAAAGACATTCATACAGGTTCGGAACAACTTGAGGGTGAATACATGATGTCAAAATTGTAATTTTTGGGTGAACTATCCCACTAACTAACTTTACCAGAAAGACAAGTAAGTTTTAGATGAGTTTTACTGGTTAACAGAATGGTTGACTAGCTAGACAAGCACTAACCAGAAGAAACTGTCTGGACCAACATGAAAATTCATATTTGTCTTGATGGGGGCCACTTGTCAGTAATTACTCCAATATTTGGTGGTAATAATGCATATTAGTTGTAAATATACAGAAAGCCTGTTTTTGCCATTGCATCCATTTCAATCCAACAAAATGGTTGTCTTTTTTCATTCTTGTGTTGAATAGAAGATTAAAGAGTTTTTTTTTAGAATATAGCATCTTAGCTCAGTTTATGTCATGTTAACTGCAGTGAGAAGTGGAGTATAGTGAGGTGGAAAAGCCCAAGTGATCTGTGGGATTGAGTTGTGGGTGAAGAGGGTGAGAGTGAGCTTAGCCTAGCTTGACCTCTGCGCTGTTGTTTATAAGAACAGTCCCAGGCTGCACTGCTTCGTTGGACTGAATGATAACCTACTCTCAAAACATTTGTCGGGGAAAATGCTTTAAAACTGTAGCTTGTCAAGCTACAAGCTATTTGAAATTTAAAATACTTAGGCTACAGCCTAGCTAAATTTGAAAAGTTTCAAATAAAAAGTAGCCAGTTGCATTGAATTTATTTTAGGGGCACTGAAATGACTTTGTGCACTTATGGTTCAATTGTTCTGAAGTCAGTGTGTAAATAGCTTAGTGTAAATAGCCTCTATCTCTATTTATACTTACTGCAAATAGCCGCTACCTTTAGGTTTTTACACCTGACGATTGTATTTAGGCTTCAAAATTCCAAAAAGTACCTTGATGAAAAAAAGTCTATAATTTATACAGAAGTTATACAGAGTTTATTTTCTGCAGTAAAACAAATGCCAAAGGAAAATCATGTTTTGTTTTGGTTTGTTTTGTTTTGTCGGGGGTACTAGGGTGATGCTTCCAGGTTGGCCTACACTGCATCACTTTATTCAACTATAATAATAAAACTACTATCTTTTCCTTAAAAAAAGTATGTAGAGCAGAAATTATCTTCCAGAAAAACACTGAGGATATAAATTAGGTTGACATTATAAATTATTCAAAACTTAGTGATAAACAGCAGTATTTATAAATTATAATGAACAATTTTTCGCCCCACATCACTTCACCCTAAACAGCTTGTTAGTGGAACTCACTAGAATTTTGAAAACATCTGACCTACTGTCACACTACTAAAACACTGTCTAGTTATCGCCCAGTGCTGTTCAAATCTCAAATTAACAAATACTTTGCATCACTATTCTTCTATCTGAAAAGTGTGGCCTATTCCAGGTGACTGACCTCATGTGACCTTTTATGGGGTTTTAATATAGTATGACACCATGCCAATTATTTTATTTTTAATGAGGGCACGCTTTCTGTTTTCTTGTTTGTTTATTTGCTAGCAACTTGTATAAACACGCAATTAGCTGTACAAGGCATTTTTGTGCTGTTTTGATATTCTAATTCAATGCGCTACTGCTAATATGACAGTCTGCCAGACTGACTGTAGATAGCCTTGTAAGCAACTTGTCTTTTTGTACTTTTTTTTACTCCAACAGTGTACACCGAGCGCTATGCACTTTGGGATGAATGTCCCAATGACAGTGTAATTAAATTTCACACATTAACACTTAGATCATTACAAGCACACTAACCCTCAGCCACCGTCAGACGAGCTACAAGCGGCGCCTGCAGTCTCTCTCCTGGAGCCACAGAAATAAAAGCCTCTTAATGTATAATTCTGAACGCATTCGTGGTGAACGTGCAGCATTGAGTCCGTCTGGGTTAAAAGAGCCAAAGACTACATTTAGACGTACCTTACAATCTCATCATGAAAGATGTATACATGAAAGCTGGTGACTCACCTGTGTCCAGTGCTGCTGTGTTATTGCATTCTGATGTTTTCCCCCCCTATTTATTCTTTCAAATCAGTACAAACAGGAGGTGAGTGTGATTCACTAACGGGCTGCCAGGCATTGAGATAATACAGCTTTCAAGTTGTGGCCTACATTTTCATCTCATAGTGCAAATTGGAAATGGTATGTTGTACACAATATGTTGACACGCTACAGAGAAAGTAGGGAGACAAAATGAGAATCCGCGCAATCCAGAAACAAAGGAAATGAATGTGGATGAGTGTATTAGAGGAAGATTACTCTGACAGACACGAATAAACGTAGCCAATCACGCTGCCCTCTGTATAACCTCATGTTGTACTCAGACCGCGGAGGAAATGGCAAAGGTGAAAGCTTAGCGGAGATTATGCAGAGCAGGTTCAACAGTGTGCTGGCACAGCTTTGAGAAAAATTATTCGAGGGCTTTGACGAAGAAAGAGGCAGCTGTCATTTCACTTTCACTATCAGACATTTTTACCATGATTTACAGAAAACACCCACTAAAATGTTGTTCAGTGTAACAGTGGTTTGTATACCAAAAAAATTGTGTTGCGTATATTTAGAACAAGTATCATTAGATGACATTATCCCTCCAGAAAACTAATTAATTATAATTAAATGTTTTCTAATCTTTGCCACTATACTTTAAACCACTGAAGGTATATATATACAGTGGGTACGGAAAGTATTCAGACCCCCTTAAATTTTTCACTCTTTGTTATATTGCAGCCATTTGCTAAAATCATTTAAGTTCGTTTAAATGTACACACAGCACCCCATATTGACAGAAAAACACAGAATTGTTGACATTTTTGCAGATTTATTAAAAAAGAAAAACTGAAATATCACATGGTCCTAAGTATTCAGACCCTTTGCTCAGTATTTAGTAGAAGCACCCTTTTGATCTAATACAGCCATGAGTCTTTTTGGGAAAGATGCAACAAGTTTTTCACACCTGGATTTGGGGATCCTCTGCCATTCCTCCTTGCAGATCCTCTCCAGTTCTGTCAGGTTGGATGGTAAACGTTGGTGGACAGCCATTTTTAGGTCTCTCCAGAGATGCTCAATTGGGTTTAAGTCAGGGCTCTGGCTGGGCCATTCAAGAACAGTCACGGAGTTGTTGTGAAGCCACTCCTTCGTTATTTTAGCTGTGTGCTTAGGGTCATTGTCTTGTTGGAAGGTAAACCTTCGGCCCAGTCTGAGGTCCTGAGCACTCTGGAGAAGGTTTTCGTCCAGGATATCCCTGTACTTGGCCGCATTCATCTTTCACTCGATTGCAACCAGTCGTCCTGTCCCTGCAGCTGAAAAACACCCCCACAGCATGATGCTGCCACCACCATGCTTCACTGTTGGGACTGCATTGGACAGGAGATGAGCAGTGCCTGGTTTTCTCCACACATACCGCTTAGAATTAAGGCCAAAAAGTTCTATCTTGGTCTCATCAGACCAGAGAATCTTATTTCTCACCATCTTGGAGTCCTTCATGCGGGCTTTCATGTGTCTTGCACTGAGGAGAGGCTTCTGTCGGGCCACTCTGCCATAAAGCCCCGACTGGTGGAGGGCTGCAGTGATGGTTGACTTTCTACAACTTTCTCTCATCTCCCGACTGCATCTCTGGAGCTCAGCCACAGTGATCTTTGGGTTCTTCTTTACCTCTCTCACCAAGGCTCTTCTCCCCCGATAGCTCAGTTTGGCCGGACGGCCAGCTCTAGGAAGGGTTCTGGTCATCCCAAACGTCTTCCATTTAAGGATTATGGAGGCCACTGTGCTCTTAGGAACCTTAAGTGCAGCAGAAATTTTTTTGTAACCTTGGCCAGATCTGTGCCTTGCCACAATTCTGTCTCTGAGCTCTTCAGGCAGTTCCTTTGACCTCATGATTCTCATTTGCTCTGACATGCACTGTGAGCTGTAAGGTCTTATATAGACAGGTGTGTGGCTTTCCTAATCAAGTCCAATCAGTATAATCAAACACAGCTGGACTCAAATGAAGGTGTAGAACCATCTCAAGGATGATCAGAAGAAATGGACAGCATCTGAGTTAAATATATGAGTGTCACAGCAAAGGGTCTGAATACTTAGGACCATGTGATATGTCAGTTTTTCTTTTTTAATAAATCTGCAAAAATGTCAACAATTCTGTGTTTTTCTGTCAATATGGGGTGCTGTGTGTACATTAATGAGGAAAAAAATTAACTTAAATGATTTTAGCAAATGGCTGCAATATAACAAAGAGTGAAAAATTTAAGGGGGTCTGAATACTTTCCGTACCCACTGTATATATATATAAATATATATATATATATATATATATATATATATATATATATATATATATATATATATAATATCGTATGTTGATTCATTTTTACAAAAATGTCTGTTATGCTGAATGGTGGAAAGTTATTAGAAACATTAACAGAGACAACAGCGGTAAATTCCAGAAGATATGGCCGAGTTGAGGCGCTCTCTCCGTGGGTTTATGAGCGCTGAACGTCTGCTGAAGCCCTGGAGCTTACGTCTCCGAAAACGCCGAAGCAAATTTTCAAATAGACGTTATCTTTATTAACAAACCCCATATTTGAAGTTCAAACAAGTACGTTCTCACCTAAAATGCTCTTAAAACGACACTCCGTGACACAAAACAATAATGTTTTTTGAAAAGTATAGTGGATTTGAGCGTCCGCCATGACACTCGCTGTAAGAAATATGGCAGCTTCGCCAAGCGGAGTGATACAAATGGTGAAACAGCTGTTGGAGTTCTGTTGGACTCAATATAGCAACACTCTTATCAGCCAATCAGATTCGAGGACCAGAAAGAACTATATCAAAGTCAAAGTCAGCTTTATTGTCAATTCCACCACATGTACAGCACATACATACAGAGAATTGAAATTGTGTAACTCTCAGACCCTTGGTGCATTCAGTTAACACTAAACACTAACAGTAATGTAAAAATACAGATAATTACAGTTTAAATATATATAAATACAAACTATACAGATATGCAATAAGGACATTGTAAAAAAGAGATAGGTAAAATGGCGTAAGGCACATGGCAGATAGTGCAACCATTAAATAAACAAAACTGTGCAGATATAATGGGTGTAGTGCAAAAAAAAACTATGCAGATGTAATGAGTGTAGTGCAAAAAAGAGCTTATCAGTGTTAAAGTGATGAAGAGCTAAAGAGCTCAGAGAACAGTCTTAATTAAACTGACATAGGAGGTAGTTTGCAGTCAATGCTGGATGGGGTAGTGATCAGTCCAATGCTGCACAAAGTGACTAGTGCGGGTCACAGTTTGTAAGTGGGAAAGGGAGGGGGGGTTGGAGGGTCAGAGTTCAGTGGTGCGTGGGGCAAAAGAGGGGAGGGGGGGCAAGGTCGGTAGGGAGTTCAGCTTCCTGACAGCCTGATGGATGAAGCTGTCCTTCAGTCTGCTGGTCCTGGCCTGGAGACTCCGCAGTCTCCTCCCTAATGGCAGCAGACTGAAGAAGCTGTGTGTCGGGTGGGTGGGATCACCTGCAATGCAGAGGGCTTTGCGGGTGAGACGGGTGTTGTAGATGTCCTGGAGGGAGGGGAGAGAGACACCAACGATCCTCTCAGCTGCTCTCACTATGCGTTGAAGTGACTTGCGGCAGGACGCGTTGCAAGCGCCATACCACACAGTGATGCAGCTAGTAAGAATGCTCTCGATGGTGCCTCTGTAGAAGGTGTACATGATGGGGGCCGGGGCTCTGGCTCTTCTCAGTTTGCGGAGGAAGTAGAGACGCTGTTGTGCTTTCTTGGCCAGTGCTACAGTGTTGTTAGTCCAGGAAAGGTCCTCTGTGATGTGCACACCTAGGAACTTGGTGCTGCTCACTCTCTCCACAGTCGCACCATTGATGGTCAGAGGAGCATGCTGAGTGTGCACTCTCCTGAAGTCAACAACAATCTCCTTCGTCTTCTCCACATTCAGAGAGAGATTGTTGTCACTGCACCACCCGGCCAGGCGGCTCACCTCGCTCCTGTAGTTTGTCTCATCCTGTAGTTTGTCTCATATATATATATATATATATATATATATATATATATATATATATAGTTACTTTTCATTTAACGAAAATGATTGTTTAGTAATCTGAATACACATCTATACAAAGCAGTGAACTACTTTTGTTAATCATAGTTTGTTAATCAATTAAAGGTTCGTGATATTTTTAAAAATATATTTACCTTGAAAAATGCATATATTTTTATTTATTTATTAATTATGAAGATGCATTCACTTACATGTATTCAGGGTATAAGGAAAATGTGTTAATTACATTTTTATATTATTATGTTACTTGATGGTGTCAATGAATTATATTTTCCGTAACATTTCAGTAAACTTCTTTTGAATTTTTATTATCTTTTTTATTTAATTAAAATAATTTAATTTAATTTATTAATAATTTAATTTATTTTTCATTTAATTTAAATTTAATTTAATTCAATTTAATTATAATAATAATTAAAAAAAAAATAGTTTTATTAATAATTTAATTTAAATCTAATTTAGCATGTACATTCCTTAGTATTTCACATGTGTTTAAAACTAGATTTTTGAACAAATGTAGCCAATCACACTGCCCTCTGTATAACCACATGTTGTACTCGGGCTGCAGAAGAAATGGCAAAAGTGAAAGCTTAGCGGAGATTATGCAGAGCAGGTTCAACAGTGTGCCGGTGGAGCTTTGAGAAAAATGATTCGAGGGATTTGATGTAGAAAAAGGCGGCTGTTGTTTCACTTGGGCTGGTTTTTAGATGCCAGACGTGCACTCGCGTTTGGTGGTGGCAGGTTTTTGGTGCTTTGATCTATTACGGGCTCCACTATAATAATGAATGGCGTGTATTTCCATCATTGGATTAGATGCATAGCTCGCCCTTACGTCCCTGTCCTTCTACATCACTCTCTGTCAAAGAGCAGACGTGGCAGATTAAAATATTGCCTGTGCTGTTGCAACCAAATGTGAGCAGTGGACAAAATGTGTAATGGCTTCAGCATTAATAATGAATAAGTATCACTGAAAAAGCTTTGCCTACTCTAATGCATAATTCATGTCTGCACCAGCATGGAGATGGACAGTAATTAGCTGTCCAGTGTCCTATGGAAGTAAAGGTGCTCAGGGTCAGATTGTACTACACTTCCATCTTAAAAGGGCAAGTGTTAGACTGGCACAACAAGTTTGTTTTAGCAGCCGCTGTGATTTTTAGTCATGCAGAGGGGTGGTGTTAAAATGCACCAAAAATTAGCATGTTGTCATTTACAAACCCAAATGACTGTATTGCTTCCATGGAGAACATGGAACAAACGCTCATGCTGTTCTTTGGATTAATGACATGACGCTCATATATTTTGTATGGATTTACTAATTCATTCAAAATACTTAAAACTGCTATTTATGTGAGTGTTACTTTAGTACTGTTTAAATACTGTTATTGTATTGATTAATACTTTGCATTTTATTTTTATATCTTTTGAAAATGTTGCTTTTCCATTTGTAGTATTTCTTGTGTTTTATTAGTACTTTTGTTATGTGCTTTTGTCATTTTTATTATTATTTTTAATACTTCTGTTTAGCTTTAATGTATTTTATTTTAGTTTTAATAATTTTAGTACTGCGACATAAACTTAGCTGAGGCAATGTTATTCTAAAAAAATTAGTAGTTTTAGCTTTAGTTATAGTTAAACAATAAGCACTGTGTACAATAACCTGAATACACTTCTTCTATTATGAGCATGTTTTTTAATTACTGAATTTTTTTTTAATAATATATATATATATATATATATATATATATATATATATATATATATATGTGTGTGTGTGTGTGTGTGTGTGTGTGTGTGTGTGTGTGTTTGGAAAAATATGTTTTACCTTAAAAATTCATTTAAATAAGGAATAAGTGTGTATTCATGGTGCAAGGAAAAAATGTTATTAATTATTAAATTATTGAGAAAATATGTTGGTATGTTGGTTGGCTTGATGGTTTCACAAAATTAATTTTTGTTTTATTTTATTTTATTTTATTTTATTTTTACCAGAAAATTTACATTCCTGAGTATTTCACCCTTGTTTTAAACTAGATTTTTGAAAGGTTTTCTTTAACATGGACTCTCTTATTTGTCATTGGCTTCTTATCAAAGTCAGAAAAGTGGCTATCAAGCTAAAAGAGGAATAAAAAGCTACCAGAGCAGTAATTCACATGATTCCAATGTCCTAAAGCCATACAATTTATGTGACAAAAAGGCAAAATTGTTCATTGAAAATTTTGTTCTACCCTAGTTTTCCTGTTACATTCATCATACACACAATTTGTTTGCATACAGCCAGAAACAAATGCACACACCACAAAATAAAGAGGTGAGCTTCATTTATTGCAGCTAAAATGAACACGCTAGGTTTGAACATACTGAAGCATAAAGGACAATTGAGAGCTGGGATTATCAGTGAATAATGACATCAATTTCAGTTTGTACTTCACAAAAGTGACATGAGGGTGAGCAGCTGATGAAAGAATTGTCATTTTTGCTCGAAATATCCCTTTAAAGGAGCACAGACTGAAGCTCTGTGATTAAAGAGAGTCTGTGCTTTGTACAACCGTGTTCTGATTCCTTTTATCCATCTCCCTGTGGTGAGAAGTATAAACCCAACAACTTTGTTCTTAAAGTGTGAGAGAAAGATTTCATGGGAGAGATATTTTACTGAAGCATGGCAATCAGCAAACTAATTAAATGAGGCATTAAGTGAGGGCATTAAGGTAATAGCATTTAAGCAATGGAGAAAAGGTCATACTTTTCATATATTGCAACCAAGATTAGTGAGAGAAATTAGATAAAACAAATAAATGACAAAATTATCTGGATTACCATGCAAAGCTGTGCAATTATGACTGTTGTATCTGCATACCGCATGCTAGTATTAAACATAAAGCTGAAATGCACCTTACTGCTTCACAATCTGCTATATTTTTCAGGTTAAAGCTTGACAGATATAGGCTGTGTTCAGAATACTGCACAGTATGTGCTGCCGTCTGCCTTCTGTTTGGCTTAGTATGTGAATACAAGAAAAAAAAAATGTATGTGGAAAAAAAACTGCCATCCCTTTATTGATGATATAGATCCTCTATACATAGTTTTAATAAAATACATTTCTAAAGGTTTGACAGTATGATTAAATAATAAGTAAAGAAAGATATAAAAGTTGATATTAAAGTTGAAACTTTGCAATTGATATAGAGGGTAAACTTCTAGGTACATGTGATATGTGGTACACCATAAGTAATATTAATATTATGAACATTAATATCCTCAAGCAAGCAAATTAATTAATTAATAATAATTAATAGATTTTTGTCACGTTCCCAGCAACTTTATTATGGGATATACTGGCTATTTTGGTTTATTATTATTATTATTATTATTATTATTATTATTATTATTATTATTATTATTATTATTATTATTTTAGTTAGTTTTCAATTTTATGTGTTTTTATCTTATCTTATTATTATTATTATTATATTATATTTCCGTTTAGTTTATTTATTTTTTTTTATTTCAGTTGTAGTTTCAGTAATAAGTTGTAATATAAAATACATAATATATTTTATAATATTTATATTTCAATGAACGAAAATTCGTAATAGTTTTAGTTTGTTAAAAATAACATCACTGATTCATACACATCTTCTATTATAAACATGTTTTTAATCTTTAATCTTTTTTTAAACGAATGAAACATTGAAACATTTTTATCATAGACTCCTTTTTCAAAGTCAGAAAAGTGGCTTTCAAATTCAGTTCATGTGTAGAAAAAAAAAGGGTTCCAAATTATTGTTTTCTTACTGTATTTTGATGCATTTGGTGTCTCTCCTAATTATTTTACTCTTACTTAAACCAAACATTGTGCCTGTTTTTCACCAGCGTGATTGCATTGTGATTATGGCACCTTCAGTTTTGTTTTAACAAACAAATACCTCTCGCCTGGCAGGTAAATGTGCCATTTTGTCACAAATGGGCTAAGTGCTTTTCAGTCTCTCCACATCTAACCTAATAGACATGGGTGGTGAGTTCATCCAGCCACTACACCTGTGTGTACTTCTTCTGCCTGTAAGGCCTGTTTGAGAGACATAGAGAATAATGAAAGGCTTTGCATGGAGAGATTCATTTAAATCAGTGTTCTTCTGTGAATAAAGTACTGTGTTGTTTTCACTACTGCATGTACTGTAGTGGAGTGAGGCTGGCCAAAGAAGAAATGAATCCTGTCGGGACGACATCACTTTAAATGACACGTCTGATTTATTTATAAAAATCTGATATGCTTAATAAACTGACAGGTTTGATATGTTTTCCTTCAATTTCAATGATAATCTTTCAGTTTTGTCCAGTGTATCCAAGCATTTAAATTAACTGGCTTCGTTCAAGTCAAACATATTATTTAGTTTGACTAACTTAAGTAAGTCTCTTATGTTCACCAAGGGTGCATTCATTTTATTTAAATACAGAACAAAATGTTGTGAAATTTAAAATAACTATTTTTTGTTTTATTATATTTTACAGTATAATTTATACCTGTGATGGTAAAGCTGCATTCTGCTTATTCTTATATGCTGATTTCCTTTTATTTTTTATTATTATCAATGTTTAAAACAGTTGTGTTGCTTAATATTTTTGTGGAAACTACAATACATTTTGTTTTTCAGATTCTTTGAAGAATAGAAAGTTCAAAAGAACAGCATTTATTTAAAATAGAAATCTTTTGTAACATTATAGATGTCTTTACTGTCACTTTTGATCAGTTTAATGCATCCTTAATTTATATTATTTAAAATGTGTATGTTGTATCATTGTTTTATATATAGCCTAGAGTATTAGTCAAGTGCTTTAGATGTTTGTCTCAAGAGTCTCAGATGTTTGTTTTGTTTTGTTTTTTGATTTGTTTTTTGTTTTTGTTTTGTTTTGTTTTGTTTTGTTTTGTTTTGTTTTGTTTTGTTTTGTTTTGTTTTGTTTTGTTTTGTTTATGGGTTACATAAAATGGTTGCCTAAACGTTTTCCAGCTTATTAAGCACAAACAATGTAATGTAGTGCATGAAAACACACTTACTAGGTGCTATTTTTTTAAGTGTCAGACAAACAGGTTTTGAGAGAGCCTTTTTCTTGGCTGGTTCCTAAATGATCATAGTTAGTAATTTTGGTCAAAGGCTTTGCGAACATGACCGTCAAATCAGAAAATGATATATCAAAGCTATAGAGTACAGCACTCATTTGCTGCATTTTAGTCACAGATGTAGCGCTAATGACATTGCTCTTTGATGTGAGTCAATGGACATTTTTACAGTACAATGAGCCAACATTAACAATGTTAATGTACCCACGCTGCTGTTCACTGTCTTAAATTGAACATTGTATGGTTTGTTAACGTTGCCATTTTGCAGATGTCTTTGTTTTTTAATGTTTCTTTTTGTGTAATACCCATGTAGGATATTATTTGTGACAGATGTGGCAGTCCTCATACAAAGCCCTGCAGCTTGAAGCTGGGAGTGCTGACCTTTGAGTCAAAGCCTCATACCATGTTTATCCTGCAACATATCTGCACGCAAACACACACAATTAACAGCCATCGGATACAGTCCCGTCTCCCTCTCGCAGTTCACACTGCCTCAGTCTATGGATGTGGAATAAAAGTGTTCTCTTGTTCTTCCCCTAAATGGAACAAATGTACAACACATTGCTTGGGGAGGTTTGTGCAAACATACAGATTTACCCACAAGCACCTTTCCCTCTCGCCAACATCCTCTGGATTGATCAGTAGCGCTCAGGCAGAAAAGTACAATACTGGGAGGGTTTCTGGCCTCTCACCTTCACCCTCAACAACATGCCTACGGTTCTCAGCACAAACACAGACTCCAGCATGTCGGTGCATTCCGCTGTTGTTCAGCACAGCTAATGCTTGTGTAATTAATGCAGATTTCAGGCATTATCTTGTTTTTTTTGGATTTTACTGAAACATCCTGACATTTGGCTATAAAGTCTAGCTAGTTTGACGTGTTGGGGTCTGGTTTGACAATAAAGGGAACCGAAGTCTAAAGTGTTGGGACTCTGAATGGCTTAGTAACATGCATGGGGTTTTATTTTTTAAAACACTGTAAAATAGATTTTTCCAAGTTGCAAATACATATTATTAGAGTAGGTTTTACAAGTAAATATTATCTCAGTGTTTCTACTTCAGAATTTCATGTTTATTTCAATGTGCTATTGCAGTTTATTGGTAATTAATTGTGAAGTTTACTAGCGATTTCTGAATGAAAATTGTTTCAAATCAAGTCCTACAACAAATTATTTTCCAGTGTAGAATTTTTCAGCCATTCTTGTAGTAAGTAGCTAAAATGATAACTCTTCATTGTAGATTTTTTTTTTTTAAAGTTATAAAAAGATTACTGGAAATTTGTGTAGAAACTATTTTTGTTCAGTAATTGCTGAAAAATTTCTCAAATAATAGTAAGAAATAGTTAGTTATACATACAGTATAATTAAGCATAAAATTTAGATAGATTAAAATGGTATTTTCTTGTAAACTTTACTCCAGCAATCTGTATTTACAGCTTAGAAAAATCATTTGTCATAGCGTACATTTTACTAGAAATTGTAATGTAATAATAATAATAGTAATTATAGTAATAGTAATAAATTATTATTATTATTAGTAGTAGTAGTAGTAGTAGTAGTACTATTATTTAAATTTCAAGTTTACTTGAAAATTACTTGCCGATTTTTTGTAATTACTTGTAACATTTTATAGCAATTTCTGAAAATTGTTTCTACACCATATTTTTGAGTGTAGGTCAGTAGTTCAATGTACATGAGCAAATATTGATAACTTTACAGTAGTATTACAACTTTACAATCGTAATACGCATAAACAGTGGATTAGGACTAAATTGGAGACAAATGTCAAAAATACACTTTTTAATATTGATGGATATGCTTTGTTGATTGCCAGCCCTACCTATCCTAAAATGCATCTGAAAAGACACATCTGGTGGCAAGAGATCCAGGAATCATTGAATACTGAAGATGAACTGTCCTGGATAAGATAAACCTTGCATGGTTACTTTACTGATACTAATCCTTTGTCAGCATGAGAGCTGTACGCAGAAGTAGATGTGCTACATATATTAAAATAGCTGAATTACTAAAAAAAAAATCACAAAATGTTGCTTGCCTTTATAGAATGTTTAGAATTAAATTTGTATAACATGGTGCATAAAAGGATCTACTATCCACACACACAGTTATTAACAATGCATATCATTATATAACAACTATACATGGAAAAAGTCATGCTATTCTTTGAGTAGGTAGAGAGTGAGAGAAATTAGAACAATATATAACAATGGTCTTTATGAATGTAAATGGTTTTAGTCAGTGTTTTTCAATGTGAAACATTGCACAATATATACCACTTGTTCAATTTCTTAGTTAATTGTTGGAGCATGTTACTGGAAATAATTGTTAATTACAGCCCACACCAAAGCAATTGTGAATTACAAAAAAAAAAAAAAAAAAAAATGTGAACAAGACTTGATGAATACAGCTTTTCTTCTGCTTCCCGCCATTTATTTTACTCTGAAGCACTGTGTCTATTTCAGGCATTGCAGAGCTCTTTACATAATTCTTCTTTGTTGAATGGAGAACTTCAGTGTATAAAGCAAAGAGTGACGTAGATACGCAAGAAAAAAAAAAAAAACACAGGCTCATCATGTTCAAAAGCTATGCATTTCCAAGCTTTTGTACATTTCTTTGTCTTTTCGAGTGTGTACTAGTGCCATGTGACTAAAAAAAGGACAAAAATACATTTAATGTTAGGATGCGGCACACACACACAAGTCAGTATAGCAGCAAGAATCCAGTGTATGCTGTCAGATCTAATGGCTGAATGTGAAAGTTGAAGGTTTGTGTGAAAATGTCAGAGTTTCTCCGAGTTGAGCCTCTTATGAGAAGCTTTGTCTAGAGCACTTGTTTAAAGTACAGCAAGCTGTCATCCTTCAGGATGGTTCTTAACAGGGAACATCTGCGAAACGTGTTGTGAGGTGCAGCACTTCACTACCAATGACACAAATGTATTAGAGTACTGTGGCTTTAATTCAGTTTAATTCTGAAGGAAAGTTGAAGATCATCTAGAGGCATATGAGAGGGAATTACTCTGACAGCTGGCAGCTTGAGGTGGTCATGTATTCTAAAATGAAATGACTGGTTTTAATATGAAAATAATGAGGGCGTAATTATGAACAGATACAATCTATTTTGAAAATAAGTATATCTTCTTGTGTCTTATAGCATGAAATATGAAATGCAGCTCTATTAGCAACTAATATAGACTGTCTGGAAAAAAGATTGTATTAATGTCTTAAATGTAAAATACTATCTGGGTTGAAAATGGTGTATCGACACAGATTTATGCTTTATGCATTTTCATTTTATACTTCATATATTCTGACTAATGCTTTCCATAAACAGGGTACAAAATAAACTTGTTATTAATAAGGACATACAGTACTATTAAAAAATGTACACTACCTTTCAAAAGTTTGAGGTCAGAAAGATTTTTTTGACAGAAATTAATGTTTTATTCAGCAAGTATTTATTAAATTAATCAAAAGTGACAGTAAAGACATTTGTAATGTTACAAAATGTTTATTTTTTTAAATAAATGCTGTTCTTTTTTAACTTTCTATTCATCAAAGCATCGTGGGGGGAAAAGGTGTCATGGTTTTCATAAAAATAATAATTGAAATAATAAGAAGGATAATTTGACACTAAAGACTGGACAATCACAGGAATAAATTTTAAAAATATTAAATTAGAAATGTTATTAAATTAGAAAGATATTCAATTTAAAAGTTATTTAAATGATGAGACACCAGATGATACACTATCTGTGGAAAGTGTCTTCTGTTTTGTATCAAGGCATCAGCATACCATAATTCCACACCTGGCAATAAAATACTTTCCTGCTGAAAGTTTTACACTTTGCGACGCTCTATCAAAGTTTTTAATGAAGAACGTATTTGATGCGATTTGAAACCGAGAGGCATAAACTATAGTGATGGAGCATTCTAACATAAGGCTTGCCATGCTATATTAAGTTTAAATGGCCCAAATACAAAATCTCACGATTATATTGAATGCGGCCTGTAGTCTAAATATCATTACGAAGTTGTGGCATCTGTTACTGTCTACATAATATGAAGCTTATGTTGTGTAAAGCTGTAAGCCTCTTCATGTCTAGACAGCAGAACTAGAATGAAAAAAGTATCATTCTGCTTGAAGCTTGTTTTATTGTGCTCTGTGTGATAGAGTTCAAGAAGCCAATGATGTGTTGTAAAGATGATTAGGTTTTTCACTTCTGCGTCTTTATCATATTATTTGATAAGTTTTACTTTATATAACCTTAAAATTGTGTAATACATTATATTAGTAAGGAAAATGTTGATTGTATTTTGTTATTATCAAGTATATGGGTGTATTGAATATAAAAATCATATCAAATTCTGGCCAAACTAAAATTGTTAGAAAGCAAAATCTAAAAGATGACACTGTTCTTGAAAACATTTGATCACAAAAATGCATGATTAAATGAACACTATAGGATGAATACCAGTTATTCATTACCAGACCTGCTTATCCATCAGCTAATATTCTTTTAAATGAATAGGAAAACCCAAAATGTTCTATTCATGTTTTCACCTACATGTCAATTCAACAATTTATTTAAGCTTATTTGTTCATTTCTTGCATATTTTCGTATTTTCAGTCTGTTCTTTGTATCCAGGCTTCAGCATAATACTCACTAACCACAATCGTCTTGTCAGTGGATTCCCAACAATAGGATCCTGTTCAGAGAATAAAAGTTCAGGGAATTAGAGCTGAGTTAAACGAGGATACAGTAGAATAAACATGATATGAGTACCATATGCTAAGCATGAAGTATTTAATATAGGAATCATTAAGCGATAAGAATGTTTGATATGCTGCTGGGCCATATATGTTTGCTTAAATAGCTTTAAGCTAAGGCAGATTTTGGTAATGTATTTTGTGAGTGTTTAGGACTAAACCATCAATTCTTAAAGCCTAGTAAAATCCAATGTTTGAAGAGCAAAATGAAAAAAGACCCGACAAGGACCTTTCAACATACATTTACTGTGCTAACATGGTAGTGATAGTAGTAGCAGATGATAATACCATCATTGCTCAAGGAAAAGAAAAGATACACTTTTCTAAAACATATATACACAGTGGGTACGGAAAGTATTCAGACCCCCTTAAATTTTTCAATCTTTATTATATTGCAGCCATTTGCTAAAATCATTTAAGTTCATTTTTTTTCCTCATTAATGTACACACAGCACCCCATATTGACAGAAAAACACAGAATTGTTGACATTTTTGCAGATTCATTAAAGAAAAACTGAAATATCACATGGTCCTAAGTATTCAGACCCTTTGCTCAGTATTTAGTAGAAGCACCCTTTTGATCTAATACAGCCATGAGTCTTTTTGGGAAAGATGCAACAAGTTTTTCACACCTGGATTTGGGGATCCTCTGCCATTCCTCCTTGCAGATCCTCTCCAGTTCTGTCAGGTTGGATGGTAAACGTTGGTGGACAGCCATTTTTAGGTCTCTCCAGAAATGCTCAATTGGGTTTAAGTCAGGGCTCTGGCTGGGCCATTCAAGAACAGTCACGGAGTTGTGAAGCCACTCCTTCGTTATTTTAGCTGTGTGCTTCGGGTCATTGTCTTGTTGGAAGATAAACCTTCGGCCCAGTCTGAGGTCCTGAGCACTCTGGAGAAGGTTTTCGTCCAGGATATCCCTGTACTTGGCCGCATTCATCTTTCCCTCGATTGCAACCAGTCGTCCTGTCCCAGCAGCTGAAAAACACCCCCACAGCATGATGCTGCCACCACCATGCTTCACTGTTGGGACTGTATTGGACAGGTGATGAGCAGTGCCTGGTTTTCTCCACACGTACCGCTTAGACTTAAGGCCAAAAAGTTCTATCTTGGTCTCATCAGACCAGAGAATCTTATTTCTCACCATCTTGGAGTCCTTCATGCGGGCATTCATGTGTCTTGCACTGAGGAGAGGCTTCCGTCGGGCCACTCTGCCATAAAGCCCCAACTGGTGGAGGGCTGCAGTGATGGTTGACTTTCTACAACTTTCTCCCATCTCCCGACTGCATCTCTGGAGCTCAGCCACAGTGATCTTTGGGTTCTTCTTTACCTCTCTCACCAAGGCTCTTCTTCCCCGATAGCTCAGTTTGGCCGGACGGCCAGCTCTAGGAAGGGTTCTGGTCGTCCCAAACGTCTTCCATTTAAGGATTATGGAGGTCACTGTGCTCTTAGGAACCTTAAGTGCAGCAGAAATTTTTTTGTAACCTTGGCCAGATCTGTGCCTTGCCACAATTCTGTCTCTGAGCTCTTCCGGCAGTTCCTTTGACCTCATGATTCTCATTTGCTCTGACATGCACTGTGAGCTGTAAGGTCTTATATAGACAGGTGTGTGGCTTTCCTAATCAAGTCCAATCAGTATAATCAAACACAGCTGGACTCAAATGAAGGTGTAGAACCATCTCAAGGATGATCAGAAGAAATGGACAGCACCTGAGTTAAATATATGAGTGTCACAGCAAAGGGTCTGAATACTTAGGACCATGTGATATTTCAGTTTTTCTTTTTTAATAAATCTGCAAAAATGTCAACAATTCTGTGTTTTTCTGTCAATATGGGGTGCTGTGTGTACATTAATGAGGAAAAAAATGAACTTAAATGATTTTAGCAAATGGCTGCAATATAACAAAGAGTGAAAAATTTAAGGGGGTCTGAATACTTTCCATACCCACTGTATATGTATATGAAGAGTTTATTTGCAAAAACATATAACTAAATTTTTTTAATTTTCAAAAATCATGTTTTTTATTGTTATCATATTTTTATTGTGTTTTATTGTGTTAGTTAGCCGGTTTTTTATTTATTTATTTTTTTAAGTTTTTTTTTTTTTTTTTCCAAGGAATAGTTCACCCAAAACTCCCACATGTCCACATGACATGACTCCAGTGCATCAATTAATGTCTTGTGAAGTGAAAATCTGTGTTTGTAAGAAACACATCCATCATTAAAGTGGTCATCATTTAAAGTTTAATTGCTAAATTTCTCCAAATGTGTTCCAATAAAGAAATATTTTATAATATAAAATATAAGTTGAATATAAGTATCGCTTTTCATTTATTCTCTTTCCTATTACTTGTTTCTCTTCTCTTTCAGTTTTTATAACCATTTCTTACTTGTATGTTTGGCACAGTTTTTTTTTTAGGATTACTGTTAAACTAATGTAGTTTGATTTGTTATCTATTTTAATTTTAGTTACAGTTGTAGTAATGTTTGTCATTTTATTAGTTTTTATATATATATATATATATATTATGTCTGTATAAGTTATTTATTAAGTTTTAGTTTTATTTAATTTGAGTTATTTTAGTACTTCAACAAACTACATGGAAATGAAATAATATTGAATTCATGGATATGTGTGTGTGTGTGTGTGTGTGTGTGTGCATATATGTCTGTGTGTGTGTGTGTGTGTACATACACGTAGTTGTTTTTGGTGTTTGGCTTAGTTTTATGTTAGAATCATTATTACACTCTTATACCTTTCCCCTTTCAGTCGGTCACTCCGAGTCACGTCGGATGACCGACGAAATTGGGATCTCGCCAGAGAGACCAATCCACTTCGAGTGTAACTAAACGAGCCAATGGACATTGGCATGCGATTATTGCATCCAGCTGCCGCTGATCACAGCGTGAGCATAAGAGGCAGCTGATGCACCGCATCAATTATCCTTTCGCTTCGGAGCCGAGCGGTAGTGAAGCTACTGCTCCCTTTCCCAAGAAGAGTGTTCTGTGAACGAGTGCGGGCGTTACGGTGCAGCAGCGGTGGTCACGGTGTCCGGGAGAGCAGAATCATCTTCTTCCCGCTGGCAGCCACACTTGGAGTGTGCGGTGGCCAAACTCCCCTGCGTGCTTCAGCACCTCAAAAAAAAAAAGAGCATTCTAAGAGCAAATTTCTCTAAGAGAGTACACGGGTGATCGCGTCTTTTTAAAGATGTCTTATCACCCGTGCGTTTCTGGCTGTGGTCGCTTCCTGGCGCCTCAGGACGGTCACGATTGCTGCCTCACGTGTCTGGGCATTCAGCACGCTGAGGGGGCTTTCGTGGATGGCTCATGGTCTTCTTGTGGGGACATGACCATCTCGGAGTTGCGTCTTAGACTCCGCTATGTCAAACATGGCGGAGTCCCTCTGCCTCTGCCGCGGTCCAGCGTGCGCGCCGCTGGGTCCGGTGGGGGCAGAGGTGATCTGAGGATTACGGTGAGGGCTTCCCCAAGTGGAGCTCCTCGCCCCTCAAGCACTCCGCAGCCGGTGGAGCTGCCGAAGGAGCGTGCTGGGCCCTCTGCTCGGGGTGCACCAGGCGTCTCCTTCGGTGGTCCCCCTGACGACCAGATGTCGATCACTGCATCGGAGGGCGGGCCCTCTCTCTCCGGGGATGACAACTCGGCTGCGCTGCCCCCTTCGGGTGTGGTAGCGTTGTCCGAGCCAGACCCAGAGATGACGGCCATGCTTTCCCGGGCCGCCGAGAATGTCGGGCTCGTGTGGAATCCACCACCGCGTCCCGATCCTTCGAGGCTGGACGAGTGGTTTCTCGGTGGGGGTCGCGCTGGTTCTCAGCGCCCCCCTCCGGTGCCATTCTTCCCGGAAGTGCACGAGGAGCTGACAAGATCGTGGAGGGCACCTTTCACTGCCCGAAACAAATCTTGTAGTTCTTCCGCTCTCACCACCCTCGATGGTGGAGCCGCTTTGGGGTATGCGGGCATCCCCTCGGTGGAACGGTCTGTGGCCATGCAACTATGTCCAACAGCCGCTTCCACCCTGCGGGGTGATCCGTGTCTCCCCTCACGGGCCTCTAAGTATTCGTCAGGTCTAACTGGCAGTGCTTATAGAGCCTGTGGGGAGGCGGCTTCCGCCCTCCACGCTATGGCGTTGCTGCAGGTCCACCAGGCCAAAGCACTGAAAGACCTGCACGAGGGTGGTCACGACCTGGCGGTTCTACATGAGCTGCGCGCTGCGACGGACCTCGCGCTACGAGCGACGAAGGTGACCGCACAGTCTCTGGGTCGTGCGATGTCCACGTTAGTGGTCCAGGAGCGCCATCTCTGGCTGTGTCTTGCTGACATGAGAGAGCTGGAAAAGGTACAGTTCCTGAATGCTCCCGTGTCACAGACCGGCCTTTTCGGCGACGCTGTCGAGAGCTTTGCCCAGCAGTTCTCGGCAGCCCAGAAGCAGACTGAGGCGATCAAACACATCATGCGCCGGAGGAAACCTGCTGCTTCCACTCCGGCTGCAGCCCCTCAGCCTGCTCGTCGCCGTGGGCGCCCCCCTGCGGCCGCCCCCGCTCCCGCAGCAGCCTTCCACCAGGCCGCGTCGTGGAGCCGGTCGCAGGCAGGACGCCCAGCCCGTCCAGGCCCCCGCCAAACCTGGCGGCAAGCGCAAGTGCAAGAGGCCCTGAGACGGGCGACCCAGAGATGGAGGAGACTGCTCTTCGGGAGATGGTGACCGCACCACTCCCTCCCCCGGTGGAGGGCCGGGTGGAGAATCCTGTGTTTCAGTTTGTTTTTGTTCCGCCGCTGGCCCAGCAGCCAGCGGTACCCAAAACATCAGTAAAAGAGCGGTTTCCTCAATCTCTGGGTCTCAAGAGGAGGAGAGTGGTGATCCGTGCATCACAGGATCGCTTCCCTCCTCCTCTCTCGCCAGCAGGCAGCAGGTGGTTGCCCAAGAGCACCCCTCCTGCCCATTCGTGGAACCAGGTAAGGGCAGTAGCACTCCATTCCCCGCTTCAAGTCGTCAAACGCCGGGCTGTCACAAGCCTCAAGCCGGGTTCCTGTGTCTCCTCCCATGCAAGGAGAAATCAGGTGAGTGCTACACTACACACCCAGACCCCGCCCCCTGCCGTCACAGGCCAGGCCGTCACAGGCCCTGGGGCCGGTCCCTGTGTTCCACCTCGCTGCCCCACCGCGGGCATGTCGGTGGGCCCGTTGGTTCCACTGGTGCGGTCTCTCGGAGCCTGGTTAGCGCTCCCCAGCCCGTCCCGGTGGCTCCTGCGGACCATCAGACTCGGCTATGCGATTCAGTTCGCCCGGCGTCCCCCCAAGTTCAGGGGCATCCGGTTCACGTCAGTCAAAGCCGTCGATGCCCCTGTCTTGCGCGCGGAGATTGCAGTCCTACTGGCGAAGGATGCAATAGAGCCGGTCCCTCCAGCCGATATGAGGTCGGGGTTTTACAGCCCTTACTTCATTGTGCCCAAGAAAAGCGGTGGGTTACGACCGATCTTGGATCTGCGAGTTTTGAACCGTGCACTTCACAAGATGCCGTTCAAGATGTTGACGCAGAAACGCATTTTTGGATGCGTCCGTCCCCTAGATTGGTTTGCAGCGATCGACCTGAAGGACGCGTACTTTCATGTTTCGATTCTTCCGCGGCACAGGCCATTCCTGCGATTCGCGTTCGAAGGTCGGGCATATCAGTACAAGGTCCTGCCCTTCGGGCTGTCCCTCTCGCCTCGTGTCTTCACCCAAGTCGCAGAGGCGGCCCTTGTTCCCCTGAGAGAACAGGGTGTGCGCATTCTCAACTACCTCGACGACTGGCTCATACTTGCACAGTCTCGAGAGCTGTTGTGCGCACACAGGGACCTGGTGCTCAGGCACCTCAGCCAGTTGGGCCTTCGGGTCAATTGGGAAAAGAGCAAACTCGTGCCAACGCAGAGGATCTCTTTTCTCGGCATGGAGTTGGATTCGGTCAACCAGACAGCACGCCTCACCCAGGAACGTGCTCAGTCGGTGCTGAACTGCCTCAAGACCTTATCAGGCAAGACAGCGGTCCCACTGAAACTCTTTCAGAGGCTCCTGGGGCATATGGCTGCAGCTGCGGCCATAGTTCCGCTCGGTCTGCTCCATATGAGACCGCTTCAGCACTGGCTCCATGGCCGAATCCCGAGGTGGGCGTGGAAACGCGGTACTCACCGGGTTCAGATTACACCGGCCTGCCGCAAGACCTTCAGCCCGTGGTCAGATCCTTCGTTCCTTCGGGCAGGAGTGCCCCTGGAGCAGGTATCCAGGCATGCTGTGGTATTCACGGATGCCTCGGCCACCGGCTGGGGTGCCACGTACAACGGGCACGCAGTATCAGGGGTTTGGACGGGCCCCCTTCTGCGTTGGCATATCAATTGCCTCGAGTTGCTGGCAGTACGCCTTGCCCTGTGCCGCCTCAGAGGGCGCCTTCGGGGCAGGGACGTTCTGGTCCGTACGGACAACACTGCGACCGTTGCCTATATCAACCGGCAAGGCGGTTTGCGCTCCCGTCGCATGTCGCAACTCGCCCGCCACCTCCTCCTCTGGAGTCAGAAGCATCTGAGGTCCCTTCGTGCCATCCACATCCCAGGAGTGTTCAATCAGGTGGCCGACGAGCTGTCTCGAGCGGCACTTCCTGGGGAGTGGAGACTCCATCCCCAGGCGGTCCAGCTGATTTGGAGTCGGTTCGGAGTTGCTCAGGTAGACCTGTTTGCATCTCCAGAAACCACCCACTGCCAGTGGTTCTACTCCCTGTCCGAGGCAACGCTCGGCACGGATGCACTGGCACACAGCTGGCCCCAGGGCTTGCGCAAGTATGCGTTTCCCCCAGTGAGCCTGCTAGCACAGACATTGTGCAAGATCAGGGAGGACGAGGAGCAGGTCCTGTTAGTGGCTCCATATTGGCCCAACAGGACCTGGTTCCCGGAACTCATGCTCCTCGCGACAGCCCCTCCCTGGCCGATTCCTCTGAGGAAGGATCTGCTTTCTCAGAGACGGGGCACCCTCTGGCACCCGCGTCCAGACGAGCACCGTCCACAAGACGGGCCTATGCGCTGAAGTGGAACCTGTTCGTCGAATGGTGTTCCTCTTACCAGGAGGACCCCCGGAGATGTTCGATCAGAGCCGTGCTTTCCTTTCTGCAACAGGGGTTGGAGCGTAGGCTGTCCCCCTCCACCCTTAAAGTATATGTTGCTGCTATTTCTGCCCACCACGACCCCATAGAGGGGAGGTCGGTGGGGAAGCACGATCTGGTCGTCAGGTTTCTTAGGGGGGCCAGGAGGTTAAATCCTCCGAGGCCTCCCTCCCTTCCCTCTTGGGATTTGGCTTTGGTGCTAAGAGCCCTACAAACTGCCCCCTTTGAGCCATTGCAGTCAGTCGAGTTGAAGTTTCTTTCTATGAAAACCCTACTCCTGACTGCATTGGCCTCAATCAAGAGGGTGGGGGACCTGCAGGCATTTTCGGTCGACGAGTCGTGCCTTGAGTTTGGGCCGGCTGACTCCAGTGCAACACTGAGGCCCCGGCCCGGCTATGTGCCCAAGGTTCCTACCACGCCCTTCAGGGACCAGGTAGTGAGCCTGCAAGCGCTGCCCCTGGAGGAGGCAGACCCAGCCCTAGCTTTGCTCTGTCCTGTACGCGCACTGCGTCAGTACGTGGATAGAACTCAGAGCTTCAGGACCTCAGAACAGCTCTTTGTCTGTTACGGAGGACAGCAGAAGGGGAAGGCTGTCTCCAAGCAGAGGATGGCCCACTGGATAGTGGATGCCATCACCTTGGCCTATGAAGCACAAGGTGTGCCCTGCCCGCTCAGGTTGCGTGCTCACTCCACTAGGGGTGTCGCATCGTCCTGGGCGCTGGCTCGTGGTGCCTCGCTAGCAGACATCTGTAGAGCTGCGGGTTGGGCGACTCCCAACACGTTCGCTAGGTTTTATAGCCTACGTGTCGAACCGGTTTCCTCCTGTGTTCTCACCTCAAACGGGTAGTGGCACTGAGAGGGCCGGCTCGGAGTCGGCTTGCGGCGTCCTTACGCCTAAATTCTCCAGAGAGTTCCTTAACCAGGCAAACCCTGTTGAGTCCTCCAGCACTCCGGCGTCCGGACACGGCGGAGCGTCCGGCGCCAGGCCTTCAGCCAATGAATTCTTGAAATCTGGTGCGAGGCTAGTGCCCATATGAGAGACCCTGTCGGGATCCCATATGTGTATTCCACGGTATTCTTATTGGAGCCGTGTTTCCCCTGGCGGACCACGTTCTGCCATCTCTAAAGATGCAGCCTGAGCCATCTCAGAGACTTCCATGTGCAAAAGGGCCCTCTGGGTTACTTCACATGTTTGAATGTCACTTAAACCCCCTTTTGGGAGGAGGTGACTCCGCAGTGTGCCTCTTCCAAGTGGAAGGGCACGCTTCCCAGTGTTATCCTAGTCCTACTGTTTGGGTTACTCAAGGAACACCAGTAGTTGACCTTCTCTGTGTAGAGCCCGGTCCTATCGTCTGCCTTATAGGAAGGGTCAGGAGCCCTACACAGGGCACTGGAAGGGGCAGCTCCTGTGGCGCTTTGGTAGGGATCCCAATTTCGTCGGTCATCCGACGTGACTCGGAGTGACCGACTGAAAGGGGAACGTTTCGGTTACGTATGTAACCCTCGTTCCCTGAAGGAGGGAACGGAGACGTCACGTCCCGTCGCCACAGTCGCTGTACCACCGCTGAGCTGCCGGGTCGCCGGCTCGGCTCCTCAGCGAAAACATAATTGATGCGGTGCATCAGCTGCCTCTTATGCTCACGCTGTGATCAGCGGCAGCTGGATGCAATAATCGCATGCCAATGTCCATTGGCTCGTTTAGTTACACTCGAAGTGGATTGGTCTCTCTGGCGAGATCCCAATTTCGTCGGTCATCCGACGTGACGTCTCCGTTCCCTCCTTCAGGGAACGAGGGTTACATACGTAACCGAGACGTTTTTTCTCTTAATATTTTGAATTGTTTGTAGCTTTATTTTGTTTTCATTTAAATGTTAAGTTTAGAAATTTTGTCATGCATTTCTCATTTTTATTTAATTAATTTTTTAATGTGTGTGTATATATACTATTTATAAAGTTTTAGCTTTTAGTTTTGGATCAGTTTTAGTTGTTTTAATACTACAATTGATTGTTTCTGTTGTCCTCATTTGTAAGTCGCTTTGGATAAAAGCATCTGCTACATGACTAAAAGTAAAGTAAAGTAAAGTAAATAAACCCATCTATATCTTCGATGGCCCGAGGGTACGTACATTTACGGCAAATTTTAATTTTGGGGTGAGCTATTCCTTTAAATAAATGATGATTAGCCAGTAAATATTTTATTTTGTAATTATTTTTTTAAATTAATAAATAATATAAATGTGTATCATTTAACATTATGAGCCCCAATTTGACATTTATGAAAAACGCTTATCCACATAATTTGTGTAATTGGTCTTTAGACTCAAAACTAAGAAACTTAAGTAGTTTCTGAGGTCTCATCCTCAGATAGCTCTGTGTGACTATTAGCCCTGGTTGCTCATTATATTATAGCACTCGATTACCATATGCATAATGTATATCATGATGTTGGGTCCAAGGTACTTCAGAGAATACCATGGTGTTACCATAGTAGCATGTTCAACAACACATGGTAATGCCATTTTACTTTCATACATAAACCACTTGTCTGATGTAGTTTCCATCATTATGAAAAGTGGATTGCAGCACAATCATCTGGACATCAACAGTTTTAACCTCACCGGGCAGGTGGCCAGGATCGTAAAGAGGCTCTTGCACCAGGACATCTATTACTGACCTGTGCCACTATACAGCATAAGCCTCTGTTGGCCTTCAGCCATGTTTATATACATCCTAATCTCTTTGTTTTGGCCGTGAATTTATGCTCAGCTAAGAATTAGAACTCTGTCAGTGCAGTTGAAGGTTGTGATAAGAAAGGATCCTCTTTGCATATGAATAAAGTAAAAGCATGCCATCTGCATTGCTCTGTATCAGTTAAGGTAGCACAACACATCAGCTCAATGCAAAGAATGCGCATTTGTGATGTCTTGTTCCATAAAATGAGCTTGATTTATGCTGTGTTCATTTTGGTACATTACTTTTGTCGGGGTCCTGTCACAGCGATCTGGTTTATTTGGTAACTTGGTGGCAGGGCTCTGACAGTCCCTGTGTCCTGTTTGTGTGAGGGGACGCGGCTTTGTGCTCGCTCGAACTGCGTGCTCTTCCCTGGGTTCTGATTTGTGAGCGCGGGGTTGGGGCGGGTTCGAGCCGTGTTCCCTCTCATCTTTGTGACTTGTTGTTTGTGCGGAGCGTGATGTTCGGATCTCGGCACTAATTCAAGTTATTGAAGTTCAAGTTTGTGTGCCGGGTTCGGACATTCACGCTCTATGTATTGTCTTTCAGTGTGAGCGCACAGCTGAATGTTCATTCATTCACCGAGCGCTCGTGTCTTACGTCATTTTCTGTCTCTCTGTGAGCACATGGGGTTTGTTTTGTTATTCGTGCCATGTGCTCGTGTCTATTGTCTTACTCCTCCCCTCTCCTTACCTGCTTGTTGATTTATCTGCCCCGGCTGTTCCCTCATTTACCTGATTACCTTTTCGCCATTTAAGCTCCCTGTGTTTGCTGTCCTCTGTTGGTACGTCTCACAATATTTCCCTGATGCCTGTCTGGAACCCTGTCCTGCCTGCTCCCTGGATTTTCCCTGTTTATGTTTATTGAGATTTTGGTTTTCCCCTTTGGGGTGGTTTGATTTGTGCTTATTTTCTGTTGTCATTAAAATAAAACCCATCCTTTGCATTTGAGTCTTTGCCTCCCATTCAAACCTTGACAACTTTTCCCTTTCCATTAGCTTATAGTTTTGTTTATTTCATTGTTAGTTACATTTGCTTTTATCAGAAGGATATGACTAGTGTTTTTTTATATGTAGTTTGTATAAAGAGGAGCCATGTGTTTCTAATTAGTCATAAGCAGAGTGTGCTGATGCACTTAATTGTAGATCATTCTTTAAGGGAAATCCTTAGAGAATGTGTGCAACAACTGCATGCTTGGTTGCTTTGTAAACAAGGACTTGATCGTTGTAGATTTACTACTTAGGATTGCTAAACATTTTTGCTAAAATTCTTGTAGTAGGTCAATATAAGTCCAGGTATATTTCCATCTTACCAGTGTAGTAATCATGCTTAAAAATACATGCACTCTTAAAAATAAAGGTGCTTCAAAAGGTTTTTCAAGCGATGCCATAGAAGAACCATTTTTGGTTCCACAAAGAACCATTCAGTCAAAAGTTCTTTAAAGAACCATCTCTTTCTTACCTTTTTATAATCTGAAGAACCTTCTTTCACCACAAAGAACCTTTTGTGAAACAGAAAGGCTCTTTAGATGTTAAAGGTTCTTTATGGAACCATTTAGACAAAAAGGTTCTTCTATGGCATCGTGAAGCACCTTTAATTTTAAGAGTGTGGGTGGCACTTGTAAGGTTCAATTTGTTAGTGTTAATGCATCAGAGATCATGAGCTTATAATTAACTTTTTTTTTTCTTTTTCTTTTTTTACTGCATATATATCTAATTTGATGTTGATTTATAAATATATTATGAATTAATGTTTATACATTAATGTTAATTTATATACAGTATTTTGATATGTAGTGTGTTGAAAAATCAGTGTTACCTGATTAATACATGATTTAAAAGTATTGTTCATAGTTCTTGTTAGCTATTGAATTAAAGGAATATGAGCATTTACCCTCAGGCCATTCAAGATACAGATGAGTTTGTTTGTTCATCAGAACAGAAATGTAGCATTCACTTTCTCACCAGTGGATCCTCTGCAGTGAATGGGTGAGTCCAAACAGCTGATAAAACCATTACAATCATTCACAAGTAATCCACATAACTCCAGTCCATCAAATAATATTTTATGAAGCTAAAAACAAACCAAAAAAAAGGTTTTTTTTTTTTTTTTTTTTTTTAACTTCAAATCATTGCTTCTGGCTAAAATGCAAGTCCTCTATTCATAATATTGCTTTAACCAGTGTTGTTGTATTTTGAAGTGAGATTTTATTGTGGATTATGGACTGGTATTCTAGCCGGAAGCAACAGTTTTAAGTTTAAAAATGGAGCAGTTTTTGGTGTAACAAGATGTTAACAGATGGACTGGAGTCATGTGGATTACTTGTGAATTATTATCAGCTGTTTGGACTCTCATTCTGATGGCACCCATTCAGCGGATCAATTGGTGAGCAAGTGATGTAATACTACACAGATCTGTTCCAATGAAATAAAATCATCTACATCTCGATTTTTCATTTTTAGATGAACTATTCCTTTAACACTAACCTTACTGTAATGGCAAATATGAATGCCTTATGTCACACATGTTAAGATTTCTCAAAAATATCAACAGCAGTTTATTTCACGGCACTTTATTTTTCATAAAAACCAAATAAAACAAGAAACAACATGGGGCAGCTCGTGACATGCATTTTGCTCGTGACATGCTTGTATTCTTAGCACATTCATCCAGAATTTCATAAATGTTCCTTAAAATGGTCACCTTGATGTGATTAGCTTTAGTGGCAAATCATATTTCACATAAGCTTGAGTCAATCAAACATTGAAGCCAGAGTGTCCTTTAATCTACTGATCACAAATGCTTCTGTCATCACAGCTGCTCCTATTGTCATGAGCTGACAATTACACCTTTGGAAATGCATAGTTTGTCACAAATTTATAAACCCAATCAGCATACAAAGAAAGAATAGCCATCAAAAATATATATAATAATTAATAAAATTACATAATAAAATATATATTATTTTTATTTGTATTTTACTTTTTTAAAATTTTATTTGGGCCAGTTTATTTTAGGTTGCACACATTAGCTCTTTCTTGTAACTTAAGTTATGGAGAAGAGAACTCATTGTGGTCATTGATTTTGCATGACAGTGTTTCACAGCAAGCCAGCACTCTGAAACTGTAGTTCTGTGGCTGCGCTAGGCCTCTGGGACTCTTAACAGGATTGCGGTCTCTGAAAAAGTTGAGAAGCGTGACGCAACTCCTGCCAACATACACACAAACAAATGACGCACATATCCACAAAGACACTTAGAGCCTCGCACACACACTCGTAAGACTACACCCAGAGGTACACGCATCACAGTGTCATAAAACCCAGTGTGAAAACCAGCATCATAGTCAAGGTTTACAACATCTCATGCCTGCAGGCGCTATTTTTCACAGGTACCAACAAGAAATGTTTCAATAACAACACTGACAGAGAGGAAGACAGTTTCCACACAATGTTATCACATTACTATACGCTCTGAAATGTAGAAATGTACCTGTAGCATGTGATTAGTCTGTAGAGAAATCGCTTTAATGAGCATGAGTTGTGCATTACTGTATCCATGCAGACCAGCCAACTGCATCCTCCATTCCTTATGGAGCTACAACACACCATAATGGCTGTGCTTTGTTATGAAAAGAAAAAAAAAAAAAAGGAAAGGCTTCCTGTGCCATTTTCTTCTTTTACATATCAATTCATGCATGTTTATGCACAATAGAACACCTGCGCATAGACTGAACTGCTGGAATATGCAAATCATATGTAGTTTCCTTCACATGTGTACATGTTCTTTAACATGCTTAGGTTGTTAAATTACTTGGCAAACACAGTAGCAGCATGTATGCAAATCAGGTTGTAAAAAAAAAAAATGATAAGATATGGCTACCTTTTAGTGTGAATTTGAAATGAATTTGCTATGCCCATATGATATTGAATTTGAATATGAATATGAATGAGGCATTTATTGGATAGCAATTAAAAGATTCAACAGACACTCAATAGAGATATTCAATTGCACAAGGTTTCAGTAAAACAGTAATAATTACATTATTCATTTTGACTACGTATGCCTATATATTCTCTGGCATGTAAATACATTTCTCCCCCTAACAGATTAGAATCAAGTCTATAGCCAAGTACTGTATGTATACATGTACGAGGAATTTGTCTTGGTAAATTGGTGCTTGACAAAGACAACAGAAAAACAAGAATAGATAATAGAACAAACTATTTTAAAATAAGACAAGTGAAAGCTATACAATAAGAGCAAGACAAAAATTAGGAAGAAAAAAAATGTAAATTTCAAAATAAACATTAACTCTATAAATATGTTGTGTTGTATTATTTTGAATGTTAATTCATACTGAAAAACTGCATGTAAAAACTGCATCTTACTGCAGTTACAGTATATGAATGTAATTTTATATTAAAATATTATAATACATTTAATATTAATATTTATGTTTAATACTTATGGAGCCCTGCACATGATGTAGAAGAAAAAAATGGGTATTTTTATAAATTTATGAATTCATTTCCATGATTTATAAATTTGTGTTCATGTTTCATAATTTTTTTCCTCTTGTTTTAGTTCAATTGTGGCCACATTGTATTAATTTGTTCCCTTATTTTAACAAATTAAGTATTGAGAACAAATTCTACATTTTTTTGCCGCAATATATATTTTTTTCTTTTCCTCCATGTCACGTATGGGGTTCCATGAATCGTTTTTTTTTTTAAAATACATTTTCTACTTCTGTTAATTCAGGTTGCAGGTCCTTCAAAGCTCCAATTCGAACTGAAGTCAAATTTAAATGGCAGTTCATAATTTAGTTCCAAATGGTGCACAAGCCTGATAGTTAAGAAGAAATTGAGTTTTTTTATAGCTTAGATGTCTTACATATGTAAACACAAAGCCCTCAGCTAGAACTACAGAAGCTGTATTGAAAACCATCCCTTGAAGAGTCACAAACTCTGTCATGGCTCGATGTCATAATGAAACACTCAAGGAAGTTGGAAAGTCTTCACATGTGATGGCAGACTTGCATGCCTACGCTTTCACCTTGGAAACTAAAAGCCCTTGAATTACTGCTGCCGAGTGTGGTTGGCAGAGTTCATTAGTGCTACCTGAAGTGGGCCCAGCCAGCACAAGAAGAGCTTCCTCTCACCCGCACACTCCCACACGTCAACCCTTAATCTCCTCAGTCTCTTCACTGTCAGCGTACGCAAACGCCTGCTGTTATTCCCTTTTCTCTGTGTTTCAAGAATGTCAACCAAACAGGTGCTATATATACACACATACACACACATACATACAGCAGCAACTACAATGAATTTACATGGCCAAAAACAATAGCCATGCAAGATGGTGACATCAGTGTCTTTCTACTTCTGTTTTCTTGTTTCCCTCAAATTATATATTTTAGTGTGTAAAAGCAAACTCATTTACACCCAAGTAAGAATCGGACAACAAAACGAAAAAGAAGAAAAAAAAAAAAAAAGTCCCGTAGACTAAGGAAGGACCTGGCCATATTTACAGACCAGAATGTCACAGAGATTTGGAGGTTGGCTGTTTTAACTTGGGCCAGTAAGCAACCACCCAGGACCCCCCTAGAAACAATCTGTCAATGACACAGCTTAGCAACCATATCCACCTTATTCTTCAATGCAGAAGTAAGCCTATGTGAGAGACTTCTGGTTCATTAGCCGCTATATGGAAATAATGAGAAAAATAACAACGTGCAGTAAATGGTAAAACTGCAAACCAGTGTGTTCTCAATTAAGATAATACATTAAAATAATATGGCAAGACACCAATTTTCAATATCAAGCAGCAAAACGAGTTGTTTGTCCAGCTAAAAATAGCTGGACGCGGATGAGACCGGAAGCTAGACCCATAGAATTTACAAATGGCCATGCCCACTCTTACGGGAAGAAAAAGGTGAATAGCACCGAATTAGGAAAGAACCATTCAGAACCCCTTAGCAATATTCTGACAAACACACAAAAATGTCTCAGGTTACGCATGTAACCATGGTTCCCCGAGAGGGAACGAAACGCTGCGCTCCCTAGGGGGCACTATGGGGAATGCAGTCTGCATGACCGGTGTCTGAAGCACGTGTGAAACAACGCCAATCTATTGGCCCACATGGCCCATGACACCAAAGGCGGGGTGCCCAGAAGTATAAGAGGGCACCTGCTGAATACGTCATCCACTTAGCTGTCTGAAGGAGACGTAGACAGGCAGGCAGGCCGAAGGCATGGCAAGGGGGCGCAGCGTCTCGTTCCCTCTCGGGGAACCATGGTTACATGCGTAACCTGAGACGTTCCCCTTCTAGGGAACTCCATGCTGCGCCCCCTAGGGGTCACTATGGGGAACGAAATCCAACCACGCCGTGCCGAGGCGCATGCCTGTCCTGATGGGACAGCACCAAGGAAGCGACATACATACACCTAAGTCTAGCCTTAGAAAGGGGCCATGCCACTGACGCCACAGGCCGCTCACACAAGTTGACAGAAACGGGGGAACCTGAATAGATCAAGTGGAACATCCCACCCAAGTTAAGAGCACAGCTATCCTCAGATAGCTATACTATGTGAGCAGAACTAGCCTGGATACACAAGACCACTGAAGAGTCTAACTAGAAAGCCTCGGAGGAGCTCAAGAGATCGCTACTTAAATCCCAGGTAAAGAGAGTAGCTACTGAGCTAGAACACAGCTATCCTCAGATCAGATCAGATCAGGTCTTATGAAGGCTTGTGGACCAGAATAACATAGCTGATATAGCCTTCCTACAGAGCTGCCTAGACCACAGAGAGTGGGCCATCTACTTACAACCCTAGCAGGGGAGATAGCATTGTATAGGCAAAGGCTCAAGGAGACTGCTACTTAAAGACCGTAAGAAGGGGAGCAGTCACTGAGCTAGCACATATATATCCTCAGATAGCTAGGCTCTAGGAAAGGGGACCACTCTATAAGAGGGCTCACCGCAACTGCAGTAGAAGACAGCTAACCACAGATAGCTGTATTCAGGTAAGCCCGTCCTGCCATAACCGTGGCTGGAATATAACCACCTTCAGGTGGCAATACTAAGGTGAACCCCAATCCTTGTCGGTCCCAAAAAAAAAATAAAAAAATAAAAAAATAAAAAATAAAAAATAAATAAAAAAACAACACACAACAATACACAGCCAGCGTAGATAGCCTTCCTGCAAAGCTGCCCAGACCACAGAGAGTGGGCTATCTACTTACAACCCTAGCAGGGGAGATAACATTGTGTAGGCATGGGCTCAAGGAGACCGCTACTTAAAGACCCTAAAAAGGGGAGCAGTCACTGAGCTAGCACCTAGCACATAGATATCCTCAGATAGCTATGTACCTAGGAAAGGCTACCCGAAGGGGGACTGGCTGAAACTACTCAGACCACAAAGAGTGGGCTGTCTACTTACGACCCAAGAGGTGAGACAGCACTCTGTAGGTAAGGGCTCAAGAGACCACTACTTAAAACCCTAAGCAGGGGAACGATCACTGAGCTAAAACATAGCTATCCTCAGATAGCCAGGCTCTAGGAAAAGGGACCACTCCATAAGAAGACTCACCGTAACTGCAGTAGAAGACAGCTAGCCTCAGATAGCTGTATTCAGGTAAGCCTGACCTGCCATAATGGCTGGAATATAACCACCCTCAGATGGTTATACTGAGGAGGTCCCCAGTCCATGTCAGTCCCACATTAGGCTAGCTAAGCACAGTGTTATTGACCAGGAGCTCACAAAAGGGAGATCCGGACCCTCCATAAATGATTCGCTAAAGAGCGAACACATAAACATCATAGTCAGTGATCATAGTCAGTGATCTGATGTAAGCTGAGGCCATAACACTAGAGGGCTGGACACAGCTATCCTCAGACAGCAGTTCACTCAGATAAGGCTGAAGACAGTCGAGACCACAGAAGTGGACCATCTACGTAATACCCTGAAGGGGAGACAGCACAGTCCATGCAAGGGGCTCACGGAGACCTTTTTTTTTTTTTTTTTTTTAAAAAGTAGTCTCCAAGCTGGAACACAGCTATCCTCGAATAGCAGATTCCTAGGCAAAGACTTCAGCGCTTAATTCGGGAGAACTTGTGCCAAGGGGAACCCAACATAGTTAAGGAGCCAGGGTAAAACATGGCTGCCCTCAGACCGCCATATTCCAGAACAAAGTAAGCCGGGCTGGAGCATAA
The DNA here is from genome assembly GCA_039654775.1 of Spinibarbus caldwelli. Taxonomy (NCBI): domain Eukaryota; kingdom Metazoa; phylum Chordata; class Actinopteri; order Cypriniformes; family Cyprinidae; genus Spinibarbus; species Spinibarbus caldwelli. The sequence goes on from CM077222.1 coordinate 19,363,262, forward strand.
CCATCCGCAGACAGCTACACTCTGGCTTAACACAGGAAGAGATATTCCCCATAACTACTGTAGGTGCTGAAAACCCTGGGAGAGAAAACTCGCAAGTCTGTCTCCACAGAACATAAAAATATATTCATGCCCAGCGAGGCTCTCCACACACAAAAACATGCATATTAGAGAGGCACAGCCAAGCTGAATATAGCTCCGCCTACGATCCCGCAGTATCAGGGCTGAAACGACTCCGTGGTCACACTTCATCATCATAACAACCCAGTAGTATTGGTGATATCCAACAACCCGTTTAGAGAGGGTGTGTGGATCTCGCAGATCATGACTGAGAAACTGTGCCGCGGCAATGGCGGAACCGCGCCGCGAGACACAAACTCTTTGTTCCGCATCCCTCGGGAATAGGAACGAACGCGAGCGGAGCCTAGACACCGTGACTCATCACGATGCGCGCTTTCTCTTCGCCGAGACAAACGCGAAAGCAGAACATACCCTCGAGTGTTAGAATCCAAACATGGAGGCACACATCCCCTAAAGTGCCGCTCGACTCAAGAGCTATCCTCAGGATCCGATAACCCAAAAAGAGCGTCTAAAACCCGCGAATCCCGCGATCTGAGTCTTCGCCGTGCCTCGGCAACAGAGGGACCCGAACTGCGAGACGCAAATACTTGCCACTCATCTCTGGAGAAGAGGGGCAAACGCGAATAGAGCTTCTCATTGGACAACACTCACAATGAGTGCGTTCAGCGCCCTCGAGCACTGAACAGGCAAGCTCCTGACCAAGACACATGACAGATAGATCGTGCATGTCCTCAAGTGCCAGAAACCTCTGGAACGGAGGCACACACTTTCCACACCGCTCACCTGCCTTGGCCTCTCACACGCACTCCAAACAGACGGCTCCTGAAGACAGCAAAGAGGATGACGTATTCAGCAGGTACCCTCATATACATCCGGGCACCCCGCCTATGATGTCATGGGCCATGTGGGCCAATAGATTGGCGTTGTTTCACACGTGCTTCAGACACCGGTCATGCAGACTGCATTCCCCATAGTGCCCCCTAGGGGGCGCAGCGTGGAGTTCCCTAGAAGGGGAACCCAGCATTTTGTTTTTTTATGAAATGCTTTTAGATAATCCGTGCTATATCCAAAGTCGTTGAAAATAAATAAATAAATAAATAAATAAAACACTTTGTAAAAAAACTTACTTTCTAGCTAAAACGAATACTAGTGGCAGTAAAGCACCAATCTCTTTTATTCCTTTTCAGACAAATTACAATTACAGGGCATATTATTAATAAAGACTTATTTTCACACGGTTCCTTGCACAATACTATGTTATGACTTAAAAACACTTTTACCACATTGTGTGATTTGTTAATTAATACATTAAAACTTGCATCACATAACCAACTCCATATATATGGATTTTTTGAATCTGTAAACTTGTTCAGTACCTCACCCAGTACAGCGATACTCTTGTGATGTGGAGTGCTTGGGTATGAGTCCGGAGAAACACAAATCACAACAAAAGTGTTCAAATGCAAGTTAAAATGGAATCGTTGCCTCAGCAAGTGTGTTTTGTTTGTTAACATTGTCGGTTAGGTTTAGGGTAGGGTTTAGTGCAGGCGGTATGTAGTTTTCAAGTTCAGTAAAGCATTAACCTTTTATCGCCACTCACTGGACATTTCATTTCTGAACTAGATTTCTTTCCAAGGTAAAACATTGCCAGATTCACTTTCATCTGCATAAGGTAAAACTGAACATGCTTTTAGCGCTGCTCATTGGACATTTTACTTGTAAAGTTTTGTGGAAGGTGCAGGAACCTAATATAATTTTACAGAAATGTCACCACAGGCACATTTTTTCCAGTGAGACTTGATTGGGTATATCATTGGCTATTTGTATTCATTGGATCCAGTCAGCTAAATTCTCAGCAAGCAGCAGCCTGCACTAAATAACTACCAACAACAGATATAAATTGCCAAGGCGGTGCAAATAGTAGTAGTCGCTTGATGAGACAACTTCCCCAATTGATCCCTTCTACGAAAGAAAAAAAACATTACTCAGAGCTTGATTATTCTGTCGACTTTCCCCAACAAGAACGCGCAAATTGGGTCCTGAAAGAGCCAGAATGGCTCAAGTGTGTTTGCGATCTATGCACACTTCATGTAGTCAATGTTGTGGAGCATGAACAGCCATTTGGTTTTATCCTCCCAGGCTTGATTGTCTCTCATGTTCATAAACGTTGCCACCTGTTATGTGCTCCAAACACCTGTGTTAATCAGAAAAGAGGAAATTGATTTGCAGCCATAACAGCCTGCTGTGCTGTGGTCCTGTTCTCCTGCTGGAAGACCTTAATAGTTGATTCTCACCGTACTGACTGCATATTACCTTAACGTTCCTATTTTACAGCGACACCAAATATCTGTAAATGTACAGGGCAAAGCCACCATTTTGTTGTCTTTATTACCGAACACGTCAAGAGGCATCTGTTCAGCTGGTGATTATAGAGATTTTCTTTCTTTCCCTACAAAATACTCTTGTGTTTCCTTGTTTGGTTTGTGTTTCTTTGTGCTTTCTGTATTACATGTATTCTGCATTCAGTTGGACATCTCTGTCTGACCTCTCTCTCCTCTGTTTGTCCACATTTTGTTTTCTACACCATTGGAATGACTGTTTTGTTTTCTGTTTCTTTCTGCAGCCAAATTGCTGTTTTTAAAACAAAAACAAAAGGAGAAAGGATGTTTTTTTTTTCTATGGAAAGGTCTAGTCTGTCAAACAACATTGTCTGTCCTTACGGATGAATAGCTTTAATAGCTTTTTAATGTGTATAATTGATGATCATTGAGTGTTAATGCACTTTTTTGTTCCTATACTCTCGTAGATGGAGGTTCTTTGCAGCACCACTTCTTATAAAGAAACATTTTCACTGTATAGAGTTGACTGCAAATGGGGAGGAATAATATTTTAATGTTACATTATAGACTCTTCAGCTGGGTATTTTTGGATTCTATAAAAGACTAGCATATTGCTAATGGAAATAATAAAATGCAACTAATCATATTATTGTTAGAATAGCAGAATTAATAGGCTTTTAAAAGGAAAATAAAATACCCATATATTTTGATGGTGATGCTAATGGCGGTCCAATCAAACTCTTCAGTATTTTACTGCAAATTCATCTGTCAACACGGACAGTAGAGCGTTTCCCAAAAGCAGCTATGGTCGCAAGTTCTATTGTGGGACTTGCAACCGTAGTTAGCTAATGATGCTTTTGGGAATCGCATCCTATGCTAATGTTCCTTCATCCTTTAAAAACCATAAAGGGAAAAAAAAGTGTAGAAGGAAAAAATAAATAAAGCATGGAAAACACCAAGCAGCACAGTTAAATCTTTAAATGTCTACATCAAAATGTTCCATGCATCTATTCAAAGGTGAATAAATGTGTAAATTAATGTTCCTTTTTAGATTAATTATCCCTCTAACACTTGAATACACACTGTTAAAAAGTTTAAGATTTAAAATATTTAAAACATTTTTGAAAGATGTTCCTTATGCTCACAATTTTTCATTTTTTGTTTTGTGTGTGTGTGTGTGTCTGTGTGTGTTATTTCTGTGATGGTAGCAATCACAAGTCTTTAGTGTCACATGGTCCTTCAGAAATCAAGTGAGATTATTGTTATCAAAGTTAAAGTGAGAAAACAGCGATATTTATGTGGAAAACAGCATTTATTTGAACTAGACAATATTTTGTAAAATTATACAAATCTTCACTGTCATTTTTTTTAGCTGCATCCTTGCTGAATATAAGTGTTAATTTCTTTAAAAAAAAAGTAGTATCTAAATTTTGGGCAGAATAGATGTGCACACTAGTAGGATATTTGCAAAGAGCTGCTTGTGTACTCAGTACCCTGCAGTATAAAGCGACAGCTCTTTCTAATGACTCCAGTGACCCTTAGACCTTTATAGACTTTCACTTTTCTCATTACTTTTATGATTAGCTCATCTCAAAATGTCTCCTTTCAAATGAAAGAGTTGAATTTGCTCTGACATGGCCCTTTATTATAAGAAGAATGGCCAAGCTTTCATTCATCTTTATGCCCAATAATATTTAATCTTGACCTTGGGTAGTGGAAATTAGCTCTGCCGTTGTGGTGAGCCACATTTGATATGGATATTTTCTTGTGTAATAACAGATGTTATCGTCAAAATGTAAATCAACCAATAAAGTTTTCAGTGTCACTCAGTATCTTCGGTACAGTCAGTGCTGTTGGCACCCGCGATTGCGTACCTATTCATGCATAGCTAAACTAATGAAGGATTAAACCTACTTTGGCTTGGAACACCTAATTCTGCCAGATGAGCTGTTTAATGTGGGCTGCTTTGAGGGCAAACAAGCCCCCTGCTCCGGCCTCTTGAATTTGCATAATTCCTTGGACATCTTAGTCCTAGTTATTGGTGCGCTCTGTTTATACATCAATAGATTAGAGGTCATTTACATGTATATTTATGAAATGATAAAATAATGCGTAATGACAGTCTTGGCAGAAATCAGTGTGCTGAATGTAAACATACATACAACCAAAGCTGATTAAGGTGTTATGGCTGACAAAAGGGACGCTGGTCAACACTGGTGGAAAAGGGCAAAGCAAGCGCAAAGCTATTTGTTTGGCAGGCGTGGGAGACAACTGATAATTGTCCTTCCCTTATTGGTTTTAAAATGCGACCTTGTGTTACTATGTTGGCGATATGTGTGTGATTTAAAAATACTTCAAAAACACTGTACCAGTCATATTTGACCTCTAAATAAATAAATAAAAATAAACAAAGAAATCAAAAGATGGATTTCGCTTAAAGAGAACGAAATGAGCGTTTTTGTTTAGAAAGCTCTAGTCTAACAAACATTGTGTCCTTATGGATGAATGTCTTTAATAGCTTTTTAATGTGTACAGTTGATGTTCATTAATATTTTTTTCTGAGTAATAACATACATTCGGCTACTGCTTCTTCACACTGCTTCTTATTTGCAGCACTGCTTATCAAGAACCGTTTTTGCTGTATGGAATTAATTTTCACAACGTTCAATTATATTTTGCTTAAAGAAAGTAAAGCCTATTACAATTGTTTGCATTATGACTCTTAAGCACATTGTCTCGCCTATTGTAATTATCGTATCCAAAAATAAATAAATAAGTAAAAATAAATAAAAGAACAACAACAAATATTATGTAAAGTGTGTGTGTGTGTGTGTGTATATATATATATATATATATATATATATATATATATATATATATATATATATATATATATATATATAATATATATTTATTTATTTATTTATTTATTTATTTATTTGCAGTGTTATTTCAGTATTACTTAGGTACTATTATAGTTTTTGTTATTTATTAAGTTTTTTTTTAATGTTTTATTTTATTTCCATTTTATTTAAATTTTTGTTAACTGAATAACTGTGTAGTTTTAGTTATTTTAGTACATCAAGTTAAACTAAATTGCAAATGTTTCATTGTTTAATAATATATATCTTATTTATTTATTAAGTTAATGTTTATCTTATTTTACGCAACAGGTTTGGTTACATATACACCTGGTAATTCTCCATCACTTAATTAGAGATAAAAATATATTTGCTGAAACAATCAAGCCATTTTAGATTGTTTCTACAAGTCCCTTTTAGCTCTTTTATATAAAATAACCCTACCATTTACAGGAATAATAATAATAATAATAATAATAATAATAGTAATAATAATAATAATAATAATAAAACTATTTCTAATTCACAGAATATATTTTAACATCATTGGAATACCAACAGATAAGCTATTACATTTCAAAGGTCAAAGAGAGGACAATGCTTCTTTTCATGTTTTCCGAAAATGTACTCATGAAACCCAACTAGCTGACAAACATCACTTTGACACTGGATGATTTCACAGTAGCTAAATGTGGGTTAATTGCTGATGTTTGGAACATGGGGTTCTTACTGTTCACCAAGGTAATCCCCCCCCCCCCCCGCGGATGTGAAGGCTAAAGTGGGTATCCATACGCCATCCGCTGAGGGGCCAGTGGTTGTCAGAGAGCTCCACGCAAACGCTCTCAAGGGAGGAAGCTGCTGCCCCTCCCATCCATCTCTCCCTTTCTCACATCCACTTTCCGAACCTCCGTAATGAGCTGTTAAATGTAGCCTAGGATGCTGAGAATCACTTAGGAGGATTCCCTTAATGCATGTCTCCAGACAGCCCACAATTAAAATTTAAAAATGAATTTAAGCTCCTGCATAATTTACGCAGACCCCAAACTGCTAATGGGGTCGACAGCTGACAAAGAGGGGTGGAGCCTGCTGTTCGACTTTTTGTCTTTGTGTACGCGCCGCTGCCCAAACCGGTGCTGGCAGACACTGGCACTCTAGCCCAGCGGGGAGGTGCATCAGGTGCATTTTGGGATTTGTATAGGAGGGGTTGTTTGTTTATTTTTTGATAGTTGATTGTTTGCATGACTTTTATTTTCTCTGCTTGCAAGTTACCAGAAGTCATGCGTGTAATTCGTAGCAACTGTGCTCAAAATGGCATCAGCATAATTGTAATGTTAACATTTTTAATCACGGATGAGCAAGGAAACACAGCTAAGTATTGCAGTAAATTACAGTAAATGGCTGCTGTTGGTTCCTGGCTTTGTGCATATGGGTCATTGTCTCGTTGGATAGCTAATTGAAAATTACCACATGCAGATATACCCTTCTGTTCCTTTACATCTAGAGCTGTATAGGTGTTTTGTATAGCTGTAGCATGTATTTGTGATTGTGTTTATCAGTATGCTAATGGGTCAAGCTAATGCAGGGGTCACGAAACTTGATCCTGGAGGGCCTGTGTCCTGCAGAGTTTAGCTCCAACTTGCCTCAACACCCCTCCTTGGAAGTTTCAAGTATACCTTGTAAGACATTGATTAGCTACTTCAGGTGTGTTTAATTAGGGTTTGAGCTAAACTCTGCAGGACACTGGCCCTCCAGGACTGTGTCTGGTGACCCCTGAGCTAATGCATATTACACAGATCTCTTAAGTATTGACTCTTATTTGTCAATTTGCAGAATTATTTGTTCTTTAAAATAACGTCTACTAAAATGTGCAGTTGTCCGTTGTTTTAGGCAACAGATTTCCTATAAATAAACAATAAAACACCAACAACTTGTATTCCTTTTCACACCAATTATGATTATAAGGGTGGATTATTACCCAATAAAGATTTTTATGTGCAGTTTCTTGCACAATACTATGTTATACCTCAAAACTCTTACCATATGTATGACTTATCTGTTGTAGTAAAATTGCTCGGTAGCTCACCTGGTACAGCATTGCACTTGCGATGCAAAGAGTCCCGTCAAACACAACTCACAATAAAAGAGATGGAGACTTGTAGAAGCAAACTAAAATGGTTTGATTGTTTCAGCAAATATGTCATATATCTAATTAAGTTATGGAGAATTAGCATTTAAGTGCAATTGACCAGACATTTCATTTCCAAACTGCCTTGATATGTACAAAAACCAATGTAATATGACAATCCCAGATTTAAATTAATTTGTTTCAGATAGAACTAAATGCATGTTTAACATAACTGACTGGACATGTCAATTTGAAAGTGTTATGAAACTTGAAGCTTACGTGAAGCAACGTAATATCACAGACACATTTTTCCAGTGTGCCTAGGTTGTACTGCGCTAGTTTCCTGTATCACCCTGCAGTCTGTTTCTTGTCAAGTAATGCAATTTCAGCTCAATTAAATATTTAATGTCTATTTATTTAATGTATATTTTGTAGGCATCTAATACATGCGATAATGTATAATCAGCCGGTCATTACTGCAAAATAAACTCCTTCAGGGTGATTCAGGACCCCTTCGCTGCATGTTGTGACCTTGGGTCTGGGTTTATTTTGCAATAATGACCGTCATTTTTAACAATAACAAGTGGTAATTTATTTTCAAATGTAATAGAGCATTAACCTTTATGCGCCACTCAGCTGGGTTTTTATATACAGTACACAATACATACAGCCAACCAATAAAACAATTGCAGATTCACATTCATCTATTCAGATAAAACTGAATGCACTTTTAGCTCCATTCACTGGACAATTCACTTTGAAATTGTCATGAAACATGCACAAAGCAATGTAATATATTTTGCAGAAATGTCACCACAGACACGTTTTCCAGTGACCCCCAAGTTAAATCTTTGAAGGTAATATGATGATCTTGACTACCTATTTGTACCAAGCTTCACATCAAGAGTATGCTTACTTTATGATGCTTTAAGTTGCTTTCTATATAGGCAGCCCACAATTGCTTTTGGAACAGAGCTGAACTCCTGATCTCAATGCCAGCCACTGGCACTACACCGCACAGAGGCCAGTGAGCTTCCGGGGGTTTTCAGGGACACAGTGAGCCAAAACTGCCGCTGTGTCACTAGTACAGCTGCTGCCAGCTCTCTATGTACCATTACTCACTGTCCCCTCTTGATGATCATTGCTTGAATGGTAATGCAGTATCGTAGCATGGTATTGTGGCTGATTTAACAAATAAGCGCTTGTGAGCGTTTCTGAGCTATTGGTGTGTGGGAGATCCACAAATTGAATTTTCACCTCTCACTGCTGATGACTTCTGCCGCACAGCTGCATTATTAGCCAGTGGTCCTCCACTTGAGGTGAGTTGAAGAAAGGAAAGAGTGATGAAGAGGAGAAACAAATGACTTGCACAGGATTCGACATTGGTCATGATTGCATGAGAGGACTGATGGCACTTCCTCTGTCAGTTATTTAATCCATTACAGCTTTAGGAGATGGTTCTTCTACTCTGCTATCTCTGAGCAGTGTGGGCTGACTGAGGAGAGATAGAGCCAGAGAAAAAAGGCCCAAAGAGAGAGAATGAGTCCGTTAAGAAGTCCATTATGTCCTTTCTGTCACACCACTTATTTTCCCAGGCTAGTGCACTATAACCTCCCCTTTCCAGTCTTTTAAATATACAGTGTGTCCTAACCAGGTGCAATGCAACATGCGATTTTTTTCTGTCTTTACTGAAAGCAAAATGGTGCCACAATGTGAGAGAACCATAGCCAATCAGAACCAGTTTTAGGTTTGAAGGTGATGTTTTTAATGTTAAAATTCTAAGCTGAAAAGCATAGTTCACTAAAAAATGAAAATTTGCTGAAAATTTACCCACAGGCCATCCAATATGTAGATGAGTTTGTTTCTTCATCAGAAGAGATTTAGAGAAATGTAGCATTGCATTACTTGCTCACCAATGGATTCTCTGCAGTGAATGGGTGCCATCAGAATTAGAGCTCAAACAGCTGATAAAAACATCACAATAATCCACAAGTAATTCACACAACTCCAGTAGATCAATTAACTTGTAAAGTGAAAATCTGTGTGTTTGAAATAAATCCTTCACAAAGATGTGTTTAACTATAAACTGTTGCTTCCTGCAAAAATTTGAGTCCTCTATCCATGATGTTGCTTTTTCCAGTGATAAAGGCATCTTGTTTGAATCAGAAGAGAAATATGCATTATTATGCATTATATGCATCATTACAAACATGAAGATTTTCACTTCACAAAATGTTAATTGATCTACTGGAGTCATGTGGATTACTTGTGGATTATTGTGATGTTTTTATCAGCTGTTTGGACTCTCGTTTTGACAAGTGATGTAATACTAAATGTCTCCAAATCTTTTCCAATGAAGAAACAAACTCATCTACATCTTGGATGGCCTGTGGGTGAATACATTTTCAGCAAATTTCAATTTTGGGTGAATTAGTACTTTTAACTTGTCTGGGCTTAAAACTTATTTTTCTTAATTATTCCCTAAAGTCGCATATTCATGGAAATTGTCTAACACCAGAATTCTGCTTCAAATACTGGTAATACCACCAGCATAAACAAGCATTTTTACACATTATGCCTCCTGTTTGACACCCATGACCCATCTGCAATATTAGCTCATAGGACCACAAAACTTTTTGAGCCAATCACCTAAGCTATAAATGCCACCCCACAGTGGTTCAGTTTAATAAAGCGATCTGAAGTCAATCATTTTTAACGAGTTAGCCATTTGAGGCAACATAAATGACAGCAACCATTGGCGATGTGGCAGATTTGAACATAGTATAACTTTATGCAAATAAGCAGTGAAGTTACAGTGACTACCAGTGGAAGTGAAGATAATAAAGCTCATGTGATTTGACAATAACAGTGGTAATGCTTACAAGCAAGTTGCTGTACTTGTAGCTTAACTTGCAGCATGTAATTTTAAGCCATTCTGGATAAAAATGTCTGTTGAATATATAAATGTTCAAGTACATTTGTTTTGTTTGGTTACATGAAATGTATGCTAGCAATTTAACATTAAATTAACAGTTTGTAAACAAAGTGTATGACCTGAGATGGGGTTTGATGAATTTGTAATTAAAGTTTAATTGGTTAAACAGCAATTGATGATTTTAAATAGTTAAATAATTAAAATGCAACATTCAGTTAACTGGTAATGTCACTTAACCTTATCACATTGCGACTGTTAATGACTTTTGTAAAGTATACAATTGTGTGCTGAGAGTCGCAATATTTTCTCTTGGTTTATTAAGCAGGGCTTTCAAACTTATTAATTGACAAGCGATTTAATTTGCGAAGAGTATAAAAATAATAAAATGGTGTCAAAGAGGAGGGCAAGCAGACCATACACAGAGAGTGAAGCTCATTAACTTAAATGGAAATCATGGGAAAATATCCACCTCTTCCTCCACTGTGTTTGCTGAGGGGGTCATAAATTTCTAGCTATTGTGAATTCAGGCCAGGCGGTACCTCCTCCGGTTCAGTCACTCCACATTGACTTCACCTTGGTCCTGATCTTTATCTCACTAGTTGAAATTACAAGACAAAGTATCTGAGATTTTACGCTCTGTCTGTTATGGTTACATCACCTTGACAGAGCTAATAAGATGTTTGTGAATCCTCATGTGCTGGATTCATGCTATATGGATAACTGTCTTGCTCTTAAAAGCTTCAGACAGAGGTTACGTTGTTCTGGGTAGAGTTAAAGTTAAAACACATTCAGTCTTTATTTGACTGGGAGGAAGACGGAATCCTCGAGTGTGAAATCTCCTCAAGGCCTTTGCTTGACCCGTCAGTCTATGCCCACCTCTCCGCCCTTATGGATGCCCCAGTAGATTAATCACCCAAGAGCTGCTTACTGTTGCATGAAGACTTGTATATGTGCTGAGGTCTGTAGCAGTTTGATGGGCTCTTGGACCTTGGGGGTTAAACATCGTCACACACACACCTGATCTGCATGAATACTTTGTGTGCACCTGATGGCCATGTCTTAATCAGTCAGAAACTATATTTGCAGAGGATGAGTGCATAACAGATTTTTCCTTTGTGGATGAACTAACACTTTTAAAATGTAATTTGTATCTCTTTAATACGTTAATCATTCCTTATATCTTCACAATGGAAAGAACATTCTGTCGTCTCCCCCCGCCCCATTTATATTAGAGGAGAATATTCAAATTAAATCTATTAAATTACAGATGAATAATATAATAAGATAAAATCTTCATTCTCTGTGATAAGTGTTTGGTATTCTTAAAGGGATTATTCTCACAAAAATTTAAATTCTTTCATTATTTACTCACCCTCATGTTGTTCCAAACCTGTTTGAGTTTCTTTCTTCTGTATTATCATGGCTCTCAAATCTTTTCATTTTGAGAAGACCTTGTTATGATCTGATTTGACATCATACTGTACTTCATTGATTACAAGAGATGCAAGAATCAAACACAAACTTGAATATGCAGAAGCACAAATGAGATTTCAGAGCTTCAGTCGAGGGAAAGATTATCAGTACATAATGACTTCAATTTTAATCTGATCCTCTCACAAAATAAAATATAAATATAGTGCACATTATTTTTATTATGTTTTTTAGAGTTTTTTCCTTATCATTTTAGAGCTGGAAACTCCCTGGTCCCCGCTTTCAACCCATGCTCATCAGAAAAATATGACACTGGTGCAACATTTCTGCAAAAGTGATATTATGTTGCAATGTTCACAACACATTCAAAGTGAAATGTTCAGTGAGTGGCATTAAAAGCGTGTTCAGTTTTATCTGCAACAGATCAAGGTGGATCTGGCAACTTTTTATTACTGGTTGTTTTATATATCATGGCAATTCTGAAATTAAATGTCAGATGAGTGGCGCTAAAATGTTAATGCGTTTAAAAAATGAAGAGGCACTTAGACTAAACCCTACCCTAAAGGTAACCAATAGTGTTAACAAAATGAGATAAAATGCATTTGGTGCCATTTTAGATTTCTTCTACAGTCTACAAGTCATGACTCATGTTTCACAGGATGCAATTGCATTGCTATACCAGGTAAACTACAAAGATGGCTAATATGATGCAAAAGTCAAAATGTATTAATTTGCATATCATGCACTGTGGTAAAGATGTTCCCCTTTCAGTCGGTCACTCCGAGTCACGTCGGATGACCGACGAAATTGGGATCTCGCCAGAGAGACCAATCCACTTCGAGTGTAACTAAACGAGCCAATGGACATTGGCATGCGATTATTGCATCCAGCTGCCGCTGATCACAGCGTGAGCATAAGAGGCAGCTGATGCACCGCATCAATTATCCTTTCGCTTCGGAGTCGAGCGGTAGTGGTTAAAGCTACTGCTCTCCCTTCCAAGAGAGTGTTCTGCGAGCGAGTGCGGGCGTTACGGCGCGGCAGCGGTGGTCATGGTGTCCGGGAGAGAAAGATCGTCTTCCTGCTGACAGCCACACTAGGAGTGTGCGGTGGCCAGCTCCCCTGCGTGCTTCAGCACTAAAAGAGCATTTCTCTGAAAGAGCAATTTCTCTAAAAGAGCAACACGGGTGATCGTGTCTTTTTAAAGATGTCTTTTCACCCGTGCGTTTCTGGGTGTGGTCGTTTCCTGGCGCCTCAGGACGGTCACGATCGCTTCCTCACGTGTCTGGGCATTCAGCACGCTGAGGTGGCTTTCGTGGATGGTTCATGTTCTTCTTGCAGGGACATGACCATCTCGGAGTGCGACTCTGCTATGTCAAACATGGCAGAGTCCCTCTACCTGCCGTGATCCGGCGTGCACACTGGATCCGGTGGAGTCAGAGGTGATTTGAGGATTACGGTGAGGGCTTCCCCAAGTGGAGCTCCTCACCCCTCAAGCACTCCGCAGCCGGTGGAGCTGCCGAAGGAGCGCGCTGGCCACGCGTTTCCTTCGGTGCCCCCTCTGACGACCAGATGTCGATCACTGCATCGGAGGGCGGGCCCTCTCTCTCCGGGGATGACGACCCGGCTGCGTTGCCCCCTTCGGGTGTGGTAGCGTTGTCCGTGCCAGACCCAGAGATGACGGCTATGCTTTCCCGGGCCGCCGAGAATGTCGGGCTCGTGTGGAATCCTAAAAAGCCACCGCGTCCCGATCCTTCGAGGCTGGGCGAGTGGTTCCTCGGTGGGGGTGGCGCTGGTTCTCAGCGCCCCCCTCCGGTGCCATTCTTTCCGGAAGTGCATGAGGAGCTGACAAGATCGTGGAGGGCACCTTTCACTGCCCGAAACACATCTTGTAGTTCTTCCGCTCTCACCACCCTCGATGGTGGAGCCGCTTTGGGGTATGCGGGCATCCCCTCGGTGGAACGGTCTGTGGCCATGCAACTGTGTCCAACAGCCGCTTCCACCCAGCGGGGTGATCCGTGTCTCCCCTCACGGGCCTCTAGGTATTCGTCAGGTCTAACTGGCAGTGCTTATAGAGCCTGTGGGGAGGCGGCTTCCGCCCTCCACGCTATGGCGTTGCTGCAGGTCCACCAGGCCAAAGCACTGAAAGACCTGCACGAGGGTGGTCACGACCTGGCGGTTCTACATGAGCTGCGTGCTGCGACGGACCTCGCGCTACGAGCGACGAAGGTGACCGCACAGTCTCTGGGTCGTGCGATGTCCAGGAGCGCCATCTCTGGCTGTGTCTCGCTGACATGAAGGAGCAGGAGAAGGTACAGTTCCTGAATGCTCCCGTGTCACAGACCGGCCCTTTTGGCGATGCTGTCGAGAGCTTTGCCCAGCAGTTCTCGGCAGCCCAGAAGCAGACTGAGGCAAACACATCATGCGCCGGAGGAAACCTGCTGCTTCCACTCCGGCTGCAGCCACTCAGCCTGCTCGTCGCCGTGGGCGCCCCCCTGCGGCCGCCCCCGCTCCCGCGCAGCTGCAGCAGCCTTTCACCAGCCAGCGTCGTGGAGCCGGTCGCAGGCAGGACGCCCAGCCCGTCCAGGCCCCCGCCAAACCTGGTGGCAAGCGCAAGTGCAAGAGGCCCTGGGACGGTCGACCCAGAGATGGAGGAGACTGCTCATCAGGAGATGGTGACTGCACCACTCCCTCCCCCGGAGGAGGGCCGGGTGGAGTATCTTTTGTTCATTTTGTTCCGCCGCTGGCCCAGCAGCCAGCGGTACCCAAAACATCAGTAAAGAGCGGTCTCCTCAATCTCCAGGTCTCAAGAGGAGGAGAGTGGTGATCCGTGCATCACAGGATCGCTTCCCTCCTCCTCTCTCGCCAGCAGGCAGCGGGTGGTTGCCCAAGAGCACCCCTCCTGCCCATTCGTGGAACCAGGTAAGGGCAGTAGCACTCCAGTCCCCGCTTCAAGTCGTCAAACACCGGGCTGTCACAAGCCTCAAGCCGGGTTCCTGTGTCTCCTCCCACGCGAGGAGAAATCAGGTGAGTGCTACACTACACACCCAGACCCCGCCCCCTGCCGTCACAGGCCAGGCCGTCACAGGCCCTGGGGCCGGTCCCTGTGTTCCACCTCGCTGCCCCACCGCGGGCATGTCGGTGGGCCCGTTGGCCCCGCTGGTGCGGTCTCTCGGAGCCTGGTTAGCGCTCCCCAGCCCGTCCCGGTGGCTCCTGCGGACCATCAGACTCGGCTATGCGATTCAGTTCGCCCGGCGTCCCCCCAAGTTCAGGGGCATCCGGTTCACTTCAGTCAAAGCCGTCGATGCCCCTGTCTTGCTCGCGGAGATTGCAGTCCTACTGGCGAAGGATGCAATAGAGCCGGTCCCTCCAGCCGATATGAGGTCGGGGTTTTACAGCCCTTACTTCATTGTGCCCAAGAAAAGCGGTGGGTTACGACCGATCTTGGATCTGCGAGTTTTGAACCGTGCACTTCACAAGATGCCGTTCAAGATGTTGACGCAGAAACGCATTTTTGGATGCGTCCGTCCCCTAGATTGGTTTGCAGCAATCGACCTGAAGGACGCGCACTTTCATGTTTCGATTCTCCCGCGACACAGGCCATTCCTGCGATTCGCGTTCGACGGTCGGGCATATCAGTACAAGGTCCTGCCCTTCGGGCTGTCCCTTTTCGCCTCGTGTCTTCACCAAAGTCGCAGAGGCGGCCCCTTGTTCCCCTGAGAGAACGGGGTGTGCGCATTCTCAACTACCTCTACGACTGGCTCATACTTGCACAGTCTCGAGAGCTGTTGTGCGCACACAGGGACCTGGTGCTCAGGCACCTCAGCCAGTTGGGCCTTTGGGTCAATTGGGAAAAGAGCAACTCGTGCCAGTGCAGAGGATCTCTTTTCTCGGCATGGAGTTGGATTCGGTCAACCAGACAGCACGCCTCACCCAGGAACGTGCTCAGTCGGTGCTGAACTGCCTCAAGATTTTATCAGGCAGGACAGCGGTCCCACTGAAACTCTTTCAGAGGCTCCTGGGGCATATGGCTGCAGCTGCGGCCATAGTTCCGCTCGGTCTGCTCCATATGAGACCGCTTCAGCACTGGCTCCATGGTCGAATCCCGAGGTGGGCGTGGAAACGCGGTACTCACCGGGTTCAGATTACACCGGCCTGCCGCAAGACCTTCAGCCCGTGGTCAGATCCTTCGTTCCTTCGGGCAGGAGTGCCCCTGGAGCAGGTATCCAGGCATGCTGTGGTATTCACGGATGCCTCGGCCACCGGCTGGGGTGCCACGTACAACGGGCACGCAGTATCAGGGGTTTGGACGGGCCCCCTTCTGCGTTGGCATATCAATTGCCTCGAGTTGCTGGCAGTACGCCTTGCCCTGTGCCGCCTCAGAGGGCGCCTTCGGGGCAGGGACGTTCTGGTCCGTACGGACAACACTGCGACCGTTGCCTATATCAACCGGCAAGGCGGTTTGCGCTCCCGTCGCATGTCGCAACTCGCCCGCCACCTCCTCCTCTGGAGTCAGAAGCATCTGAGGTCCCTTCGTGCCATCCACATCCCAGGAGTGTTCAATCAGGCGGCCGACGAGCTGTCTCGAGCGGCACTTCCTGGGGAGTGGAGACTCCATCCCCAGGCGGTCCAGCTGATTTGGAGTCAGTTCGGAGTTGCTCAGGTAGACCTGTTTGCATCTCCAGAAACCACCCACTGCCAGTGGTTCTACTCCCTGTCCGAGGCAACGCTCGGCACGGATGCACTGGCACACAGCTGGCCCCAGGGCTTGCGCAAGTATGCGTTTCCCCCAGTGAGCCTGCTAGCACAGACATTGTGCAAGATCAGGGAGGACGAGGAGCAGGTCCTGTTAGTGGCTCCATATTGGCCCAACAGGACCTGGTTCCCGGAACTCATGCTCCTCGCGACAGCCCCTCCCTGGCCGATTCCTCTGAGGAAGGATCTGCTTTCTCAGAGACGGGGCACCCTCTGGCACCCGCGTCCAGACTTGTGGAAACTTCATGTGTGGTCCCTGGACGGGACGCGGAGGTTCTAGGTGACCTGCCCCAGGAGGTAGCGCTCACTATCGCTTCAGCACGAGCACCGTCCACAAGACGGGCCTATGCGCTGAAGTGGAACCTGTTCGTCGAATGGTGTTCCTCTTACCAGGAGGACCCCCGGAGATGTTCGATCAGAGCCGTGCTTTCCTTTTTGCAACAAGGGTTGGAGCATAGGCTGTTCCCCTCCACCCTTAAGGTATATGTTGCTGCTATTTCTGCCCACCACGACCCCATAGAGGGGAGGTCGGTGGGGAAGCACGATCTGGTCGTCAGGTTTCTTAGGGGGGCCAGGAGGTTAAATCCTCCGAGGCCTCCCTCCCTTCCCTCTTGGGATTTGGCTTTGGTGCTAAGAGCCCTACAAACTGCCCCCTTTGAGCCATTGCAGTCAGTCGAGTTGAAGTTTCTTTCTATGAAAACCCTACTCCTGACTGCATTGGCCTCAAGCAAGAGGGTGGGGGACCTGCAGGCATTTTCGGTCGACGAGTCGTGCCTTGAGTTTGGGCCGGCTGACTCCAGTGCAACACTGAGGCCCCGGCCCGGCTATGTGCCCAAGGTTCCTACCACGCCCTCAGGGACCAGGTAGTGAGCCTGCAAGCGCTGCCCCTGGAGGAAGCAGACCCAGCCCTAGCTTTGCTCTGTCCTGTACGCGCACTGCGTCAGTACGTGGATAGAACTCAGAGCTTCAGGACCTCAGAACAGCTCTTTGTCTGTTACGGAGGACAGCAGAAGGGGAAGGCTGTCTCCAAGCAGAGGATGGCCCACTGGATAGTGGATGCCATCACCTTGGCCTACGAAGCACAAGGTATGCCCTGCCCGCTCAGGTTGCGTGCTCACTCCACTAGGGGTGTCGCATCGTCCTGGGCGCTGGCTCGTGGTGCCTCGCTAGCAGACATCTGTAGAGCTGCGGGTTGGGCGACTCCCAACACGTTCGCTAGGTTTTATAGCCTACGTGTCGAACCGGTTTCCTCCTGTGTTCTCACCTCAAACGGGTAGTGGCTTGCGGCGTCCTTACGCCTAATTCTCCAGAGAGTTCCTTAACCGGGCAAACCCTGTTGAGTCCTCCAGCACTCCGGCGTCCGGACGCAGCGGGGCGTCCGGCGCCAGGCCTTCAGCCAATGAATTCTTGAAATCTGGTGCGAGGCTAGTGCCCATATGAGAGACCCTGTCGGGATCCCATATGTGTATTCCACGGTATTCTTATTAGAGCCATGTTTCCCCTGGCGGACCACGTTCTGCCATCTCTAAAGATGCAGCCTGAGCCATCTCAGAGACTTCCATGTGCAATAGGGCCCTTCGGGGTTACTTCACATGTTTGAATGTCACTTAACCCCCTCTGGGAGGAGGTGACTCCGCAGTGTGCCTCTTCCAAGTGGAAGGGCACGCTTCCCAGTGTTATCCTAGTCCTACTGTTTGGGTTGCTCAAGGAACACCAGTAGTTGACCTTCTCTGTGTAGAGCCCGGTCCTATTGTCTGCCTTATAGGAAGCGTCAGGAGCCCTACACAGGGCACTGGAAGGGGCAGCTCCTGTGGCACTTCGGTAGGGATCCCAATTTCGTCGGTCATCCGACGTGACTCGGAGTGACCGACTGAAAGGGGAACGTCTCGGTTACGTATGTAACCCTCGTTCCCTGAAGGAGGGAACGGAGACGTCACGTCCCGTCGCCACAGTCGCTGTACCACCGCTGAGCTGCCGGGTCGCCGGCTCGGCTCCTCAGCGAAAACATAATTGATGCGGTGCATCAGCTGCCTCTTATGCTCACGCTGTGATCAGCGGCAGCTGGATGCAATAATCGCATGCCAATGTCCATTGGCTCGTTTAGTTACACTCGAAGTGGATTGGTCTCTCTGGCGAGATCCCAATTTCGTCGGTCATCCGACGTGACGTCTCCGTTCCCTCCTTCAGGGAACGAGGGTTACATACGTAACCGAGACGTTTCACAACATAGTATTATGTAAGAAACTGTGATTTTTTTTTAATTGATAATCTGTCCCTGTAATGATAATTTGGGTAAAACTGAAAGACATTTTTGTTGTTTTACTGCCACTAGTGTTCATTTCAGCTGTAAACCGCACAGTCACTTTTATGTGTATATATATATATATATTTTTTTTTAAGTTGAGAATGTAGATAGAGACCCATTTTTTCCATTGAGCCAATGTTGATAACAGCAGCAATAACATTCTTACTGTGTCTCTTTTTGTGTTCCACGAAAAAAGAAAAAGACAGACATTTTAATAGACAGAAGTGTGGGTAAATCATGCAAGAATTTTCATTTTTACAAACTGTAGTCTCTTCCTTAACTCCTTAACTATAGTGACATACAGTATGGCATATTGAGTTGAAATATATTTATCTCACTCACAGAGCCAGAAAAGGGATTTCCTCTACCACGTGTCATGTGTTAATTGAGCAGGTGTAAGGCATGTAACATCCCAAAGTCCCTCAATTGACCTCCTCCAAGCCTCGTCTTGTAACTTTGTCTTCTTCAAAAATCATGCCGGTGATAAGTATTGCTCTATTAGCTCAGAATAAAACATGGAGCGAGAGGGTCAATTAAACAGCCCTGTTCTACAAGAACCTATTGGTCTCACATTGCAGAGACCTCATCAAAATGGCTGTCAGATGCATTAATAACGGTTTGATCTATGTCAGATAAATTAGGCCGCTTCTTAAGCTTTCTGACAGTAAGCTGATGAGAAAAAGTCACATACCCCGTACACATAAAATATAACGAGGCCTGAGTCATAGTCTTGCCTTTCAGCTGACACCTCCGAGAGGTGAGCCTGATATATCCACTCTCTCATGGAGACCTTTACCCACAAGGCCAGGGAACGAGATTGTCTGCTGAAGTGTACCTATACAGTGTCTTTATAAGATGCCTCAGAGGGTAAAAATGACTTTTCAAGTGACAAGTACAGCCAAGGTTGGTTTGGTAGCGTTTTGGACTAGTTCCTTTAAGCCTTGAAGCAAAGACATAAAGCAGAAAGTTGAAAAAGAAAACTCTGAAACCTCTAAGCCATTTGATTCAGTCTAAGAAAATGGCTCCGTATATCTAGTTTCTTAATGTTCTGTACCGTTAATCTTTTCCTCCCCTACAATTTTATTATTTAGATTTTCTTATTATCTTTCTCTTGGTGATTCAGCTTTAGGAGGCTTAGCTACTTAGATCTCTTTAAAAGGATTAACATGATCGCCTTATCATGTGTTGAATATTTTGAACGGAGTTGGTTACCTAGCGGTGCCGTATATGCAACTATAGCGACATGCCAAGAGACACCGTTTATGCAATTATGATTTTATTCTGAGATGTGTTTAATCTTTATAGAATGGATCAAGCTTAGTCTCAGCATGGTGTTTTCTTTTAGAACTGAACTATGCAATCATATTAAATGAGAAGAAAGGAAACATAAAAGTAAAGAGAGAATGGAAAGGAATAAAAAGATGCTACAAAAGATTTCACACAAGACTTGTTTGTTTGATGGTTTCCAAAATTTAAGACATTTTTTTTTTCAGACTAATATAATAATATAATATAACTAAGAAACTGATGTGTCCCTCTTTTGATGATAATGTTATCCAGCATTATGTGAGATGACAAACAAACAAAAACTTTCAATTGGGAAGGTCACATGGTCTATGTAACAAATTTGTTTACAATTGGTTAGTGACCTAGAAATATTGCAGGAGCTGTAATATTTATATTAATAAATAATTAATATTAAATATAAATAACATGTGCCACTATAATAAAAAGAAAAAATACATGCTACCATATGCCATGCATCATTTTGAGTAACATATCTCAGCCTTGTAACTTGATGAGTAACGTAAAAAATAAAAGAGAAAATGTCTGTGGCCCGAATAAATTAAAATGCAGCAGGAATTGTGTTAGTGTGAAAAGCATGTAACAAAGAGAATGTAGACAGCCTCAAGCCTTTGGGTCAAAACTGTTGGACTTAATTGTTAGTTTCAACGCCATTGTGGTGTCATTCATTTCTAACAGAATTGAAATGTCTCGATTGCAAGTAAAATTTTATGACAGCCATAAATTGCAAAGCCGGAGAAAAATAGAAAGATGTGTTCCTTATATAGATATTAATTAGATATTTTAGAAACATTTGACAAAATGTAATTGGATGAAGTGGAAGATTGGTTAAAAAAAGATGATTGGTTAAAAAGATGTTCCATAGTCTGCTATTTCTTATGCATGTATTTATAAAAACCTCATTCAATGAAAAATAAATCAGTTATAAAGTTTTTATACACTGCAAAAATCACTTTCTTACAATTTTTGTCTCTTTGTCCAGTGGAATATCTAAATATCTTTAAAATAAGATAAATTGCCATGAGAAGCAAAATTAAAAATAGATAAAAGATAAAAAGTTTTCAATGTATAAATTAATTAATAAATATAGTGAAGTTTATGCTTTAAAAAAATACCAGAGGTAAGAAAATTAAATGTAACTACTATTTAATTTAACTTAATTAAACTGCTTAATTCAAGATATATTATCTGAAAACATTTACAGGGGCGCTGATTTTCACGTGTAAAAACATTGGTGGATCAGAGCGCTGCGGGAAGAGTGAGCACGCAGGCTCTGTGCTGGCGTGGGATCACTCAAACCCAGTTGCTCAGCTCCGTGGCTCTGCTGTTTCATTCTCCGAGCTTTGCTGAGAGAGGAGAAAAGGGTGGTCAGCGAGTGGAGAAGAGCAAGACTCATACTCTGAGTGAGAGCTTTCTGTCTCAGTGAGCGAGCAGTCTCTGGCTGTATCCGAAATCACCCCCTATACCCTCAAATAGGGCACTATTTGAGGGGATGGCCATTTTTAGTGGTGTCCGAAACCATAGTGGACGTTCTCAAGTGCACTCATTCAATCCCACAATGCACCGCAAAAACGAGTGTACAACCAATGTACACTCAACGGCTAGAGAATCCCCATAATGCATTGTGAAAGTCGCACGCCGAATGAATTCCCGTGTCTCGCCAGAAGATGGCACCCGCAGCTGAATCATTCATTCATTTTAAAAGCGCTCGTCCACGGCATAATACAGCGTAATATAACACAGGTACAAATTAATTGTAAATTGACCATTAAATTGTTTAACTAGGGTTTATACATAATTTCTGTGACAGAGTTCAAGATAAATCCTTTAATCTTACTACTGGAGCTGCCTGTTTCAAATGATTACTAAACAGCAAGCAAACTATGCTAAAGCGGCAGTCCTTCCAGTGCACTCAGGTGTCCGAATTCACTCACTCGTTTTCATTCACTCCTTCAAGTGAACTGTATGAGTGGACTAATATAGGGAATGGTGAATGAGGGTATAGGGGGCGAATTCAGATAGGGCGTTACCCAGACGTTACCAGACACTGCCTTTCTACATCGTCCAAAATTCCCTGCATGAGCCACACTCGCAGTGCGACATTTGCAACAACGTCGCTACAAATTTGCTCTTTAGAAATTTGCTATTTTGGAACTCACCAGATAGCAGCAGGGGACGAGCTGAGAGCTGCGCGGGCGCTGAAAGCGGAGCAAGAACAGCAGATTGGCACGTATGCTGTTCTGTGTCAGCCGCAACACACAGATACGCTGTTTTCATTCAAATCAAAGCGTAAAAAAACATAGGAAACATATCCGTGTGGTGTGGCTGACACAGAACAGCATACACTGTTTGCGTCCAGCGGATACTCTCCTGAATTTGGAACGACATGGGGGTGATTAATGACAAAAAAAATTCATTTTGGGGTGGAGTAACCTTTTAAGTCATTCATGTAATTGATATTCAGCTTGTGTATGTCAAAAGACAGTGTATGCAGAATACTAAACAGCGGTAACATCTGGACTCCTAAAAGGATTTGTGGAGTGAACTTTACTCATCCTGTGAGCTCTCCCCAACACGCTGTAACAAACTCCCTCAAAAGAGCCCAGCAGTGCAGTTTGACCAAAATCCTGCTTATTCTGCAAAAGGCTGCACCACGATTCAAGGGAAGAAGCCAAGAAAAATAATTGTTCTTTATTGTTCGGTCAAATCCTGAGTGAGATGTAATTAAAAACACACATGGCAGATACATCTCAAGCAGCGGCACAGGGAACCGCTTGACGTGAGAGATTATACATGACTACAAATGCATAAATGTAAATGTGATAGGTCTTGATGACTATTGTCATGACACTTGTCCTGTGTGGGCGACTGATCGATGTTGTTCTTGTAATAGCAAGGGACTCTGGGTAAGCAGCATTTTGATTGTGTGTGGGTGATGCTCAGAGGCCTTTGAAAGGGAGTTTCTTATTCCATTCACCCCACTACTAAGCACTGTATAATTTAATTGCCTTTTTGTTTGTGTTCCCACCTTCCCTTCAGTATTAGCTATGAGTCAGTATGTTTAAGTTTCAAGTACCGCAGAAGCATCGTCCCCCACCAAGGCCTTTATTAGTTAACTTTTTTTTCGTACACTACATTGTCAGGCAAATCGTACACTATGATATGCAGTGTTGCAGAGTAACTAGTTACATGTAATGGAATTGCGTAATTTAATTACAAAATAAATGTAACTGTAATATGTTACAGTTACTGAGAAAAAATGTGTAATTAAATTACAGTTACGTATGAAAATGTTAAAGATTACAAAAGGGGTTGCATCTGAACATTTTCAAACACATACAGATTTGATTGATTTCTTTCCCAAATTGTATTGACTGCTTTAAAATATGAGACACCAAAGTTTCAGGAGATTCGGACACAGAATGGGACACTTATTTGATAACTGTTTTGTTTCCTATTTGGATTTATGTATATGCTTTATTTTTAAAGACTAACTGTTTTTCCAAAACATTGTTAGATGCCAGTGTTTCTATGCAAAGATTTGATTTCAAAAAGAGTATCACTTGCGTTTTAACACCCACTCAAAAAAAATGGATACATAATTAGAAATGGCTAAATGGTCCTAAAATAATAGTTGCACACATAGTCAGAAATATATAAAATAACTGCCATTGTAAATGAATGGAAAATATGAAAAATTGCAGCAATTTTTTGGGGGTTACAGTCTACAAATCAGTGATGATGCTTTGATATAACAGAAAAAAAATGGTGAATAATTTGCAGGTGAATATTCTCGCAGTGTGAAATTCTCCTCAAAATACAAAATATGAAAGTATAAATATTAGTGAAACCAAATATGTGACCAAGGACCAAAAAAAACAGTCATAAGGGTATTTTTTTTTTTTTTTAAATTGAGAATTATACATCATCTGAAAGCTGAATAAATAAGCTTTCGATTGATGTATGGTTTGTTAATATAGGGACAATATTTGGCCAAGAGACAATATACAACTAGCCTATTTGAAAATCTGGAATCTGAAGGTGCAAAAAAATATAAATATTGAGAAAATCAGCATTAAAATTGTCCAAATGAAGTCCTTAGCAATGTTTATTATAAGTATTACTAATCAAAAGTTAAGTTTTGTTAGATTTACTGTAGGAAATTTACAAAATATCTTCATGAAACATGATCTTTAATTAATATCCTAATGATTTTTGGCGTAAAAGAAAAATCGATAATTTTGCCCCATACGCCTTATGACTGGTTTTGTGGTCCAGGGACACTTATAGTATATTAATTTCTGTTTTTACCCCCAAAGGTCATAATTGTGGCCCTAAATAATGAATAGGGTTAAATAGACTTTGGTTCCACATTCTTGATCTGCACGTAACTTAGTTCACATGTGCATTTAACGTCATAATATTTAATTTAAGTATTATTTAACATATTCTTTTCCTGATATTTTCGCTAATAACAGGTTTTAATTAAAATCCTTTATCGTCGTGACATCTTTTTGTCTTGTCTTCGTTAACACTTCATCAGTGAACATTTTCGTTGGTGAAATTAACACTGTTAGAGGTGTTGGCAAACATCCTACCTAGAGGTATCGTGAGAAATAGCTATTTCCTTTTCTTTCTGTTTCTTTATTGTGCAAATGGGGTAAGCTAGGCCTGAACCGCTATGTCTCATTACTTTATTGTGAACAAAGAGAATAGATGTGTGACAACAAAAATAGAATAAAAATGTTCACTTTGCAGGCGCTGCATTCTCATAAAAGTGTTCACATCCCCGGCTGGCAGAGCACAGTAACTCAATGTAAATCACTACATGCTGGCTTCTCCCTCAAGGCAATGTCATTATTTGTTAAAACTCTACAGCAAAGGTACAAAATGGTGTGTGCTCCATTTGCTTTGCACTGGAAACATCTAAGAGAACCATTTCTGTAGTTTGTCCTTGCCCACCCATACTCTAAACTCCTTTGATGCTGGTGGCCTCATGATTGGCCTCATGGGTAATGGGTAAAAAAAATAAAATAAATAATAATAATAATAATAATAATAATAATAATAATAATAATAAAAACCTTCAAAACTGCTGCATACATTCTCTGTCAATTATTTGAAGAAAAATGTCTACTGTTCTATTTTTTATTTTTTATTTTTTTCAAATATTTATACTATGCTTAAATGCAGTCGCACATTTTAATTTTTTTTTAGATTATATTTATTTTTACTATATTTAACATACTTTTTATATTATTATTATTATTATTATTATTATTATTATTATTATTATTATTATTAGACTTTGTGTGTGTGTGTGTGTGTGTGTGTGTGTGTGTGTGTGTGTGTGTGTGTGTGTGTGTGTGCGTGTGTGTGTGCGTGTGTGCGCGTGTGGGTGTGTGTACATGTACACTGACATTCAAAAGTTTGGGGTCAGTAAGATTTCTGACTGCTTTTGAAAAAAGTCTTTTATGCTCACCCGACTGTGAGATTGATTTTATTTTCAGAAGTCCAGTCTTCATATTATCCTTCAGAAATCATTTTAATATATAACATTATATGTAATATTAAAAACGTTTTACTGTTCTTTTTGTTCAGTTGATGAATAAAAGTCCTTTAAAAAAAATAAATAAATAAAAAAAAGCTGTAATGTGAAATGTAATGTGAATATTTCAGATTCTACACTATTTCTAGGTCACGAATCAAATGTAAGCAAATTTGTGACATTGACCGTGTGAAATCCTGAAAATGTCAGATGATCTTACTTCCGCTGAAGCAAAAGATGCTCTTTGAAACATATTGAAAACATTGTATAACACAGACTGTCAAATTTTTCTTGTGGAGGTCTTTCGAATCAAGGTATACTATCTTTTCAATTAAATTTACTTTAAGTGTTATGCTGACAATATTATTTACAGTGAAAAATAAATGAGAAAATGCAAAATAAAAGCATCTGGGTTTTTGGACCCCACCATTCAATGAATGGTCATTATGACTGTAGTAGTTGTTAGTTGTAGTCTATGTTAGGTTTGCTCCAGGTGTTCCAAAGAGTTTAAGCAGTACATGGATTCAGCATTTGTCACTCTCAGCATGAAGTCTTTCCCCTTCTGCAGAGGCGTGAATCACTCTACCTGTGATGAAAGCACTCCATTACACTCGCTGACTGGAAGAAGTGATGTTAACCTTTAACAATGTTGACAGCTCAGCTTTATCAATACAGCACCCCTTCTGTTTTCAGGGCATCCTCTTTTTTTATCTCCATGTAGTGTTTGCTTTATGCGTTAACATATTCCAGTGTTGAACTTTCATTTGATGTGCCTATTGTGAGTTTGGGGCGAAGATAAGGAAGGAGGTAAATTTGAGGAATGGATGTGTTGTGTGTGGTTATGGGTAATTTTTACGGCAGCATTATTGTTTGATTTTCAAGGTGTCTTTCACAGTGTCTGTCAATGCAGTGATTCAAGGCAAACAAGTGTGTGTTCCTCAAAAAACACCCCAATTGGGAAAACAGAAAAATTTCTTTATTTTTTTATCAGATGCCTAAGTTATTCTAACTGTTTTTTTTTTCTTCTTTCTTTCTTTCTCTTTTTCTATGGCTCCTCCGTTCCTGATACAACAATGCAGGTAAGTCTTTTTCAGCTTTTTAACATGGAAACAGGCATTTTTCTTGGCTGCATCACAATAATGGTCCTTCAGATAAACTATATAGTTCAAACTTAACATGGAGGGAGCTCTGCAGCTATCACTCATGCACACGCAATGGGTAAACTAACAATCAATGATGGTATTAAAACATGTTGTTTTCCTGCACTTCATTTAATAACATAAAATACATTTAATGGGACAGGCATGATGAATAAATTTTTGAAGCTATGAAAAAGGGTCAAAAGTCATGCATCAACCTTATGTCTGGGCCGCAGGGCTGCCATTAGGTATTGTCAGATCATCTAGCTTGTCATTATTTCTGGAATGTGAAAGAAAAAACTGCCACCTAAATATATGAGGGCATTGCAAGGTCTAAGTTCAAGTTTGAAGGTGTGAAATGAAAATGAAAATGGATGGTCATTTTAGAGAAAGGCCTAAAAAAACATCACAGGGAATTAGAGATTAAAAGTGCTGGTTTTGTAATGGACATCATTTTATCCACCTGTTCTCAGAATGAGCTTAAAGGTCATCAAAACCTCACATCTATTAGGTAGCGTAGTCCATTTTATATATCAAAAATAGTTCTTTTCATAAGTCGTAAATGGAGTTCAGTTTAATTTAAACATTCTGTTCTGTAGGTGTAGGCTAAGAGCTCTGTGAGCTCTTGTGTGTCTGTAGAGTGTTTTTTTTTTTTTTTTTTTCTGTGTCTGTGTGAGAACAGGACTGCGGTTTTGATGTTATAATGATTAGACTTTGGACCTCATTCAGTAATAATTGTGTACAAACATTCTTATGTGCAAAGAAAAGGGTTCTCAGACTGAATTTATGCTTTATTTTGGCAGAATTTTGACTACTCGACCTTCAGAAAAAATGAAGCCAACTGTTTTTGTTACTTTTAAATGAGAATTATTGCAGGGTCACTGAGTTATTCAGTTTCAAATAATATTATATAATACACTACTATAAAAAAAAATGAAGGGGTTGGTAAGAAGTCTCTTTATTTATTAGATTGAAAGTACAGTAAAAACAGCAATATTATTATTAATATTATTACAATTTAAAATAACTGTTTTCTATTTTTCTGTACATGTGGTATCAGCTGGTTAAAAAATTGATCCTACATTTAAAATGTAATCAAAACCTGGGTTTTGTTTTGTTTTGTTTTGTTTTGTTTTGTTTTGTTTTGTTTTATCTTTATAAGTAATTTTGCGGAAGGTCTGACCCTTCCATATAAATATTCCAAGGAGTATAAATCAGAGAAAAAGGTTTGGTAGAGTTATGTTAGAAGTTAGAATCAAGTAATATTCATCTGATACCAAATAGACTCTCACAAATAGAAGTCACGTTCACCTGAGGAGGTTACCATAGCAACAGTACTGCTGATCAAGCGATTTTTATCATTAAGATCAGTATGAGTCCATCAATAAAATATGACAAGTACTGTCATTATATTTCACTTTTATTATATTATAGATTTGCATATTACACTTATATAAAAAAATAAAATAAAATAAAATAAATCTGTATCTAAAGAATGTGAAGCTGGCAGTTGGCTTGTGGCACGAAATGACAATGTGGGTTGGAAATGTCCAACAAAAATGAATTAAATAAATAAATAAAAATAAATAGTGCTGTCAAACGATTAATCGTGATTAATCACATCCAAAATAAATGTTTTTGTTTACATAATATATGTGTGTACTGTGTATTTCACTACTTCAAACCTATGTGCCCTCTAGAAGCTTGCGTTCTGCAAGTGAACGATGCATTATTGTGCCATCCCAAAGAGCCACAAAATCACTTTCACAGACTTTTTCATTAATTGTTCCCACCTGGTGGAATGACCTGCCCAACTCAATCCGAGCAGCTGAGTCCTTAGCCATCTTCAAGAATCGGCTAAAAACACATCTCTTCCATCTTTATTTGACCCTCTAACTCTAGCACTCTCTATTCTAATTCTGTTTTATCTATCTGTCGTCTTATATTTATTAGTCTTCTTTGTATCTATCTGACCCTCTAACACTACTTGTTTTCTTTATTAAAAAAAATAAATAAAAAAACATGCTACGTGTACTGCGTTAGGCTAACCGAGACTTGTCATAGTGCTTGCATATTGTTGCTCTTTTGTTGGTTTTGATTGCTTCTGTTGTCCTCATTTGTAAGTTGCTTTGGATAAAAGTGTCTGCTAAATAACTAAATGTAACGTAATGTGTATATTTATTATTTATATATAAATACACACACATACAGTATATATTTTGAAAATATTTACGTGTGTACATTTATATATTTATATTTTTATATTTTATATTATATATAAATATATTGAATATACAAACATAACATATTTTTTCTTAAATATATAAATGCATGTGTTTGTATTTATATATACATATTAAATATACACAGTACACACTCATATATTATATAAACAAAAACTTTTATTTTGGATGCGATTAATCGCGATTAATCATTTGACACCACTAAAAATAAATTAATCAAAATTAACCAAATCACCAAGACACAAGCCTGCACAGACTGGAGTGTTGCTTAATAGGTGTCTATTTTACTGTCCTGTCTGTTGAATATCATAAACCTGTTGGCCACAGGTTTATAGAAGTGTATGATGATGTGATTTTTATAGTTACAGGTTATAGTCAATCACAAACAAACTATTGCAGCTCCTTGTCACAGTTGACACAGTGTAAACACAAAATGAACCTCTCTGAGCTTGTGCATTAGCTTTTGTTTCAGATTACAGCTCTAATGCTCCAGGAAGAGCAAAACCAGTTGAAACTGGACACAGGCTAAAGGCTTAGGGGACGTCCTGTCAGATACATTTTTTTCTTAATGACATCACTTCATAGAGGCCTTCGTTTTATTGATCAGTCAATTTGCTTTGTTGTCCAGACAAACAAAATCCATGAGCACTTTACCGTTGCTGTATAAATAGAAACATCCATCCTGTAATTCATAACAGTGCACATAGCAGCTGTTTTATGATTAATACATGTATTTCATGTTCTGGAAAATGCAAAACGTTAAGTATTAATGTGTATGGAAGACTGAGATTAAACCTTGAAATTATGAGATATATGGAGTGAGAGTAGTCTATTATATGTGTGACCCTGGTATAGCATGGGTATATTTGCAGCAATAGTCAAAAATACACTGAATGGGTCAAAATTATTGATTTTTCTTTTATGCCAAAAATCATTAAGATATTAAGTAAAGATCATGTTCCATGAAGATATTTAGTAAATTTCCTACAGTAAATATATCAAAACTTAATTTTTGATTAGTCATATGCATTGCTAAGGATTTTATTTGGACAGCTTTAAATGCAATTTTCTCAATATTTAGATTTTTTGCACCCTCACATTCCAGATTTTCAAATAGTTGTATTTCAGCCAAATATTGTCCTATCCTAACCATACATCAATGGAAAGCGTATTTATTCAGCTTTCAGATGATGTATAAATCTCAATTTCAAAAATTGACCCTTATGACTGGTTTTGTGGTCCAGGGTCACATATAACATTGTCTTTCATTTGTTTGGCTGCTGGTGTCTTTCAAATTGTATTAAAATGTATTAGGCCATAATCAGAAAATAAGACATTATTTTATAATAGTAGACTTAAATGTACATAGGATTTGATGTTGTAAATAGCACATTCAATATGTAACACAAATTGTCGCCTTGGAATTATAATGCTCTGTCTGCATTCTGAGCAATTTTGAAATATTGAGCTTCAAAGTTTTTGCATTCCATAGACTTCTGTAGATAGAACCCTTTTTGTTTTCTAAAAAAAAAAAAAAAAAAAAATCCCAAAATGTAAAACAGCTTACAAATGAAACATCACATAACGTAAATAAGTTGTCACAGAATAAGAATATGTGAATAACTCAGAGAGAACCTTATAATTCCAAGGCGACAAAATACTTGTAATAAGAGAAATAATATCCAAGTAATGTTGCACAATGTAAAACATACAAACAGACAACTATTTTCTGTCTGGTATTAATGGCTCTGTTTACTTTCGTCTTTCCCAGAGGAAAGTGATCATTCTTTTTTCTATATTTTCTTTTCCTCTCGCATGCGGCATATACATATTATCTGTCTTGTGCTGAAAAGAGATTGTAAAAATTGCTATATAATTGCTGAGAGATAGTGTCTATCGAGTGTGGGAATAAGTGGGAATATCCTGAGGGAAAATGCCTTGATACACAAAAACTAGGGTTGGTGAGTTTATTAGAAATGTAATTATTGTCTGGGTAACTGAATAAGAAGTTTATTAATGCAAATATTGTTCTGTGTAGTTTTGTAAATAGCTTTCCATATACAGGCAACAACATGTTATATTGGTATATCCATTTTTAGAAAAACAAACAACAGTGTAAGTTATTAAAGTTTTTCTGTGAATGTTGACACAATAAATCTGCCAGTCAGCCAATCAGAAAAATAAATTGCATTATTTTTGCATTTTTTTCCCCCATAGTTGTTTATAGTGGAAAAAGCCCACTTTTCATTCTGTAAAGGAATGGTTCACCCAAAACTGAAAAATTGCTCAAATTTACTCACCCTCAGGCCCATCCAAGATGTAGATGAGTTTGTTTATTCATTAGAACATTTGGCGAAATGTAGCATTACATTACTTGCTCACCTGTGGATACTCTGCAGTGAATGGGTGCCGTCAGAATGAGAGTCCAAACAGCTGATAAAAACATCACAATAATCCACAAGTAATCGACTGCAGTCCATCAATTAATGTATTGTGAAGTGAAAAGCTGCATGTTTGTAAGAAACAAATCCATCATTAAAGCATTTTAACTTTAAATTGAAGGAAAAACAAACTCATTTTAGATAGCCTGTGGATAAGAACATATTTATCAAATTTTAATTTTGCTTAATGTTACATAAACCAATGGAGGTTTTCAAATGTCTAACAAAAATTAAAATAGAAGTGACATATATTTACTGTAATATAGAAGTAAAACAAAGACTAACAATTTTAAACACATTACAGATTTTTTTTTTTTTCTTAAACGTAGATGAAAAGCTTGCATACTTCTTATATGTAAAATTAATCAAATGAAACTGCTGATTCAAAAAATGTCTGTTCTGTAATTTGACATCAATTAGCCTGATCACAAATCAAATTAGACACTCTGCATTCACTGAGACCTTTCTACTTCAAAATTGTTTTCGTTCAGTGTGCTATGCTAAAGTATATACAAGAACCAAGTGATAAAATTATATCAGTGATATAAAAGAAAAGTTGCTTGAGTCTTGCATCAGCCTGCCAAATCAGGGTTTTATTTGTCACAACATCACTTATAATATATGTGAAAGCATCCACATTGCCAGGCCTATTGTATGCCACATTTTTTTTTTTTTTTTTTTTTAGTTGTCTCTTAAACAGAATGAAATAAAATCGAAACTCATTAGAAACTTGGAGTGCTGGTGCTAATTAAGGGGGTGAGCCATATGCACGGTAATTACCAGCTGCTAGTGCACTCCCCTTGGCTAACTTTGAGGTAGAAATGGGCCATCCAGACGTCTCTGGAGGATGGTATTGCGATTTGAAATGGTGCATGTGCTCTTGGTTGGGTTCCAGCACATGCTTATTCATGCAGTACAGAGCAGAAGGAGCAGGTGGGGATTTGTCCAGGTGCATGTATGTGATTTTTAGAAAAACAAATTTTTCAGACACATTTTTATTCCTGATTTATGCAAGAAAAAACTGAGATTATTCGATAATTGTTTTAAATTTACAGGTGTTAGTCACAAACCTTTTTTGCCACCTGAACAGGAAAAGTTCAAAAGTCAGTTTGAAAATCCAGGTGCCATCGAGCTGCTTTGTGATACTTTTGCAGGTGATGAGCATTTGGGTGTTTGCAGAGAACTGAAATATTTACATTTACTTTTACATTGTCATTTTGCAGATACTTTTATCCAAAGCGACTTACAATTGGGGAATACATAAAAAAATCGTCTTAAAGAGGCAAACAGACACAGGAAGTGCTCGTAATAATAATAATAATAAAAAATAATATGGCAACATTCACATTGCATGGTTTTGTGAGTAACAAAACATTTTCCTAAAACACACGCACATGCAATGGCATACGGGACACCCCCACAAGCCCCGCCCCTTTAGTCGGCCCTGTCTCAGGACATTCTAAAAGGCAGTCAAATCACACAGAACATGTTTTTCTTTAAAAAAATAAAAAATAAAAAAAAAACAAGATGCGGCAGTGGAATTGGGAAAGATACGCTACGTCTCTTTTCTAAACTTTTCAGCTTATTTTGCTGTGTTTGTAGAACACTGTGTCATGCTCAAGACTCTTAACTCTTAACATGGCCTATAACAGATGTTTGTGTATTATTATTGTTAAAGGATCCTCCTGCTGTTGCTAAAATAAAAATAAAATCGGAGCACACTCTTAAAAATAAAGGTGCTTCAAAAGGTTCTTCAAGCGATGCCATAGAAGAACCATTTTTGGTTCCACAAAGAACCATTCAGTCAAAGGCTCTTTAAAGAACCATCTCTTTCTTACCTTTTTATAATCTGAAGAACCTTCTTTCACCACAAAGAACCTTTTGTGAAGCAGAAAGGTTCTTCAGATGTTAAAGTTTCTTCATGGAACCATTTAGACAAAAAGGTTCTTCTATGGCATCGTGAAGCACCTTTATTTTTAAGAGTGCAGTGGCACGTTTGCCACCACATTCATAGACTTTCTTCAGGAATTTCAGTCTGACTAAAAACCGATATCAAAATCACTATGCACACTGTATAGCTTATACAGTGTATAATGTTATTTTATTTTAACATCAAATGCATTAATGCAATTGCTGTTAAATCAGTTATGTAAATGGTGAGATGGACTCAGTAGTATGTTGCAGCAGGTGCAAAATATATTTTCATACGTTACATCCCTGCTTGTGGGAGGGGCCTCATCTCATTTGTGGCAGGGGGCCTCACAGATGTGCTATAAGCCACTGCACACGTTCATGTATATTCATGTAAAAAGACCTATTTATATTGAATGAGAAATTTAAAAAATAAATAAATAAACATGGTATTATAAACACATTAAATGATTGTATAATACTGTATAATTACATACTGTTTCCTTTTTCCTTTTTACTATTTTTTACTTTTTATTATTCACTTTTGGAGTAATGCAATATTAGATGTATAAACCGGAAGAGAAACATTATTAATGCATTAAATGTGTCTTTCAGGTGTAGTTCTTGTAAATCTGTATATTCAGTTCAGAATGTAATTATTAGCATAGGTAAACATGTTGACTTTTACAGAGCATTTTCTACATTTTATAAAATCTTTTTTTTTTCTTTTAAATTTTTTAATTAATTAATCTCAATGAATAACTTTTATCAAGAATTATGCAAGTGTGTATAGATAGATGTCACCTTGAGAAACATTGACTGTGTGCTGGTTGGGTGCTTTTGTTTTAGGCACAACATAGTCTGGCATTAAATAATGTACCAATTTATAACTTATTATTTATTATTTTTCAATGTTTATGTTTATGTAATCCAGGCTGAGATATAGAAATCTGTGACCTCCAGAATTCTTGGCATGTTATTTTTCCATGCACCAACTAAGAGTTCCCAAATGCCTGTGAGGTTACCATCATTTTACTCTGATAACAAGCTCTTCTAAAGAACATAGTCTTAAACTGTTTAAGGTAAGATACCAAAAAAAAAAAAAAAAAACAACAAATAAACAAAAAAAAAAACAAACAAAAGCAACTTCCGTTTAGACTTGTTATGTAAAGACAAAAGGATACTGGAATATGGTTGTGAATATTTCAGTCATGTGGGTGACCATGATCATTAGACAGGTAATGAGCATGTGGGTGTTTGTTTCCTTCATCTTTTATATCTTTCTTGTATACTCTCTTATGTCATTTAATCTGGTTCTTCTGATGTTATATTTGTAAGAAATGTCAAATGTTAAAGGATTTATACAACCCGAATTCCGGAAATGTTGGGACGTTTTTGTTTTTTTTTTTTGAATAAAATAAAATCTAAAAGAATTTCAAATCACATGAGCCAATATTTTAGTCACAATAGAACATAGATAACATAACAAATGTTTAAACTGAGAAATTTTACAATTATTTTACAAATGCATAAAATGAGCTCATTTCAAATTTGATGCCTGCTACAGGTCTCAAAATAGTTGGGACGGCGGCATGTTTACCATGGTGTAGCATCTCCTCTTCTTTTGAAACAGTTTGAAGACGTCTGGGAATTGAGGTTATGAGTTTCTGGAATTTTGGTGTTGGAATTTGGTCCCATTCTTGCCTGATATAGGTTTCCAGCTGCTGAAGAGTTCGTGGTTGTCTTTGACGTATTTTTCGTGTAATGATGTGCCAAATGTTCTCTATAGGTGAAAGATCTGGACTGCAGGCAGGCCAATTCAGCACCCGGACTCTTCTACTACAAAGCCATACTGTTGTAATAGCTGCAGTATGTGGTTTTGCATTGTCCTGATGAAATACACAAGGCCTTCCCTGAAATAGACATCGTCTGGAGGGGAGCATATGTTGCTCTAAAACCTTTATATACCTTTCAGCATTCATAGTGCCTTCTAAAACATGCAAGCTGCCCATACCGTATACACTTATGCACCCCCATACCATCAGAGATGCTGGCTTTTGAACTGAATGCTGATAACATGCTGGAAGGTCTCCCTCCTCTTTAGCCCGGAGGACATGGCGTCCGTGATTTCCAATAACAATGTCAAATTTGTACTCGTTTGACCATAGAACACTTTTCCACTTTGAAACAGTCCATTTTAAATGAACCTTGGCCGACAGGACACGACGGCGCTTCTGGACCATGTTCACATATGGCTTCCTTTTTGCATGATAGAGCTTTAGTTGGCATCTGCAGATGGCACAGCGGATTGTGTTTACCGACAGTGGTTTCTGGAAGTATTCCTGGGCCAATTTAGTAATGTCAATGACAGAATCATGCCGATGAGTGATGCAGTGTCGTCTGAGGGCCCGAAGACCACGGGCATCCAACAAAAGTCTTCGGCCTTGTCCCTTACGCACAGAGATTTCTCCAGTTTCTCTCAATCTTTTGATGATGTTATGGACTGTAGATGATGAGATTTGCAAAGCCTTTGCAATTTGACGTTGAAGAACATTGTTTTTAAAATATTCCACAATCTTTTTATGCACTCTTTCACAGACTGGAGAGCCTCTGCCCATCTTTACTTCTGAGAGACTCTGCCTCTCTAAGACATTCCTTTTATAGCTAATCATGTTACAGACCTGATGCCAATTAACTTAATTAGTTGCTAGATGTTCTCCCAGCTGAATCTTTTCAAAATGTATTGCTTTTTCAGCCTTTTGCTGCCCCCGTGTCAACTTTTTTGAGACCTGTAGCAGGCATCAAATTTGAAATGAGCTCATTTAGTGGATAAAAGATTAAAATTTCTCCATTTAAACGTGTTATGTTCTCTATGTTCTATTGTGAATAAAATATTGGCTCATGTGATTTGAAAGTCTTTTAGTTTTTATTTTATTCAAATTTAAAAAACATTTCCGGAATTTGGATTGTAGATTTTTATGAAAAAATAGAATAAAATGCAATACAATTACAGTTATATGTACACACACACACACACACACACACACACACACATGTATATATATATGTACTACAGTCAAAACAGTAATATTGTGAAACATGTCTGTATCAAAATAACTTTTATATATTAAAATATTTTCTAGGTTTTTTTTTTTTTTTTTTTTTTTTTTTTTTTTTTTTTTATGAAGGGAAAACAAAATCCAAACCCACATGGCCCTTTGTGAAAAAAGTGTTCCTCAAAATTCCTCCACAGCGCTGTAACACACTCATTGCAAGTTATCGCAAACGCTTGATTGCAGTTGTTGCTGCTAAGGGTGGTCCAACCAGTTATTAGGTTTAGGGGGCAAGCACTTTTTCACACAGGGCCATTTGGGTTTGGATTTTGTTTTCCCTTCATAATAAAAAAAACTTCATTTAAAAACTGCATGTTGTGTTTACTTGTGTTATCTTTGATTAATATTTAAATTTGTTTGATGATCTGAAACATTAAAGTGTGACAAACATGCAAAAAAATAAAAAATCAGGAATTTCCCCACCAGTTCACTCATCTCAACAAATTAGAATATGATGACATGCCAATCAGCTAATCAACTCAAAACACCTGCAAAGGTTTCCTGAGCTTTCAAAATGCTCTCTCAGTTTGGTTCACTAGGCTACACAATCATGGGGAAGACTGCTGATCTGACAGTTGTCCAGAAGACAATCATTGACACCCTTCACAAGGAGGGTAAGCTACAAACATTCATTGCCAAAGAAGCTGGCTGTTCAAAGAGTGCTGTATCCAAGCATGTTAACATAAAGTTGAGTGGAAGGAAAAAGTGTGGAAGAAAAAGAGAGAACCGCAGCCTTATGAGGATTGTCAAGCAAAATCGATTCAAGAATTTGGGTGAACTTCACAAGGAATGGACTGAGGCTGGGGTCAAGGCATCAAGAGCCACCACACACAGACGTGTCAAGGAATTTGGCTACAGTTGTCGTATTCCTCTTGTTAAGCCACTCCTGAACCTCAGACAACGTCAGAGGCGTCTTACCTGGGCTAAGGAGAAGAAGAACTGAACTGTTGCCCAGTGGTCCAAAGTCCTCTTTTCAGATGAGAGCAAGTTTTGTATTTTATTTGGAAACCAAGGTCTTAGAGTCTGGAAGAAGGGTGGAGAAGCTTATAGCCCAAGTTGCTTGAAGTCCAGTGTTAAGTTTCCACAGTCTGTGATGATTTGGGGTGCAATGTTATCTGCTGGTGTTGGTCCATTGTGTTTTTTGAAAACCATAGTCACTGCACCCGTTTACCAGGAAATTTTGGAGCACTTCATGCTTCCTTCTGCTGACCAGCTTTTTAAAGATGCTGATTTCATTTTCTAGCAGGATTTGGCACCTGCCCACACTGCCAAAAGCACCAAAAGTTGGTTAAATGACCATGGTGTTGGTGTGCTTGACTGACCAGCAAACTCACCAGACCTGAACCCCATAGAGAATCAATGGGGTATTGTCAAGAGGAAAATGAGAAACAAGAGACCAAAATATGCAGATGAGCTGAAGGCCACTGTCAAAGAAACCTGGGCTTCCATACCACCTCAGCAGTGCCACAAACTGATCACCTCCATGCCACGCCGAATTGAGCCAGTAATTAAAGCAAAAGGAGCCCCTACCAAGTTTTGAGCACATATACAGTAAATGAACATACTTTCCAGAAGGCCAACAATTCACTAAAAATGTTTTTTTTTATTTATTTTTATTTTTTTTATTGGTCTTACGAAGTATTCTAATTTGTTGAGATAGTGAATTGGTGGGTTTTTGTTAAATGTGAGCCAAAATCATCACAATTAAAAGAACCAAAGACTTAAACTACTTCAGTCTGTGTGCATTGAATTTATTTAATACACGAGTTTCACAATTTGAGTTGAATTACTGAAATAAATGAACTTTTCCACGACATTCTAATTTATTGAGATGCACCTGCATACAGTATATATATATATATATATATATATATATATATATATATATGTGTGTGTATAGAATGTTGCAAATGACTAATCATGAAGTTTTTCAGACAGTTGTGTAACAATGTAAAATAAATAAAATAACCATCAATGTGGGAGTATGTAATATCCATGTTACCATTTCCTAGAGTACTAGTCATAATAGCTTTCATAAATGTACAAGTCTGACATCTTATGAAAATTAAACTATATTTTAAAAGCTGAAATGATTACGTCTGTTTTGACAAAATTGCAGTATGTGGCATTTGAGCATTTGACTCTTGCATCTGTCATCACTCGCGCAGTCATAATGGAGCACGATACAAATGGGAGTTTTTGTGCTTTTACACAATCAGGGTATCACAGAGAGGGCTAGTTC